>JAJIZL010022023.1:309553-396266 GCA_023969395.1 Amblyomma maculatum | reverse complement strand
TCACACGAGGAATTCGCTGAAAAACTGAATGAATCCCTAACTTACCTGCAGAACAAATTTCCACGTTCACCAATATTCCTGGCAGGTGACTTCAATTATCCGAATATTGAGTGGCGGGAATGCCGGCCCCTCCACGGCGCAAGAAAGCGTGAATGTCAGAATTTTATGGATGTGCTAGCACTTTTCAACCTACATCAAATGGTTTCCACACCTACGCGTGGCGATTCAATCTTAGATCTAGTGCTGACAACGCAGCCTGACCAAACGTCTGTAAACTTGCTGGATGGTCTCAGTGACCACAAAGTTTTGCAGTGCGATTTCACAGTAGCCAGAAACAAACCAGAAAAAGCAAATAAAATTATATTTGATTATACCAGAGCAGATACTGATATGATACTTAATGAGCTATCATTGTTCTCTGCACATATTTTTCGCTCCTTCGATTCGCGGGACGCGAATGAAAACTGGTCTCTTATTCGGGATAAACTAACTTTGCTTAAAGATAAGTACGTACCTAAGGTCACCATCACCACATCTACAGAAAGCACATGGTTCACAAGGAGCGTCAAAAGGTGTATAAACAAAAAGAAAAGGTTGTACGCGAAAGCTAAAAAGTCAGCATCTGAGCACGATTGGAATCAGTATCGTACACATGCCCAACAGTGCAAAACTGAAATCGAAATCGCAAAGAACAAGTTCTATAACAGTGACATTTCACGTCTGTTAAAGAACAATCCTCAAAAATTTTGGCGCGTTGTTAATCCAAACTATGGTACAAACACCTCAGTGTCAATAACTAAAGAAGGAAAGCTCCTTACCTCCCCTGAAGTAGCAGAGGAATTCAACCAATTTTTCTGCTCAGTTTTCACTGATGAGAGCCCTTTACCTACTGACCTGCAATTTCCAGAGCTACACGAAAGCATGCCCGACATAACTGTCACAGCAGAAGGTGTATCCTCTGCCATAGACCGCCTCCCTGCTAACTCTGCACCCGGCCTCGATAACATATGTCCTAAATTACTAAAAATAGCGAAACCTGCAATATGCTCCATCTTAGCTGCTATTTTTCAGCAATCCATTGATACGGGTTGTGTACCATACGACTGGAAAATTGCGCGTGTCATACCCATTTTCAAATCTGGTGATGCCTCTCTGCCATCAAATTACAGACCAATTTCTTTAACCAATATAAGCTGCAAATTGCTAGAACACATAATCTCCTCCGCCATAATGGGTCATCTGGTGAAGCATAACTTCTTTTTTCCCAATCAGCATGGCTTCCTACATGGTAGGTCTTGCGAAACACAACTGTTTGAATTGGTTACTGACCTTCATCATGCTGTTCATGTGCACTCTAAATAGACGCCGTATTTATAGATTTCGCCAAAGCATTCGACAAAGTCCCACACATACGTCTAATAAAGAAGCTTGAAAATTTAAACCTAAATTATAAGGTTATTTGTTGGATAAGGAGTTTTTTGGCTAATCGCTATCAATCAGTCTTTGTTAACAGCCATTCTTCCTCCCACTCAACCGTTAAATCCGGAGTGCCGCAAGGGTCTGTACTCGGACCTATCTTGTTCTTAGTTTATATAAATGATATCAGTAATAACCTAAATTCGACGGTCAGATTATTTGCTGATGATTGTGTGGTATACAGACAGATAACTGATCTTTCAGACTGTACTCATTTACAATCAGACATTGATAAGATCAACAACTGGTGCACACAATGGCAAATGGAAATTAACACCTCAAAAACAAAACTTGTCAGATTTACCACAACATCTAACACCGAACCATTCCATTACACTTTGAACAACGTGCGTATTGAATCGGTACCCATCATAAAGTATTTAGGTGTACATTTAGCATCAGACCTTTCATGGAACTGTCACTTAGATACGGTCATCAATAAGGCTTCCAAAACACTCGGCTTCCTCAGACGCAACCTGCGATTAGCTAATCCAGACACAAAGCTATTAGCATACACCACATTAGTGCGCTCTAAGTTGGAGTACGCCTCTTTAATTTGGAACCCTCATCAAGCATACCTAGTAACAAAATCGGAGTCTCTGCAAAATAAAGCCGCCCGTTTCACATCTAAAAACTATTCGCGATCCGCAAGTATAACTGAAATAAAAACCGCCCTCAACTTACCTCTTCTTGAAAGACGGAGAATGTTTTCCTTACTGTCCTTTTTCTTCAAATTATATTATAGTAATTCTTCCTTTGCGTTGTATCATATCACGCCGGCTCATCATGTATTCCCACGCATTGATCACCAACTGAAAGTGCAACCCATCTTTGCTCGAACCAGTCTGTTCTTTCACTCGCCTCTCCTCCTCGCCATCCGTCAATGGAATCTGCTGCCTGCCACCATTGCATCTTCCAGTGATTATGAAACGTTTGTAACCGGACTAAAAAATCACTTCGAGCTGTAACCTTCATCTTTACATTTCTTTTTTTTTCGTATTAAAGCGCTGCTCTTGGAAAAACGTGAATGTTAGGTGCCATCTGTATCTTTATTTGAGTGTTTGAAGCATTAGCTTTTCAACATTTTGCGCCTGGCTATATTGTTAACCACTGTATACTTATCGCAATTTTGGATGCATTGTTTGTACTGTTGTCCCACTTTCCGCCCCCCCCCCCTATGTAATGCCCGCCCGGGCCTTTAGGGTATTTGAATAAATTGAATAAATAAACTCGATCAGCAATGGACGGACCTGCAGACTGCACAGGCAAGTGATTCCGACCTGGTAGTTATAATCCGTGCCCTCGGAGCAGGTTCTGAGGCATGCACCCGCCAGCATGCGCCGCGCCTATTGACTCATGGACGGTACCCTGCAACAGAAAGAGGCTCCGTGTTCGGCCATCCAAGTGGTGCCCGTTGTCCCGACTACTCGCGGCCCCATGTTTTGAGCGGTCTGCACGATGCTCCCATGGCAGGCCACATTGGTCACGACAAGATTTTCGCACGCATCTTGGAGCATTTTTGGTGACCTAACACGAGTACTGACGTCCGCCAACACGTGGCGTCGTGCCAGACATGCCAGTATCGGACGCCCTGTACAGTCAATCTTACGGCGCCCCTGCAGTCCATCCCGCCACCCAATTCGCCTTTCGGCCTGGTCGGGCTAGAACATTTGGGCCCATTTCACAAGACGCGTGCCGGCAACCGGTACGTCTTCGTTGCTATTGACCATTAAGTTGGGAGAAGCCTTGTTCGTCCCCGGCATCTCCTTCTGTGGAGCAGCAGCTCGTTTTCTAGCACGGCTTGCCGGATCGCCTCCTCACGAACCGTGCAACCTGCTTCACATCGAGAGAATTTGAGACATCCCTCGGTTCTTTCGGCATTCGGCACTCTACCACGTCCGTCAACTACCCCCAGTGCAACGGACTCGTCAGACGGGTCAACCGTACCCTGACTGACATACTGGCGGCCTACGCGGCTCCTTTTCACACCAACTGGGGCCGCTTTGTTCCTGCCCCAGCATTCGCCGTCAACATCGCATCGCACGACACGGATGACGCCGTTCTGTGTCACCTACGGTCGAACGCCCGTCATGCCTCTTGACACGCAGCTCGGTCTGCCCAGCCTTGCTACCCCTTCAATAGAATGTGCCCGTCACTATCGTCTCGCCCGCCTGGACGCCCGACGCAAACTCCGACAATGTCATGCGCGGGCGCAGGCGTCCTTTTCTACCCGGCAAGCTGGTCCTTTTGCGCCGCAACCTCCGCGCTACTAGACGTGCCGCCAAGCTCTTTCCTCGGTACCGGAGCCCTTACCGTATTGTCGATCGGCTCGCCCACTTATCGTCTTGCAGCCAGCATGAGCATCGACAGCGCGGAGTGCACCGAATCTTTCCTGAGCACATTTCACACATGAAACGATACGTTTCTAGAACACGCACACCCAGACCACTGTCCAGTAATGTGACGTATGACCTTCAGACGGCCTTTCTGGACTTGGTACTTGTGTTGAGATTTGTTTGCAGTGGGACTGTGACTTTCGTGTGTTGTGTCGATTTTTTCGTGATCGAACACAGTGAATCAGAGACCGCAAGAAACGTGCAGGGGTGGGACGACCCGAAGGAGAAAAAATATTTATGGTTCCCCGAAACCTTCGTCTCCACCCATACCAGAGCTCTGTGTTGCTGTATGCGGAAGAGCCGTCCACCTTTTGCATCTCACCATTTCACCTGAACTTTCCTGCATGATGGTTGTGCATTCTCTGTGCAGGACACTAGAAGACATCCCTTCAGACACGGTACCTGTCCCTTCCATGTGCACAGAATATCAGTTGCGCGATTTATGTGGACAATTTAGAATCAAAGGGGACATCAACGTCATAACCGCGTGATGATGCCGACTGCGAACGAAGCTACGCTCTTGAGCTACGCTATGCTCCCTCCCCGGTGGAAAGCTGTTACGGTATGAAAGACGAAGTGCGGCGCAAGAGCATGGATGGGAGATGGATGCGAAAGAGAACGATGTAGTCGGTGTTCGGTGAGTGACTGTGTTTCTAAAGGAGAACAGGAAGTGTGATCCTGTCGTGGTGATCCTGTGCTAGCTACAGCCAGAAGAAGGCTACTCAAAAGCTGTTCTCAAGGTGTTCGGTGCCTGGTGCTTCTTCGTGGTGAGGCCTTTCCACGTTCAGGGGGGTTTTGGTCAGGGTTCAGGCTAGCTTTATAGGATTTGGTAATGTAAAGGTGTCATTACCTTGCGCACAGGCATGTCTTTCACCTCCATGGGAGGGGGCTCGGCAGATTGGTTCGCCAGCCTGCCGAATGAAAGCTTGCCTCTGGAAGCATTTGCTAAAAATGGTGTCGATGTGATTCCTGTCGCACTCATACCGATATTCGATGGAATGCTGAAAATGGAAAATACGAAAACTATTCAGCAGCAACTCAAAAGTCTGACGGATCACTACCTTGATATCTCTGAGGTGCGGCCTTTCGGGAGACGAGGTATAATTTGCAAATCTGCAAACATTGTGTGTCAGATCTGCTGCGCTGCAGTTCTTTTACATCGATTCCTGTCAAAGCCTTTATTCCTGAACAGCTGGCTAGTACTAAGGGTATTGTGCGTGGTGTGGATCCTGCATCTACTCTCAAGAAATTTAGGAGGAATTTCAGGACGCAGGAGCTGGTGTTCTTTCAGTGTATCGCTGCTCTCGCATAGTGGCCGGGGTGCGTGTTGCTACAGAGTCCGTTATAACAACTTTTGCCGGTCTATTGTGTCCATCTGAGTTAAACATTTGGCCAATTATTTATCGCACTGACCCGCTACGTCCTCGCCCCTTCAATGTACCAACTGTTGGCGATTTGGACACAGTGAAAGAGCATGTAAGTCTGCAACAAGATGCAGGGTGTGTAGGGAAGGACACTCTTCTAATAGCTGTACCGCTGCAAGACCTAGCTGTTGTCTGTGTAGTAACGAGCAATCGGCTGATGACGCCAGTTGTGAGAAACGATCTCAGGAGCAGGCGTTACTAGAATTAATTCAAGAGAATCGTTGCTCTCGAGCAGGTGCTTATGCCCTTCTTGATCGGAAAAGGCACACTTATGCCAACTGTGTGCGCCCTTCTACTCCAGACTTTGAGATCACGTTGTCTACCGCAATTGTGAAAACGGTTGAAAAAGCCCTTTCTGTCGTGGTTGACCGTATGCTTACCAGCTTTACTGAAGCTTTGTCTAGTATTGTTGGTAGCCAGTCATCTTGTCCACCTCAACCTGTTCTGTCTCTAGCATCTATTTCATCTCAAACCTGTGCTGAAAGTTTAAATGCAGATTCTCCTCTAGTGCTGGCTCAAGTGCACCCAATCGACAGTGTCCCTGTAGGCATTTCTCGCAAAGGTATTTGCTCTAATGATGTTGAAATGGCATGCCCTACTCAAAAGCGCCGGGCTTCTAGCTCACCCTCTAAGTCCTCCATTTCCCGGACCAAAACTAAAAAAGCGCTTTCCAAAGTTTACAGCAAACCGATGTGTTAAAAGAGGCTGTTGCGACCTCAATTTTAGGTAAGTAATCATGGCAGGTGAACAAGTTCTGCAATGGAATTGTCGCTCTATTGTATCTTCACTTCCAGATTTATATCTTCTCCTTTCAACACATAAGCCAGACATAGTGCTTTTGCAAGAAACTTGGCTCTCCCGCGCAGTCATTTAACTTAAAGAAATATGTTTTCCGCGCCGATCGTGTAAACGGTAGGGGCGGTGGTTTATTAACTTTGATATCGTCAAAATTATGTCACCTGGCAAAAATAAGCAAAACAATAATGAATCCTAAGTGTGAGATGTTGGCTGTAGATATCACATTACCGCATTGTGGTCCTGTCACAGTCGCTAACGTCTACTGCCCCACAGGTGTACGTAGCACAGACTATTTTGACAGATTAATTACACATTCTAATAGGGTAGTTATTGCAGGTGATTTTAACTCGCACCATGCTCTTTGGGATAACTACTCCGGCGCATGTGGACAGCTGTTATGGACGTGGATGTCGGCAAATGCTGTGCCCTGCTGCAATTTTCGGGCTATAATCTTCATGCGCGGAAATTCGCAATCTGTCATCGATTTATCCCTGGCAGCAGGTGGGATAGGTATAGGATGGTCCACAGTAGACAGTGGTACATTTAGTGACCACTTTCCAATAACATTTACCATCATGATGAGCACAACACGAGATAGAACTTTGGAAACTAGTAAACAGCGCCAAATATGCAGCTTCGCTACGCTCCTCCCTCAAATCAAGCCTTTGTTCATGTAGGACCGACAAAGCACAAAAGGTATTCTCCTCAATTGCGAATGCTACTGTAGATTCCCAGTTCACTGTGCGGTCTACAGTAAACAATAAGTCGCCATTCCCATGGTGGAATGACGCGTGTGAGAAAGCCTTCCGCCGTAGAAAAGCATCATGGAAAAGCCTTTCTTATAACCAGAGCCCAGTAAACTGGATAGACTACAAATTTTGTTCGGCGTCATTCAAAAGAGTCATAGCGCAGGCAAAGGACGAGTACAAAGAAAATTCAAATACTTATTTGTCAAACCCTAAGCACAGGAAGGCTTTGTATCGTTTCATGGAACGAAATAGAAACTCGCACCTTTCTCAGTCATTAAGTTCAGTAGTGTTGTCTCCACAGGAGGCAAAGGATGAGTTGGAACAAATTGCGCAAGGACTAGCATTACGTTTCCAGGAGAAGTGCAGAGTTCCCTTGCACGCTCCCATTTCCTGCTCAGAGTATGTTGAGGTTGATAGGTCAGAACTCCTATCTGTGATTTCTTCCATGAAAAACTCGGCTCCAGGTTGGGACGGGGTTACGGTAGGTATGCTCAAAATTTTAGCAAATGATTTCACTCAGGATCTCCTGGATCTGGTTAATCAATCATTAGAATCAGCATGGCTGCCGCACGTCTGGAAAGTGGCGAAAATTATATTGCTCTTGAAAGACCCTGGTAAAGGATTTCATGTTGAAAACATTCGGCCGATAGCTTTGACTTCGAATCTAGTAAAATTAATAGAAAGAATTGTGCATGGCCGCCTCTCAAAGCATATCTCAGAGGTTAATGCTTTGTGTTCTTCCCAGATTGGTTTCCGCAATGAATGCTCAATATGGTCTGCACATGTAGATTTAGAAAGCAGGATTCGCCTTGCAATGTACAACAAGGAGGTATCAGCGTTAGTGACGCTCGATTCTTTTGCACTGATGGCTCATTAATCTCAGACACCTATGCACAGACAAGGGGGGTGCCTCGGGGCTCTGTGCTCTCCCCACTCCTTTTTAATATATTAATGTGCGATATTCCGGTTCATCCTGATGTCACTGTATATGTATATGCAGATGACATAGCATTCTTCGCCTCTGCAAAAGATATTCATGACCTATATCGTTCACTACAGGCTTACCTAAATGCACTTGAGGTCTGGTTGGACAAATATAAATTGGTTTTAAATGTGTCCAAAAGTAGTGTGCTAGTTTTTAAAACCATAACCCCCTTATATGTTTCGTTAAACTACCGCTCAGATGTTATACCTCAAGTGGAATCTGTGCGGTATTTAGGCATTACGTATGATGCTAGTATGGATTGGAGGCTTCACATCGTTTAATGTTATGAAAGGTGAACGTGCCCTTGGTAGACTGATACGGATAAGTAACAGTAAATTTGGTATGCGTCGAGATACTCTTCTACTTTTGTACAAAGCCTATGTGAGACCGATTCTGGAATTTGGCTGCATCTTTTTTCTCGGTGTCCAAAATATAAGCTGCATCCTTTGCTGCTTTTAGAAAGACGGGCGCTGCGCCTCTGCCTAGGGCTTCCACAGCCAGTCTCTACCACTGTTCTGTACTTGGAGGCCCGCATTCCGGACCTTAACTCCCGTTTCCGCCTTCTAACTGTCAGATCATTCTTGCGATCATTTGAGACCACTCCCGGTGTAGCTATACCTATTTTTGTGTCAAACCCCGCCCTCTTTCTCACTCACCAGTGGCCAAGGGTCTGCATGCCCCAGGTTGTTTTTACGCAGAGAATTTTAAACATTGGTGTGGACCTTGCTTCTATATGTCCTATCCTCTTTCTCACTCACCAGTGGCCAAGGGTCTGCATGCCCCAGGTTGTTTTTACGCAGACAATTATAAACATTGGTGTGGACCTTGCTTCTATATGTCCTATTGGTTGCTCAACGTCCTTTGTGGATATAAATTTATTCTATATTTCCATCTAATGTGAAGCACTTACCCTAATATCCAGTCTCCTATGTGAACACCTTGAAAAGTTCCCTGATCACACTGTAATTGCCACTGATGCGTCTGTGATTGCGCACAAAGCTGCGATTGGAATTTTTTCGGAGTCTCTTTCCTTGAGTTTTTCGGTGCGTGTCCCGGATTACACACCGGTATTTCTAGCAGAATTTATGGCAATTGGGCTAGCGCTACTGAGAGTTCCCTGCAGTCAATCAAAAATAATTTTTTTATCAGACTCTCTTTCTGTTTTGTTGTCACTGGAGTCAGTACGGGATGCTCTGTTGAGCCGCTCACGAAAGTATTTCATACCGGGGTGGGTGAAAGAAATACGCTTCATCTGGGTGCCCGGACACCGCGGTATTTTCCAGAACGAAGCGGCAGATCTCCTGGCTATCTGTTTCATGTACCATCCCTAATATCACCATTTTTGGAATGTCCCGTTTCCAGCGATATCAATACCTAGCCGCTACATACAATGATTCTTTGCTATCTACAGCCGAATACCAGCATCTCATATACTCATGAAAAGTTCGAGCATGTAAATCACGGCAGTGTGAGGTAACGATGACTCTCCTGAGATGCAGGATTCCTCGCCTAAATCTTTATGTAGATACGGGATCAGCCCCACAAACCTTTGTGAGGCTTGCGGGGAAATTGAAAATATTGATCACTTCCTTCTCGCTTGCCGAAGGTTTTCACATCAGAGGAGGGTGCATTTAGAAACTCCAATTGCACGCTTGGGATTTACGTTGTCGGTCCCGCTTCTACTCTCCTTCGGTGCTAGTGCGAAACGATTTGCGTTGCCTCAAATTTGTCAGTACTTACATAACTACATCACAGCTACGGACAGATTCCCTTGCTAATTGCATTCCAAATTTACAAAATTACAAATTTTTGCTCCATATTTTTTCATTCAATAACTTTTGTGATCTTAATTTTTTTCTTTTTGTTTAGTTGTCAATTACTTTAATACACTAATTCAGTTTGTGTAGGACATTTGGCAGTCCACACTGAACCCTGGCCAATCCCCCTTCGTGGGTATGTGGCAAATAACAAGGAAGAAGAAGAAGAAGAGAACGATGAAGTTGGTGTTCGGTGAGTGACTGTGTTTGTTTCTGTGACTGCGTCTGTCTCCTGCGTCTGCGATCCTTCCCAGTATGTGTCTATGTCGTAAGTGTACTCCTAGCCCTTAACAATATGCAGCTCAAAGAGACTTATGTCCCACTGAAGTATTCGCAGCGGCAATACAGATTCTTCCATTAGCATACTTCCCTATCTTTCAACAACAAAGCGATTTGCCCTACCCAATGTGAAAAATAAGACATTTTTCTGCTATGCGGCATTCACCGTGCATTTTCAACCACATGGATAGCAATTGAGTAATGAATAATTTTGAAGGGGATCGCGGATGTGTAACCACCACGTGCTGCGTTAATGACATGTGGAAACAATATATATCCACCTGCCACTGCATTCAGTCAGGCTCAAGCGTTCAAAGCCCCCAAAAACTTGTGTAAGGGCCGCACTGATTACCAGACAGGTTTCAGCCCAACAACAATAGAAAACCTCTTTTCATTTGAAACACAGCACATTTTATCACACCTGAACTCATCCTTCAACATCAGCCAGTTGCATGGCACAATGTGAAGAACAAGGACATTTAGTTGCTACATGGCATTCACCCTGTATTTCCAACCCTCAAGTGGGATGGTCATTGATTACTGTATAAGGTATTTTGATGGGGTCGCGGACATGTCATCACGTGATGGGTCCATGACATAGGGAATCAACGTATATCCCATATCTTTTCAAACCAAACAAAATCAACCATTCAAAGCGCTACACTGACACCATGCACGGTGGTGAGCAACGTCCGAAAAATTACTTCATTTGCAAAGCAGCGGATTTTATCAGTCCTTGACTCAGTCTTCCACATCAGAGTGAGTTTTCATTACACAATCGCAAGAACAAAAGACATTTTGCAGCTACACGGCGTTCACCATGCATTCGCAACCGCCAGATGGTACAGCGATTGGATCATAAGTTGTTTAAATGGGGAACATGAATGTGAATCAACTCGCGCTGTGCTCGTTACATGTGAAACCAGCGTATTATATTTATATATATATATATCCAACTGTCACTCTCTCCCGTCGGACTCAAGCCTTCGCAGCGCCAGTAGGAGCTTCTGTAGAAGTCCCGCTGATTCTCAGGTATGGTAGCGGTATTGCAACGAGCGAAAATTAATTTAATTCGCAAAGCAGCACATTTCATCACTCCTTGACGCATTCTTCAATACCAGAGTGCGTTGCACTAGACAAAGTGAAGAAAAACACATTTCGCTGCTAGGCGGAATTCATAATGCATTTTCAACGATCAATTGCGATGGGAATTTACCAATGTATGTTGTAGAGACGGAGATCGCGGACATATAACCATCTCGCTCTGTATTCGTTACATGTGGTACATATCTATCCGACTTCCACTGTCTCTCGTCAGAATCAAGCATTCGCAAAGCCAGTAGGAGACTGTAGAAGCCACGCTGATTCACACGCATAGTTGCAGTAGAGCAACGTCCGAAAAAGTATTTCCAAAGCAGCCCATTTTATCAGTCCTTGACTCATATTTCAACATCACAGTAAGTTTCTTAACACAATGTGTAGGAAAAACACACTTGGCTGCTAGGCGGTATTCATCATGTATTTGCAATCTTCAGGTGCGATGGCAATTGATTGGCGTATAAATTTTATAGACGGGGATAGCGGACGTGTACTCGTGAAGTACATATACTCTTTGAACAGTGAGTGCTTCTACAGTGAGTGCTTCTACATCGCGCTACGTTCGTTACATGTCGAACAAACACATATATCGAACTGCCACTGTCTCACGCCCATCGCCGCGGCTCCGCTCATCAAGACGCTGATTTCATATCTCGCCATTATTTATCGGTGACGTCTTCGCGCTTGTGCGTGTTCACTGGTGCTGTGCACAGATATGGGCTTACTCGATCAGCAACGGACGGACCTGCGGACCGCACAGGCAGGTGATCCGACCTGGCAGCTATAATCCGTGTACTCGGAACCGATTCTGAGGCACGCACCCGACAGCTGTGACGCGCCTATCGACTAACGGACGGTACCCTGTAACACAAAGAGGTTCCGTGTTGCCGTTATCCCGGCTACTCGCGGCCCCTTGTTTTGCGCGGTCTGCACGATGCTCCTACGGCAGGCCACCTTGATCACGACAAGACTTTTGCACGTGTTTCGGAGCGTGTTTGGTGACCCAACATGGATACTAACGTCCGCCAACACGAGGCGTCGTGCCAGATATGCCAGTATCGGAAGCCCTTTACAGTCAATCTTACGGTTGTCCCCTTCAGTACACCCCGCAACCCAACTCGCATTTCGACCTGGCCGGGCTAGACCATTCGAGCCCATTTCACAAGACGCGTGCCGGCAACCGGTACGTCTTCGTTGCTATTGACTATTTATCTAAGTGGGGTGAAGCCCTGTCCGTGCCCGACATCTCCTTCTGTCACGCCGTTCAGTTTGTGAAGCAGCAGCTCGTTTTCTAGCACGGCTTGCCGGATCGCCTCTTCACGAGCCGTGCGACCTGCTTTATGTCGAGAGAATTTTAGACAGCCCTCCGCTCTTTCGGCATTCAGCGCTCTACCACGTCCGTCAACTACCCCCAGTGCAACGGACTCGTGGAACGGGTCAACCGTAGCCTGACTGACATACTGGCGGCCTACGCGGCTCCTTCTCACACCAACTGGGGCCACTTTGATTCTGCCCCAGTATTCGCCGTCAACATCGCATCGCACGACAACACGAATGACACCGTTCTGTGTCACCTACGGTCGAACGCCCGTCATTCCTCTTGACACGCAGTTTGGTCTGCCCAACCTTGCTACCTCTTCAATAGAATGTGCCCGTCACTATCGTCTCGCCCGCCTGGACGCCCGACGCAAACTCCGACAATGCCATGAGCGGGCGGAGGCGTCCTCCACGGTATCCAGACCTTTTCTCTCTTTTCTACCCGGCGAGCTGGTCCTTGTGTGCCGCAACCTCCGCGACACTGGACGCGCCGCCAAGCTCTTTCCTCGGTACCGGAGCCCTTGCCGTGTTATCGCGCGGCTCAGCCCCGTGACTTGTCGTCTTGCAGACCTGCCTGAGCATCTACAGTGTAGAGTGTACAAATCTTTCCAGAGCATGTTTCACACATGAAACGATACGTTTCTGGCACCCACACACCCAGACCACTGTCCGGTGATGTGACGTATCACCTTCGGACGGCAGTTCCGGACTTTGTACTTGGGTTGAGATTTGTTTGCAGTGGGACGGGGATTTTTGTGTGTTGTGTGCGAGTTTTTTGTGGAGAATTTTTCGTGATCGAACACAGTGAATCAGAGAGCGCATGAATCGCGCAGGGGTGTGACGACGTAAAGGAGAAAAAATGTTAATGGTTCCCCAAACCTTCGACACCACCCGTGCCGGAACACTGTGTTGCTGTACGCGGAAGAGCCGCCTACCTTTTGCATCTCACCATTTCATCTGAACTTTCCTGCATGATGGTTGTGCATTCTCTGTGCAGGACATATAAGACACCTCTTCAGACACGGCACCTATACCTTCCACGTGCACTGAAAATCAGTTCGGCGATTTATGTGGACAGTTTAGTATCAAACGGGACATCACCGTCATAACCGCGTGATGATGCCGACTGCGAACCAAGCTGCGCTCTTGGGAACCTGTATCACCCCCCCCCCCCCACCCCCCCATCCCCGCGGTGGAAAGCTGTTACGGTATGAAAGACGAGAAAGTGCGGCGCAAGCGCGTGGATGGGAAAAGGATGAGAAAGAGAACGATGGAGTCGGTTTACGGTGAGTGGCTGTGAGTGGCAATACAGATTCTTCCATTAGCAAAGCATCGTAATTCTCTATCTTTCAACAATAAAGCGAGTTGCAATACCCAATGTGAAAAATAAAATATTTCTGAATTGCGTCATTCACCCAGCATTTTCAACCACCTGGATGGCAATTGAGTAATGAATAATTTTCAAGGGTATCGCGGATGTGTAACCACCACGTGCTGCGCTAATGACATATGGAAATAATATATATCCACCTGCCACTGCATCCAGTCAGGCAAAAACATTCAAAGCCCCCAAAAAACTCGTGTAAGGGCTACACTGATTCCCAGGCAGGTTGCAGTACAACTATAGAAAACTTTTTTTCATTTGAAACACAGCACATTTTACCACACCTGAACTCATCCTTCAACATCAGCCAGTTGCATAACACAATGTGAAGAACAATGACATTTAGTTGCTACACAGCATTCACCCTGTATTTGCAACCATCAGGTGGGATGGTGATCGATTACTGTATAAGTTATTTTGATGGGGTCGCGGACATGTCATCACGTGATGGGTTCATGACATGCGGAACCAACGTATATACCACCTACTTTCGAACCGAACAAACCAACCCAAATCAACCATTCAAAGCGCAACACAGATACAATTCACGGTTGTGTTGAGCAACGTCTGAAAAATTATTTCATTTGCAAAGCAGCACATTTTATCAGTCCTTTTATCAAGCTGTTATTATTGGACTCCTCTTACGTTTTGGGGCCATGGTAGTTTAAAGAATCTTTTTCCCTCAAGTACATGGGCTTCGTGGCTTCGTAGAAGTTGGCAGGTTAAAGTTTTTCAATACATAGGGACTACACAAGTGATGTGGTGTGGATGGACATGTCCTACTGTATATGTGTGGCAGTGGTTATTAGTGTGTGACTATGTGACTATGTGGTGATATTTGCTTGTCCAGCGTGGTATGAGTTACTGGGCAAAGCAGAGGTGTGGAGTAACAAGACAGTGTAGAATTGGTGACTGCCATGCTTGGACGATGTTTATAGTCTGCGAGGAAGAAAGTGCCACTATCCCCTTGGCAAAGAAGAGGAAGATGAGATGTACCTGAGTGTAGAAGAAGAGGAGTGGTGAAGAGGAAGTGTTTTCAGATTCTTATTACAGTTGGTAGTGTGCGCGTGTGTTGTGTCTCTTCTCTTCTGTTTGTGTTTGTTGCGCCACATTTCTGAATACTATGCAGCACCAACTAGCCCCTCAAGCCGTTATTTTGGGATATCAGTCCTTGACTCGGCCTTCCACATCAGAGTGAGTTTTCATTACACAATCTCATGAACAAAAGACATTTTGCAGCTACACGGCATTCGCCATGCATTCGCAGCCGCCAGGTGGGACGTTTCGATGGGGAACTGTGGAAAACCAGTTTCTTCGCCGCGACCGACCACCACCACCCCAACGAGCTTCATGGCAGCGCCGGCTGGGAGAGGAGGTAAATACCTCTCCTTGGGGGAAGGAGACCAGCGATGGGTGCGCCGCCAAGACGTCTACGCGGGTTCCCGCGAGAAGACGACAGGGAGCTTCTGGATCCAGCCGGCAACGAGAGCGGTCATCTCCCGCCGCCTCTCCCGGCAAATGCCGGGGGATAGCGGGCACAGAGTACGCTGCGCACACGGGAGGACCCGTCGTGCACGACCGCCCATCTTCTGGTTCCCAACGGCGAAGCGACCGGTAAATACCGCACGCTCTCGCCGCCTCCCGCGGCATACGCCGTGGTATGGCTTTGTCCGAAGAATGCGGCGCGCACGGGAGATCCCGGCCGCCATATTCACGGCGCGTGCAAATGTCCGCCGCCGAAGTCGCACCCCCATTCCCCAGCCGGTAAGTCAAACGTCCTTCTCACGTAGCCTTGCCCTTCCAAGGAATACCTTGTTGATGTATAGCTAGCCGGCATGCTCTGCATTATTTGCAAGTGCAATAAATAGCATTCGAGTATTCACGATGTGTCGTCCCCGTCCTTTGTCCCTTTGTTCCCCTCCGCGGGTCGTTAGCGAGGACGCTGCACCTGCGGAGGAGCGGGGCGGAAGACCGTTCCCCCCTTTAAATTACCACAATGGCGCCTCAACGTGGTTCTCTCGTGCAGAAACACTTGAGCTATACTTACCCATCCCTAGGGACTGAGGACGATAGTCAGTTCGCGGCGTGGAGTGCCTGCCCGGACTTTTAACATTAGGCCTGACCCGACATCGCTATGCTAGCAAGGCTAATATGCTTTCTTGGCGGCGAGGTGGGAGGAGTTGCAGCGAGAACAAATGGTCGTGCGTGTATTTGTGTGTGTGTGTGTGCGTGTGTGTTTGTGTGTGCCGACTTCCGAGGCCTTTGAGAGGTACAGCCACGAGGTCCGTACATGGAGCACGAGACCGAGCCGTCCACGGAGAACAGCACGCCGGAAGCGAGTGAGTGCCTCAGCCGGGACGGTGGCCCTACTTTTCTTGTATATAGTTGTAATATTTCCTCTTCTGCCTCTTTGGCTCTGGGAGCCAGGTGCCGCAATCGGCTGACTGGTATTGCAGCCGTGATTGCCGGAAAGCACCGGGGCGCTCCGACACCGCTGAACGCGGTGGGCGCCGTTCGCTCAGAAGTTGCCTTTGGATGGCAGCGAGCGAGTAGGGCCACCCTGGGTTCCTTGGCGGAGATGCACATCCTCGCGGCGCTGCGTTCTAGCTATTGTCCTTAGCGCTAGAGCGAGTAGGCTTAAGGCTCTTTTTGGGAGCTGCCTGTCGCACATCGGAGGACAGGCTAACCGTGGCATACAGCATGCGCAAATGCGGTTTGCTTGTTTTATATTGACCTCGCTGTAGCCGAACATCTCGCTGAATTAGAGAAAGCTAACTTCGTTCAAATGAACTTGGTATTTTTGGGCTGAGAAGGAGAAAAATTTCGTGGAACCAGATTATTATGCCGGAAAACGAACCGCGGATGCCCGTGCTTCGTTCGGATTAACGGAACGCAGTGCGGTGCCGGATAAAATTGTTTGGCACTCGCATTAGCCCGCATTTTACCAAATGGTCATTTTGCTCAATTTATTCAACCTTTTTGGAGATCCGGAGGGTTGTGCATATATCAAGTGAAGCCGCCTGGACCCGCTGCCATTGTTTACGTTCCTGCCTGCTGCCCTGCGGCCGTGAATCACCGAAGCTCGGAGTCTCACGGAACCAGTCCGGCTTAACGGGAGGGGAGGCCAACCCCCTGCCTGCCAACAAAGGTGCGTCAGCGGGAACAACACCCTCCCGTCACGCTGGCTTCTGGGACCTGCCGATGGACAGCGGGGGCCCCTTCACCTTGCTGCTCGTCCGATGACACCAACGTTTGGATCGCCCTGCTAAGCCTGGTGTTTACCTCGCGGATGGCGTCCAAGGAGCAGCTCTCGGCAACCATAGGTGAACATTTAAGGAGGGAGGGATGTGGAAAACCAGTTTCTTCGCCGCGACCGACCACCACCACCCCAACGAGCTTCATGGCAGCGCCGGCTGGGAGAGGAGGTAAATACCTCTCCTTGGGGGAAGGAGACCAGCGATGGATGCGCCGCCAAGACGTCTACGCGGGTTCCCGCGAAAAGACGACAGGGAGCTTCTGGATCCAGCCGGCAACGAGAGCGGTCATCTCCCGCCGCCTCTCCCGGCAAATGCCGGGGGATAGCGGGCACGGAGTACGCTGCGCACACGGGAGGACCCGTCGTGCACGACCGCCCATCTTCTGGTTCCCAACGGCGAAGCGACCGGTAAATACCGCACGCTCTCGCCGCCTCCCGCGGCATACGCCGTGGTATGGCTTTGTCCGAAGAATGCGGCGCGCACGGGAGATCCCGGCCGCCATATTCACGGCGCGTGCAAATGTCCACCACCGAAGTCGCACCCCCATTCCCCAGCCGGTGAGTCAAAAGTCCTTCTCACGTAGCCTTGCCCTTCCAAGGAATACCTTGTTGATGTATAGCTAGCCGGCATGCTCTGCATTATTTGCAAGTGCAATAAATAGCATTCGAGTATTCACGATGTGTCGTCCCCGTCCTTTGTCCCTTTGTTCCCCTCCGCGAGTCGCTAGCGAGGACGCTGCACCTGCGGAGTGTGAGCGGGGTGGAAGACCGTCTCCCCTCACCACCCACAGAACACAAATGTGAATCATCTCGCGCTGTGCTCGTTACATGTGGAACCAACATATATTTATCAAACTGCCACTGTCTCGCGTCAGACTCAAGCATTCGCAGCGCCAGTAGGAGATGCTGTAAAAGTCACGCTGATTCCCAGGTATGGTGCGGTAGGGCAATTAGCGAAAAATAATTTCATTCGCAAAGCAGCACATTTTGTTACTCCTTGGCTATCCTTCAATGCCGAAGTGCGTTCACAATACAATGTAAAAAAAAAACATTTTGCTGCTAGGCGGCATTCATTATGCATTTTCAACCATCAGGTGCGATGACAATTGATTAAGGTATAAGTTGTAGACGGGGATCGCGGGCGTACGACCATCACGCTGTGTGTTCGTTACATGTCGAACAAACATATATATCCAACTGCCACTGTCTCGCGTCAGGCTCAAGCATTCGCAGCGTCAGTAGGAGATGCTGTAGAAGTCACGCTGATTCCCAGGTATGGTTGCGGTAGGGCAATGAGCGAAAAATAATTTCATTCGCAAAGCAGCATATTTTATCACTCCTTGACTCATACATCAATTTTGCACAAGACAATGTGCAGAAAAAACAGTGCTGCTCGGCGGCATTCATCATGTATGTGCAATTATCAGGTGCGATAGCGATTGATTAAAGAGAAGCTGCACCGGTTTGTATGTTAAGTATACGAAATATTTTGGCTTTAGCTTTTGAAATAGTGACGTAATCATCGATTAAAGTTGCTACCCCGTTCAGGCTTCTCCGCAGTGCACAGCGCTGGAGGGGGGATGTCAGTAGCAGACGACAGGAGTACGACAGGCGGTAGTGACGTCAAGGACGGCGTCTACCTCTCTTCCGCTTCTATTGCCCGAGCAGGCCGTGCAGCACCTGTCGCTCGCAGGCTACGCAGTGCAACCTTTTTCTTGTCTCGCGCTTGTTTTCTTCTTGCGAACGTTACCGCAAGCTTTTTAAGTGCATCTTGCACCGTTCTTCACGAAAAGAACGACCATGCCGTGGTTCTGCGCAGCCTATGGCTGCACGAACACTGGCGGCCGAGAGGATGTCGCGTTTCATAAATTCTTAAAGGAGCGCAAGCTATCGGCGCTTTGGGTTGCCGCGGTCAAGAGGAAGGATTTCAAGCCAACAAAATCGTCAGTGATCTGCTCAGATCATTTTCGCAACAGTGACTATCACCAAAGCTTGTCGTTGATGCGATCTTTTGGGATACCGATAAAATCTGCGCGATTGAAAACCGGTGCTATGCCTTCAATCTTCGCACACAAGAGTACCTGTCCGCCGCCAAGAGCTGCTTTCGCAAAAAGAAGAAAATTCGAGGTAAGAGGTCCAATACATCATATTGCTTTTCTATTGTGATTACGTTTTTGTTCTGAGGGCAGATGGGTGGCCGGGCAGATGAAGGCACAGGTGAAAGTAAAACTATTCAGCATTGGCGCCCGCTGACGCGGCTGGAAAACTGTGAGAGAGTAGGACTTTTTTCCATGATTAGGCTATCGGTGCGATGCGGAAAGAGTCATCACACTGCTGAATCGACGAATGGAAAGGCAGCCCTTATTTGCTCATGAAAAGTTTTGTTCAGGAAAACGAGCAGTTTTGGACCTCTATACGTTTTGCACTTGGCGATCCGATTCTACATGCCAAGTATGAACTTTTTAAAATGGAAGTCAGAAACCTATGTCATAAAGGAGAACGCACATCCTAAACTCGCCTCTGCTTTGTTAAATTAAGTTTATGTCATGTTTATATCTTATGGCCAATATCTTATTTTCAGGTTCTTGGAGAGCTCCTGGGAAATTCAACTATCCCAATTAAGAAAAGAAATCGGGGTAGCATGATGTCTGTGGTCGAAGTCGCGATGTTAAGCGCAGCTAAATGAAGTGTGCTAAACTCGCGACATGGCAGTGCGTGACTGCCGATAGCTGTCCTAGCGTTTCGGTATTTTTACCGGAATTCTAAATGGGAATACGCGCGCGCAGCAAGGTAGCGGCCTGGCTTCTCGTCGATACCGCGCTCCCGCGTTAATTTGCTAAATCCCGCCAGATTAAAATGTATGCGTACTCGAGGTTGCGGGAGCTGAGAGCATGACTTTTGCTGCTCTTGCTGACATATAAATGACTAAATTCACGCAACAAACTGGGGCGACGGCTCGTCTGGATGAGTTCATTTGTTTACAATCGTCACATCAAGCGCACTGAGGTGACACTGCTTCGTTCGAGTCTGGCAGGAAATTTAGGGCACGAGTAACGCGGATATGTTCAATTGAGAGCGGATCACAGGCGCATACAGCAGTGCAGCGCAGCAGTACGTACCAGTGTGAATTTCCCATGCGGGAAAGCGTTAGCGCTGTCTCTGACGCCAGTGTCACCTTGTTCCGAAGCCGCCGCTGGTTCGAACAAGTACGGCTCAATATCATATTCCCCTAAGCAGCGTGATCGTTGCATGTTCAGCAGCATACATCCATAGAGAAGCACGTGCGTGCATGTACAATCGCTTGGACCGCCGCTACCACTGAATGGCACGCCGTCATTGACGTCACGGCGCGCTTAACCAATTACAGGCAAGAGCGCCACTTTCAAAACGCCCCACGGCGTTGGTGCACGTTTTTCTGATTAAAAAGTAGTTTGCGGTCACTTATGACTAAATTTAACGTCGTATTCGTGTTCAGGGGGTCGTAAACTGTATATCTGTATTCCGAACTCTCTCTTTTTAAGAAGTGCTGCAGCTGCCCTTTAATGTATAAATTCTATAGCTGGGATCGCGGACGTGTACTCGTAAAGTACATATACTCCTTGAACAGTGAGTGCTTCTGCCTCTTGGACTAAGGGCTTGGACCTCACGCTGTGTTCGACAAGTCGCACAAACATATTCCTATATCGAACTGCCACTGTCTCTCGTCAGACTCAAGCATTCGCAGCGCCAATGGGAGACTGTAGAAGCCACGCTGATCTCCGGGCATAGTTGCGATAGAGCAACGTTCAAAGAATACTTTCATTTGCAATGCAGCGCATTTTATCAGTCTGATTCATCCTTCCGCATCAGAGTGAGTTTCAAAACACAATGTGGAGAAAAAATACAGTTTGCAGCTACGCGGCATTCATCATGTATTGGATTGGATTGGACTGGTACTCAGGCTTTTCTTTTTTTTTACCAGGTGGACCAGAAAGGTCCTGGCCAAGTCAATTCCCTACTGTGACGGAGTTTGTCCCGCCATGGCGCAACGCCACCAACACTATTTATCTAGTATGCCTTGTCCAGTTCTCAAGGCGTCGTTTGGTTGTCTCCACACCCACAGCCCTCTCAGGTGCGATGGATATTGATTAATGTATAAATTTGATAGACGGGGATCGCGGACGTGGGATCATCTCGCTCCGTGTTCGTTACATGTGGAACCAACATACTGTTACGGTATGAAAGGAGGAAGTGCGCCGCTACCGCGTGGGGCAGGCGCGTGGAAGGGAGAGGGTTATGAAGAAGACGATGGAGTCGGTGTTCGGCGATTGACGCGGACACGCTCGATACCGGCAGGCTTCCAATTCTTTCAAATTGATTTTACTTGTCGTTGGCCAACCAAATCCGGTCGCCGCCCGTACATTTCGACATCGTTGTCCGGATCTCAGTAGCACCGCCACTGCTGGTAGCAGGGACGATGATGAAACCTGCGAGACTCGCGGCCTAGGCAAGATCACCAACCAACCATGAATACCCGGTTCATTCAGTGTTCAGCAAGGTTTTCGCTGCTGCCAACCCACTGCGGCTTGGTCCACTTTCTGTCTTGGAGTCCTCTGGTTGTGAACTGGTGAGGTCGTTCCGCGAGCTGGAGATTTTTCCAGGTTTCCGCCTTATGGTTTAGGTTTCATGCCTAGTTATGGCTACGACCATTACATTGTCTTCCCCGGGCTCAGGTCCAGTACTGGTTCGCCAGTTTGCCGGCTGATAACATCAGTTCAGTTCAGTTCAGTCGTTCAGTCGTGTCCGACACTTCGTGACCCTATGGACCATGTCACGCCACGCTTTCCGGTCTCTCAGTATCTTCCTAACATCACATAACTTCATCTGCAGTGCCTTGAGGATGCCATCTAATCATCGCGTTCGCTGCCTACCCCTTCTCCGGCGACCCTCAACATTTCCCAACATCAAATCTTTCTCCAGCGACTCCTCTCTTCTCATCAGATGACCAAAGTAGCTGAGCTTTAACTTTAGAATTTGACCCTCCAATGAGCAGTCAGGGTTTATGGTCGACAATATCGACTGATTTGATCTTCTGGCAGTCCAAGGAACTCTTAAGAGTCTTCGCCAGCACCACGATTCAAACGCGTCAATTCTTCGGCGGTCAGCCTTTTTCACAGTCCAACTCTCGCATCCATACATCACAACTGGAAAGGCCATAGCACGGGTTATACGGATCTTGGTTGGTAGACTAATGTCTCTGCTCTTTACTAGGCGGTCAAGGCTAACCATTGCTCTCTTTCCCAGAAGCAGGCGTCTCCTAATTTCATGGCTGCAGTCTCCTTCCGAGGTAATCTTGGCGCCCAAGAACAGAAAATCTGTCACAGCTTCCACTTCTTGTCCATTGATGCTCCAGGACTTGATAGGGCAAGACGCCATGATCTTCGTCTTTTTAATGTTCAGTGTAAGCCCAAACTTCTCACTCTCTTCTTGTACGCGCATCAGAAGTCTCTTGAGTTCCACTTCACTTTCTGCCATTAAAGTGGTATCATCCGCATATCTAAGGTTGTTGATACGTTTTCCAGCAATCTTCAATCCAGCTGAAGACTCGTCCAGACCGGCCTTCCTCATGATGCACTCTGCATACAGGTTAAATAGACAGGGCGACAATATGCAGCCTTGCCTCACCCCTTTCTCAATCGGAAACCAATCAGTAAGGCCATGCCCACTAAAATATTTTTCTGCCAATGGTGTCAAACATATCCCTGTGGCACTTATTCCTGTAAGAGATGGCATAATTAAAATACAAACTACTTGCCTAATCCAAGATGAACTGAAAGCTGCAGCCAGCCGATACCTTCAGATTTCGGAGTTGTGAGCATTTGGTAAAAGAGATCTTTATGCAAATCTGATGACTTGGACTGCAATGCTGCCTGATTGCATTGCACTCCCTTATTCGCCACTCACGCACGACCTCCCGAAATTTCACTGGACCTCGACATGGTTACTAAGTGGCTTGTACACCTACAAGTAATGTAGAGTCTGTGAGAGAGAGAGAGACTCTTTAATGAAAAAAAAATCAAAATTTTGCCGGCGTTTAGATTTCGCTGGCATGCTACTCTGTGTGGGTATGGGAATCCGGATGGAAAGATTGAAAAAAAAAACGGTGAAGGAAATAATAAAATTGAAGTGGGAGATAAAACACGGCCATTAAATACGTGTTAAGGTGCTTCGTGGAGTAATGATATAAAATCAAATAATGACAGATTTTCTGTTCTTGGGCTCCAAGACTACCTCGGAAGGAGACTGCAGCCATGAAATTAGAAGACGCCTGCTTCTGGGAAAGAGAGCAATGGTTCGCCTTGACCACCTAGTAAAGAGCAGAGACATTAGTCTGCCAACCAAGATCCGTATAACTCGTGCTATGGTCTTTCCAGTTGTGATGTATGGATGCGAGAGTTGGACTGTGAAAAAGGCTGACCGCCGAAGAATTGACGCATTTGAATTGTGGTGCTGGCGAAGACTCTTGAGAGTTCCTTGGACTGCCAGACGATCAAATCAGTCAATATTGTCGACCATAAATCCTGACTGCTCATTGGAGGGTCAAATTCTAAAGTTAAAGCTCAGCTACTTTGGTCATCTGATGAGAAGAGAGGAGTCGCTGGAGAAAGATTTGATGTTGGGAAAGGTTGAGGGTCGCCGGAGAAGGGGTAGGCAGCGAACGCGATGGTTAGATGGCATCCTAGAAGCACTGCAGATGAAGTTATGTTATGTTAGGAAGATAGTGAGAGACCGGAAAGCGTGGCGTGACATGGTCCATATGGTCACGAAGAGTCGGACACGACTGAACGACTGAACTGAACTGAATGAAATACATGATCCGACAAATGTGCTCATAGAGTTCACAGCTTGCAAAATGCCTGAGGAGTCTGTGCAGTATCCACAGAACCTATGCATGCCTCTGTCGGGCGCTGCCACCATTGCTCGCCTACTCCTACTCCGGCTAGCCTTTAATAAACGTAGCAGGGCTCGTCCCTGTCTGCCGGCCTCTCCAAACGCATCTACAAAATGCCTGAATGTGATTTTTTGCTGCCAGCAAAATGAATGCATGAGGCCGAAATCGTCTAGATATATGTATGAAGAGAGACCTATATCTATGAAGACAGCCCTCCAAGTTTAGAAGACGTCAGTTGCGTAAGCTACGTAACGGACTACAATCCCAGACCAGGGAAGAGAAGACAGGAAATTACTACCATGCAGTACTTAAAATATTTGCCAACGCATAATTAAATAAGTTTCAAAGAGTAAAAGGTATTAAGTTCAAGGAATAGAATTATGGCAAACGCAGGCTGCCTGTACGTTAATACTGCAAGACAAGGCGCAGCTTTGGAAGAATCGAAGCCTTCCGAATATTCTAACGACGACAAAAATAATTCTGACCAGCACAAATTTGGAGTTAAAATGCATACCACACATGGGAAACGTGTTTGTGTGTGGTGTGCGTGTTAATTCGTTTGTGCATTCATATACGATTGCAGAGCTCAGCTCAACAGTACCGGTGTGTGTATGCGTTAAATACTGGGCCGAGTGTCGTGTTCGACTTGTGCCACCAAGTGTGAGAGCAGTCTATTCTACAGCTTGGAGCACCACAAAGCATTGCACTGTACTGACATCATTACTTTTCATTTCACTCCTTTTCTCGTTCATCTCCCATTTCCACGCTCCCTATACTGAAGCAGCAGATCAGGGTCTCCTTATGCCGGCTACCTTTTCATTTGTATTATTTTTTAGTTTATCTTCTCGGGATCAGATGCCCTGCAAGCGCAAAGAAGACACGCATGGCGTTACACCTACTTCAGAGTATCATGCAGAAGAAACGTTCACCGTCTTACAAACCCTGATTCTCGTCTTTCGTTTTTTTTTTTTCAAAAATCATGGGTACAGTGGATATGGAAAGACCTTTACTCTAATACTCATCATAGATATCTAAAACAGGTAATACAACGCGCCTCCGAACTCATGACGCTCTGATAGGGTGCTTTTTACCCATGGATCATGTGTGCTTGGACTGAAAAAGTTATTCTAGAATTATGGCTGCTATTCTACACTCATGTTGAACTTCAAAAGCCAAACCGAGGCCCTGTTTCAGAGTGCTTTTAACATGTTTTGATGGCTATTTTGCAACGCTCACTGCATAACGACCGAAGATATGACCATGATATCACCTATCAGTTCTGTTTCAGCAAAGAGGCCTACCGAGGAATGTGGTTTGAGCCAGAAATTTTACTTGACAAGGCTGCGTGAAGGTGTTGAGATGCATGTAAGGATACACGAAGAGTACCTGAAGAGAACCACGGGACTGCCATTTTACTTTTCATTTCGGCAGCGGGGGTGGTGGACAGCGGAGCAGGCTCTGGTTTTGAGACTCGTTGCAGTTCCAGGCCAAGACTGACGGCAAGGCCTATGCAAGTGGACGGTGGACTGTGGTTGGGCGGCGAGACCGTGCAAGTAGAAGTGAACTGCAGCCCATTCAGTTAATTTTCGAATGCCTTGGCTTGCTTTTCCGCAGTATTGTCTTAAAACAGCGGCCGAGGCTGGCAACACCACACGGACTGTGAACAATTTCTATGCGCTGCTGAGACGCACACCCTGCTGACTCCGTTGACCTGCGGCACTTGGTCTGGACCTGTCCTGGCACGGTTGGCCTCCGCGCACGCTACACATCTGCTCACCACATCCAGAGTTACGAAGACTGGACAGCCCCCAATACCAACGCCAAGCGCAAGCTTAGTGCCCTGCTAAACTTCATGTCGGAGTCTGGCGCCCTCAACCTCACCTAACCCACCCCTTCCCCTCTAGGCCTCAGGTCATCCTCATGAATAAATGTTTATGAATGAATGAATGAGACGCACACCTTTCGACCATTTCGGCATCGGGGGTGGTGGACAGCGGAGCGGGCTCTGATTTTGCGACTCGTTGCAGGTTGGTGCATTCCTTATTTATTTCTGCATCAATCTCGAATTATATATGTCTACCTCCCCCGCTGCAGAAAGTGCTGATTGCTCCGCTTGCCATCACTATTTTTCTTTTGTTTTTATCTTAGTTGCTTCGTTGCCTTCACCTTGCCATGCCTAACCAAGATATTTGGGGCGCGTTCTAGAAAGCGCTACTTCATGGGAAGTGCTCTGCGATAACGGAAGGGCGGCGAAGGGAAAGACGGATGCTTTTTTGAAGCATGGCAGTTTGGAAACAATCAGGCTATCCTAATGCTATTCATGAACGCCTGAACGTATTTGACAGCCTTCAGAAAAAAGTGTCCGGCATTGGAACAGCAATAACAATGATGTCGGAGAAATATGATGAGGAGCTGCTCGCAATAGCGAGAGAGGATGCTGAGATAACGGTTATCTGTAAGAGAGTTACTGCTCTGGAAGCGCGTGGGAAATAGGAGGACGTGCAACAGCTAAAGCTCGCCGTCAATGAGCTGGAGTGGAGGAGGAGCAGGCGTCAAAACTTCATGGGATACCCAGAAGAGGACCGGAAAGTTTGCTCTCTACCGTAAATGACAAAGCTCAGTCTGTTATCTTCAGACTCCAACTTCAAATGATGTAACCACCATAATCGCCTTCCATGCAAATATGAAAATATTGTTACGTTAGGCGATGTATGCGCTGATAAGCGCCTAAGAAGGAAAAAGAAGAATCTGAGTAGTTTTTGGTGAAGACAACGACGTTCGAGCAGTGTCGACTGATGCCTGCAGGAAAGGCCTGTTCTGTGAAAGCCTTGTCTCCCGTCTTCGCTCTCTGAAACCTGAAGCTGAACTACCCCCGTAACATCTTGGTGAAGGCACTTTCGATCCCTTTGCCACAGCTCCTCATGTTTCCGCGCCAGAAAGCTGGATTTACACAGTGGACGCCATCTCCCCGAGCTCTAATTCGCCTGCAGAAGCGGAAGGAGCCGCCATCGCACTCGCGCTTGCACGTTCAGCCATTGACAAAGACATTAACGAAATTTGTACACATTCTCAGGCGGCATACCGCCACTACCTAAACGGCGTGGCGACACCGGCCGCGCATCATATTCTTACCACCGCCACCTCTCTCGACCGAACGGTTAATCTAACACGGATCCCAGGGCATGCCTCGATCCCTGGTAATGCGCGCGTTCATGGGCTGGCTCGAGAACTCTCTACCCGAGCCCCGGATGATCAGGCACCCAACTCCGCGCAGGAGGCCGCATCGGTCCTTTCCACTTACCACCAAATCACCCCATTCTAAGCGCATGACACTGCCACCACCCCACAGCACCTTGTCACCCTTATCCAGTGCTACATGGCGACAATTGCAGACGGATTGCTTCATTTCCCCCTACCGTCTCTCATGCCTTCACCCTGGCTTGCCCCCTCACTGCGACACCTATGGCGAGCCAAAATCCTCACTTTTCCACTACCTGTGGAAATGTCCTTCCCCCAGGCAGTGCCCCCATCCCCCATCCCACCTTTTCTTCCTGAGAGGCTGCTCTGCGGACAGCTCAACCCGCCGGTCAGAAATGGCTGGTAGATCGCGCTCTATGTGACGCAAAAGCCCGTGGACTCCTGGAGTAGTAGGGGACCACCCTGGATGACTTTTTTTTATTATTATTAAATAAAGCTGTTTCCATCCATCCCCGAGCTCACCCCACCGACTGCCACAGTAAGCATGGCATCCCAGGACGCATCACCAGCTACGCAAACTTCACGTGCCCCCATGGTCTCAACCAAAACCCGCCATCCGCCCATTTTTAACGGCGAAGACAAGACAGATGTTGAAGATTGGCTCAATTATTACAAAAGGCGGCGAAGACAAGACGGATGTTGAAGATTCGCTCAATGAATACGAAAGGTGCAGCAAGAACAACCGGTGGGATGCTAGCATAATGCTTGCCAACATCATCATCTACCTAGCGGAATGGCGAAGACCTGGTTTACCAACCACGAACAGGAGATGCCTACTTGGGACATCTGCAAATAAAAACTTCAGGACTTGTTCGGCAAGCCGATTGGGCGAGCTCTAGCAGCCAAAAAAGACCTGGCTACTCGTGCTCAATCCTAAACCGAATCATACCTCGCCTACATACAGGACGTCCTTGCCCTGTGTCGAAAGGTGAACACCTCTATGACCGAAGATGATAAAGTGGGCCATATACTTAAGGGTATCGCTGATGATGCATTCAACATACTTCTCTGCAAAGACTGCTCTACGGTGGACGCAACCGACAAGTCTGTCGCCGTTTCGAACAGGCGAAGCAGCGCCGCATCGTTCATCGGTTTGAGCGCCTTCCCAACACGGCGACTACATCCTCATGTGACGATCTGCCCACTTTGCAGCAACCTTCAAGTTAGAACAACCTCACTACTATCGTCCGCAGGGAAATCGAGGCCTTGACGCCTGTTACACTTACATTATACCTCCTCCAGAGCCAACAATAGCTATGATACAGGCTGTCGTCCGCCAAGAATTCGCGAATGTTGGCCTCGTCTCCACTCCTATCATGCCACCCCCTGCACCACAGCCAATACCAGTGGTTGCTGCTGCTGCCACAAGACCGCCCTACACACCGCGCTAACCTACCCGCAATCCTGCGGAGTGGCGCACATCTGACGATAGGCCTATTTGCTTCGTCTGCTGTCGGGCTGGCCATACGTTTCGCTATTGCCGCAGCCGCCCGGCTCCCCCCTCTCGCCCCTATTACAGCCCTGTTCGCGTTGTGTCACACCAGCACAGCTTCGTACAGAGAACACTGAGCAAGCCCGTCGTCCCAGCCGTTCGCTATCGCCTCAAGCCCACCGTTTCCGATCACCTACTCCTCGCCGCAGCTTGTCCCCAACGTACCAAGGCCCTTACTCGGGAAACTAGGCAACGCAGCGCCCGGACTATCGCACCACGCCGCAACCTGATCAATGTCCTCGTAGATAGAGTCCCTGTGCCCGCTCTCATTGACACTGGAGCCCATATGTCAGTCCTCAGTTCTTCGTTCCGCCAGCGCCTCAAAAACGTTCTTACGCCCGCTAACACCTCTTCAGTCCGTGTTGCTGATGGCAACACTGCTACCATCATCGGAATGTGCACTGCGTGCGTTAGCATCGCCGGCCACCACGTCCCTGCATTCTTTGCCGTCCTTACTACTTGTCCTCAAGACATCATTTTAGGCCTAGACTTTTTAACAGCCCATTCCGCTCTCTTTGACTGTTCCTCTGGACTTCTACGCCTAGCCATGCCCCATTGTGCTCACGACCCTAGTGCTGACCATTGCCAGCCTCGTCTTCGCTCCAGTACATTTACTCGCCTACCTCTCGAGGCGGCGATATACGTGCCTATGTCACCCTTTCCTTCCCTTCGTGACGGCGGCTACGTTGTCAACCCCATCACCGACGTCACTCTACAGCGCAACATCGTCCTACCTCATAACATTGTAGACGTCGCGAATGACCTCACCTACATTCCCGTACTCAACTTCAGCACGTCTTCGCAAGTTCTCCCGGAGGGCACTTTCTTTGCCGATCTGTCACCTTTGTCCAGCTTCACTATATCTGCAGTCGTGTCCCACCGTCACGCCGAGGTACCTGCCCAACCTGTCCCGTCACATATAGTCAGGAGGACCGCATCTCAGCCATGGTTGCCTCTGACCTGCGCCCCGAATATGCCAGTGCCCTTGCCGGCTTTTTGCAGTCATAGAGTGACATTTTTTATTTCGGTCACGGATCCCTGGACGTCCGTCGTCACACATCGCATCGATACTGGAGATGCCCGCCCTATTCACCGACGGTCTTACAGAGTTGCGCTTTCCGAACGCCGGATCATTCAGGAGAAAGTGGAGAAAAGGTTGGCCAGCAAGATTATTTAGCCGTCGAGCAGCCCCTGGGCGTCCGTCTCCGGTGGTACTTGTCAAAAAGAAAGACAACAGCTGGAGGTTTTGCGTAGATTATCGACACCTAAACAAGTTAAGAAAGACGTGTACCCTCTCCCAAGGATCGATGACGCCCTTGACTGCCTACACGGTGCCAAATACTTCTCCATTGATCGCCGTTCTATATATTGGCAGATCTCTGTTGACTAAAGAGATCGTGAAAAGACGGCTTTTGTCCCCCCGGATTGCCTCTACCAATTCAAGGTGATGCCTTTCGGCTTATGTAATGCTCCTGCGACCTTCGAACGCATGATGGACTCCTTACTGCGCGGGTTCAAATGCACCACATGTCTGTGCTACCTCGATGACGTCATCGTATTTTCATCAACCTTTGAGGGCCACCTCCATCGTGTTTCGGCTATTCTTGGCATCTTCCGAAGAGATGGCCTTCAGTTGAACTCCAACAACGTCCTAGAACATTTGGTCAACAAACATGGCATCCAGCCGGATTCCGACAAAATTCGCGCTGTAAGTGCTTTTCCTACACCAAAATCTCGCGGCGACGTGCGTAGCTTCCTTGGACTTTGCTCGTATTTCCGGCGATTTGTACCAAACCTCGCCGAGATCACCCGTCCACTTACGCAGCTTTTGAAAAAAGAGGTCTCCTTTTCCTGGGGCCACGAACAATCGGCCGCCTCCGCCGCTCTTATTGGCCACCTCACCGGCCCGCCAGTGTTGGCTCACAACAATCCGTCAGCACCCACAGAAGTACGCACCGAAGCAAGTGGTCATGTAATTGATGCCGTTCTGGCAAAACGTCAGCTTGGTTCCTCTCGCGTCATCGCCTATGCCAGCCGACTCCTCTCTGCGGCCGATCAGAATTATTCCATAACTGAACGTGAGTGCTTAGCCCTAGTTTGGGCCATTACGAAGTGCCGCCCTTACTTGTATGGCCGGCCATTCACTGTAGTCACTGACCACCACGCATCGTGTTGGCTTTCTACACTCAAAGACCCTACTGGCCGCCTTGGATGTTGGGCCTTGCGCCTTCAGGAGTACAATTTTTCAGTGGTCTATACGTCTGGCCAGTTGCATGGAGATGCGGATTGCCTGTCCCGTCATTCAGTCGACCCACCAAGCCAACCTGAATGTGACGACGCTTTGCGTGCTATTTCTGACTTTTCCAACATTCTCCCTGAGCAACGCCAGGACCCTCAGCTTCGCGAAATTATCAATCGCCTCAGCGCCGATCATCATGACCCTTCCCTTCGCCTGTTTGTTCTCCACGACGGCACCTTATACCGGCACAATATGCGACCTGATGGCCCCGACCTTCTACTAGTACTCCTTCAGCACCTTCGCACAGCCGTCCTTGAACAGCTTCACGACGTTCCCACAGCGGGTCATCTAGGCGTCTCTCGCACATACGACAGTGTGCGCCGTCGGTTCTTTTGGCCAGGCCTATACTGCGCAGTCCGCCGCTACGTGGCTGCCTGTGACCGCTGTCAACGCCGGAAAAAGCCACCAGTATTTATAGACCCATTTTCTCAAGTGCGTCTGGATCTTTCAGGGCCTTTTCCACTGTCCGCATCGGGGAACAAATGGATTGTGGTGGCCACTGATTACACCACACGCTACGCGGTCACACGAGCAATACCAACCAGTTGTGCAACGGATGTCGCTGCTTTCCTCCTCAACGACGTCATACTTGTCCATGGAGCTCCCCGCCAACTGCTCACCGACCGTGGCTGTTGCTTTCTTGCGCGTATAGTCGACAAGATCCTACGGTTTTGCAACGTTCGTCATTCTTTAACGACTGTCCACCATCCACAGACGAACGGACGCACTGAACGCATTAACCAGGCACTAACTGACATGCTGTCAATGTACGTTTCTGATGACCACCCCGACTGTGATATAACACTGCCGTTTGTGACATTTGCATACAATTCGTCACGTCACGACACTATCGGCTACTCCCTCTTCTATCTTTCATACGGCCGTGAACCTCTGCTTCCTTTTGACAGCCTGCTTCCTTCAGTTGCCACTGCCAGCTCATATGCTCGTGACGCCATAGCACGAGCTGATGCTGCCCGCGTTGTTACCCGCTACCGACTCGCAGCCTCCCAGCACTCCCAGAAACGTCGCTATGATTTCTGTCATCGCAACACCCAGTATTCTTGTGAGTCTGTCGGGCTGCTTTGGACGCCAGCTCGTCGCGTCGGCCTCTCAGGAAAACTTTTGCCCCGTTACACAGGACCCTACCGTATATTACGACAAGTGACACCAGTGACACGAAATTGCGCCATTGCATCCCGCACGCCATACCTCTACACCACGCACCGAGACGGTCCATGTTGCACGCCTAAAGCCGTACTACACGGACCCTGGTTTGTAAGCTAATACGCACCGGGACGGTGCTTTTCAGCCGGCGGGGTAGTGTTACGCTAGGCGATGCATTCGCTGATATGCGCATAAGAAGGAAAAAGAATAATCTGAGTAGTTTTGGGCGAAGACGACGATGTTCGAGCAGTGTTGGCTGGTGTCGGCGCTGCACAGCAAGAACAAAGTGCTTCTAAGTAAAACGGGCAGTGTATCTGCATTGTCATTCGCAGTGAGAGTGACTTGCAGAAACTTTTCTCCAAGATGACGGACCCCTTACGCCACTCTAGGCCATGTTACAAGTGGTTCATTAATTCAACTATTAACTTTCGCTATTTCATCTCAACGTTCAGTCATATCTCGTGATAAACAGTACAATCTACAGCAATTTTTTAATGAAATTCACTTCAATTTATTGCAATTTCTTTATTCCATAAAATATTCAACACTCCCATGGGGGCAGTTCCTTATATTCTTCCCCCCAGCACGCATATCACCTCGCACCAGTCATCGCCTGCACGTCGCCCGTCCATTTTCACGCACCGTTATCTATTCGAATTCCTTTTTTCCCCGCGCAGCTGCAGACTGGAACGGCCTTCCAGGTGACATCGCTGTTATCACCTGCTCATCAAAGTTCTTTGAAAGTAAAAAAAAAAATATGTACAATAACAATGTTTTTATAATTTTTCCCACCCCTTATGTAACACCCCTTCCTGGGGACTTTAAGGAAATAAAATGAAATGAAATGAGATGAAGCTGAAACTTGGATCTCTGGCGCTTGGAATTATTTCAGTTCAACTGGTTACAAACCACTTCCTATACCGAATGAATAGTGTTACGTTTCTGGGTGTTTCGACGAACGACGAGCAAGCGGCCACACTGAAGCTTGTCGGGAATGCCTTCATTCCATCTCGGCAGCCGGGCAGGAAAGAGCGACGCAGCGCTCGGACGAGGCGCTTATATTGCCCCCGATATCGGGGCTTTTCATAAGCGTCATCATGAACAAGACGGAACGATACTTTCCGCGTGAAAGAGGGCGTTATCAGCCGAAGAACGTAACAATAAAAAAGGAGTTGGTGATTGTGTGTATATGTGCGGGAAAATGTACAATCCTAGACGTTTGATGAAGTTACTGCCAGTATCCTCGATTACGCGGTACTGTCGGTATGTAGTGGAAACATCTTGTGGGTGGTTTACCGCCCTCCATGTGGCTCCTATGACAACTGTCTTGAGTACCTAGAAAATATTTCCCACTTTTGTCAACATCTATGCACCTTGTTTCTGGGTGGTGACCTAAATATAGACGTGTGAAACTACGTCGCGAAAGTCACGGTTATTGGTCCTTTCAGAATCATATACGCTTATTATTTTGGTAAATTTGTCAACACAAATAACAAAATTATGGCAACAATTTTGGATCTCGTTATCACTAACTACACTGGTGAGACTTTATCCGGAAGAGTTATAAACAGCGGCTTGAGTGACCACCTGCCAGTATACCTCACGTGTAATATTAAAACAAAACACGCTGTAAAAACGCCATTCCAAAAACTTAAATTACAGCAGATTAAACAACCCTAGATAGATTTAGCCGTGAAACCTTAAGCTGTGATTGGAGGGAAACGTTTGTTCACCACTCCGTGGATGAAGCGTTTACCTCTCTTAGGGTTAAACAACCCTAGATAGATTTAGCCGTGAAACCTTAAGCTGTGATTGGAGGGAAACGTTTGTTCACGACTCCGTGGATGAAGCGTTTACCTCTCTTATAACCCTTTTTACCTCGGTATACAAACCATGTTTACCGTATAAGCCAATTATAAGCCTAAGCGAGATAGGAAGCCGTGAATTGCACCTTAAATTCATAAAATGATGTAAAAAAAGGCACGTTGTTTAACAAATTTCTACAAACGCGAGGTGCGGATGATTTTTCTTATTTTAAACTGTGCCGGAACAAGCTTAACTCTGCTTTAAGGAAAGCAAGAAACTCGTATCATCTCAACATGTTAACCAGAACCAAGTGTGGAACAAAGTGAATTTGCTGTTAAACAAAAATTCGTCAAATATAATTGATACAGTTATTATCGACGGCATCCAGTACGCTGATCACGACCTTGATAATAAGTTTAATGTACTTTTCTGGACTAACGGGTAGTGTTCATAACCCTGAGATGCTACCTCATGTTAACACATTATAGTAATTCTATATTTAGGCAATGCTGTAATGAAGGTGAAGTGATGGAGGTGTTCACACTTCTGAAACAACGTAACAGCGAGAGCCTCTTTAGTATTTAATTGCAGCCTATTACTTCAGTACTGGATATTATTCGCCCGCTTCTAACTCACATCTATAATAAATCGCTTATTTCAGGCATCATTCCGGCAGGAATGAAAAAAGCTAAGGTTATTGCTTTACAAAAAAGGTGGCCCAAGAGATGATATTGTTACGGGCGAAGAAGAAGCGGGCAGCGGACAATGGCGTGGGCAAGCGCGCTCGCGCTATGTCCGCCATCATTTATTAAACGTCATCTACCATCGTCATCGGTCATGTTCTGTCTCCGTTCTTCATCGGCTTGCCGTCCCGTAACATTTGGGAACATAATCATAATTCGCCATCCTGGCCCGGAGCTTCGGAGCCCTGTGTCATCTTGCGCCGTCGGCAGCGGGTTCCTGGGACTACGCATCACCTGCCTGTTCCCCAGCCTGCCGGACCCGACGCCACATCGCCGTTCTCCACCCTCGCCCAGTCCGCCGCCATGACCAAAAGAATCGAAGAAACACAAGTAGCCCAACTTTAAGATCCAACCGACCCGAGACGCCACGAGCACGCGCAAGGACACAACACAAAACAAAGCGCATGAAACACCTGACTGAAGGATACAACTGACCCGAGACGCCGACGAGACGAACCCACCGACCCGATACAACTCTACACGTGAAGACATCGCCCCCGCCCGTGCCGTTGGATGCGTGCCTAGGACCCAGCCATCAAAGCCTAGCGACCGGTTCAACGAAAGCTTCCTGGGCCAGGCTGCATTATTCATCATGGCGGCAAGCCGTTACCTTCTTTCTCTTCTATCTTCCCCGGTCCGCACAAGGTCACCATCATTTCATAGATCTGATAAACTTTGACTTTTTCGTCCACCGGGTAGTTACGGGCGAAGAAGAAGCGGCCAGCAGGCGATGGCGTAGGCAAGCGCGCACGCACGAGGTCCGCCATAATTCATTAAACGTCATCTACCATCGTCATCGGCGATGTTCTTCCTCCTTTCTTCATCGGCTTGCCATCCCGTAACAATGTTTTCAAAGGGGTTGAAAAAAATTATAAACGTAAGAATTTCTAGTTTTCTTGCAAGATTTAAAGTAATCACACCACAACCGTTCGCGTGAGGGCCGAAATGCTGTGCAGAACTTGCACTTCTGCACTAAAAAGAAATAATCATCAACAACATATGACTACACCTTTGACTATGCTTGTTGTTTATGCTTGAGCTTGCTTACGTTATCTGTTGACGTTGAAGAGAACCCAGGTCCAAACACTCGTTCAACTGATGCTCAGGTGTCCTCTGTTATACTTTGTCCTCTGTCAAATTATTCTTCAGAACTCTTCGTGAAATTCAAAATAGGCAGGCATTTTTATTGAGTGAAGTTAAATGAATACATGACAAACCAGCACACAATGAAGACATTAGGGAACGCCTCAGTAAAATAGAAACAGACTACGCCCCTCTACTCGATGCGAAAGCAGCGACTGAAGTACAGACGCTCACCGAATTCCAGCAATATAAATGCGCTATTGCAAAGAATTGATGACGGGGAGGGCAGAGAACGCCGCTGCAGCCTTTTGTTTTGTTTTTTTGGCCATGATGTGAACAAAACGTGGGCACAGGCTGAGGAAATTCTTTAGCACTGCAGTACGGAATTAGTACTCGACTTGCAGCCCAGAGACAGAGTGCGCACACAGACTAGACGCCTCCCAACCCAACAAAAAAAGACCGATCATTGTGAACTTCGCACATTTCAAAGCTCGGGAGCACGTGCTGCCATGCGCCAGAAACCTAAAGGGAACTTCAGCATTTCCGAGGACTTTTCGCATAACACTCGACTAGAACGTAAACAACTCATTGCAATCGGCAAAGCGCAACCCGGTAAATGGAAACTTCGACATAACAAAATGCAAATTGACAAAACTGACAGAACGACGAAGTGCCGCTGCACTGCTTGAGCTCGCTTGTGGAGGCCTGGACTGGTTGTGCTCTTGTGTGGTTCTCTGTGCAATTTGGAGAGGGCTATTATCCCTGTTGAAGGACAGTAAACACCCCCTTTCAAAACTAACATTTTTGACCACACTACGCAGAACGTCATTGAACACCCAGCGTAGCTATCTCCGAGTAGGCGCCAAAAATTACATCATAACTGTATTTCGTTACTGTATGCCGGATGTTACATCCGGCGTATTTTTAAGGTGTGCTTTGCGGCGTTTTGCCACATGCATTGAGCGGCCGTCCCTGCGTGTTTCACGTCGGGGGCGACCCGTGACTTGGCTGCCATGGCACCTGCAACTCCATGGAATCCATCGAAGACTTTGGTCTTCGATATAGTTGTCCCTGCAGGGCACCAGCCCCGAGACCGTCATTTACGCGGCGGCCTCAATAGTGGGTTTACCTGAAGTCAACTGTGTACAGCATATGGGCGCCCAGTCCTTTCAAGTGACAGTAAAGAGCACGGCATCCATGACTATAATCGTCGACGCTGGCTGCCTCATCATCGGCAGCGAGCATAACCAATTGTTCCAGTAGGGCCACAAGTGACCACCGTGGCCTGCTTCTTCCTGCCGTCCTACATTTCAAACGAAACGCTCGTCCAGATCCTGAGCCAACATGGCAGTCCTGTCCGTCACTGCGGACTTGATGGGCTTCCGTAAGGGTGTTCTTACTGAAACGAGGTATGCGCGGATGGAGATGTCATCCACGTCACCAGTACCCAACTATCTACGTGTCACTGGCCATCGCGTTACCTTTGACCACAGACGTATACAGCGTGTTTGCCAGAGGTGTGGCTCCTCAGACCACTTTAGGGAGCACCTTTTTGTTGTCGCTTTAGTGTCCATGGTCACTAAGGTGAAGGTTGTGCCCTGCCCTGCCGACGCTGCGATGATGACCCACCGACCGTGAAATGCCCTGTGCGCCGTTCCTTTTTGAACGCGGTGGCAAGTGCGTTTCCCCGCTTACACTTGTGAAGCCTACAGTGCCGGCCCCCTCTGCCAAGCTAGCTGATTCAGCTAAAGGAATGAAGGAGATACAAGTACTCTGTGGAGGGCGCCACATCAGAAACAGGGCCGACCTCTACTCCTAGTACACCTGTAGAAGAAATGGCCAGCAGTATTGACATGCCGTTTGACAAGCATACGGCCGATCCAACCGAGGTTGTGGTTGCATGCGCAACCAACACGTCTGACGCCACGGTCGAACCCGGATCCTCGAGTGAGCCTTCTGCTATCGAAGCAGCTCCTTCCACATCGTCGCCGGAACCGCTGTGCACGTCTAAATTTCGCGACGTCCAGGCCAAGCATGGAGTTCGCGGAAAGAAGCTGCAGTCGGCGTCTAAGGCTTTGGCACCACAAACACCCGCGGTGCCCTCGGAACGCCGGGCAGTCGTGACATGAAGCTTATGGCAACGCCCGCCACTGCTGGCGTCTCAAAGATTCGTAGAGCCTTAGAGAACTAAACGGGACGCGTGAAGCTACCGACATCGCGAAAGGAGTTAAAGGAGGAATCTGTGGCTGTCAACAAGGAACGGGATATGGACGATCCCAGCGTCTCTTTCAGCCTTGGTGTCGGACACACCCCGACGCTTTCTACACTCAGTGATTGTGACATGGACATGGAGCTCCAGCGAGACAGAAATAAGCGATGTGCTTCGTCGCCCTCAGGATCGCAGATGGCTCGAGAAGGTGGACCGGAGGAACATCCTCCCAAGAAATCCCGTCCTTCTTCTGGAGGGCCGGGAATCCCCACTTAATGATAGTGCAAAGCACCTTCGTGGTGCCACATGACTCAGGTCGCGCATCTGCCTTATCGGCTTCCTGAACTCAATACCCGATATGGCATTGGAACTCAAAATACTTTATTTAAATCCCGAAGGATTTTGGAGCCATCGTAAGCAGACAGAAACAGTGGATTTGGCTTTAAGAACACAGTGCGCTATCTTGTGTCTTCAGGAAACAAATTTTACTACTCTTTCTGATGATCTGGCTTTCAGGCGCCAGTTTCATTCGGAGTGCTTCTTTTCGTTCACCCCTTTGTGTATTGTTCATTTTCGGCTATGAGGTTGCCAATGTTGTGCATTTATGTGCCGGCGGATGCAAGCCTTACAAATAACTTCTTGAAAGAGCTGGATGTTTGCTTTCTGGTACCTCCCGAATGCGAGGCGGATGCTTTGCAAGGACATCGCTTCGACTTCGATCAAGAAAGGGCTACATAGTGAGCTTTAGCCGCGCGAGGCGGCCTTATTAGAGAGTTTTAGCTTACCGTGATCCGCGATCCGCTACTGGGATCCACCGAAGTGATCACTACAAGGTGATCGCTTCGGTCCTTAAAAAATGTTAAGCAACGTCATGAAAGCGCATCCCACCCAGACAAAAGCTTCTTTACTGAAGCATTACTATGAAGAAATCGTTTCCCGCAGGTGCGCATGCTAAGGCTACTTCCTCAGAGTAGTCTGCGCTGGGGCTGAATGAAGAACACGTATCGGGTACGTACTCTTCAGAATAGCTGTTCCGTCTTGAGGCCTACGAAACATGAAATGTAAGGTCACTCACCTGAGGAACTGACGACGTCGTGTCACAACTCACCTTCTCGTCGATGCCACTGTTCAAGAACTGTGCAGGGCCCCACTCGTCAGACACCCTGTCCCTTTTGGCAATCAGTGTTACCTCCAATTCCAGTAAGGAAATGTCTGCACAGAAAAGGAGAGCAGTAGGGCTCAGTATCGATACAGAAACGTTGCTGCAATTTGCTTTCGGGTTTACAATCCCATTCGATTGTTATCCCATTTGCAAACAATGCACGTGCAAAACGTAATGAAGTACGCTTGAGATCGCTTGCGTGCCTGTAAATCATTTATGGGCGATTCTACACGCACCATATAGCGCTGAGCCTACGGTCAGCTCAACGAAGAGTTCGTCCAAGTTGATACTTTACACGCAGAAATTAATGCTTGCCAGATACTAGTCAGCTATGCCTAGCTGCCTGGAAAACACTTGCACTCTAGCAAAACAATTCTGCTTCTAATTGATAAACTAATGTTCAATGAAAGGAGAACATATTTCACCTTTTCTCGCATGCTAGGTAGCACACGCTAGGTGGATATCACTTACTCCAGTGTAATATCACAACAAACTTCTTTTATATACTGTGCAAAGCCCTACTTTAATCTGTTTTGTTCCTTGTTAAAGGAGTTAAGTGCCACTTTTTATACATTACCTTTAATAATGAAAAACGTGCTTGTCTAGGCTGTCTTGCTCAATTTTGTTTTTTCATTCACGTTCGCCATATTAAGAACAGCACGCTGCTAAATGTCTTAATGTTAATTCTTGCAAAGCAGAATATTTTGTCTGACACTAAATGACAACACTCGAGCTCTACAAACCTTAGCGCTATTGCCAGCCTTTCCCCTGGTTCCAGGGGCCCTCTCACAACATACTGCTGTGTGAGGTCCGCAGCCACATAGCCTAGAAGCTCGTCGAACAGCTGTGGGTCCATACGGAAAATTTTGTAGAAAAGACCCTGGTCCCCTTCATGCATTCGAAGCATCTGTTGAGAAAAATATGTGGTTTGTTAGCCCAAGAAACAAATGCACGTCATGGCTGCGATAATCTGTAATATGTTATGGCAGGCCAGAATGTTACAGATAATTCCACTACAAAATCTGCAATAATAAATTGCTGCTTGATTTTGTTTGCATAACCCGCAGTCTCGCTGGCACAGAACTAGTTGCATTTTGCTTTTCCCTGAAATAGTGGCTCATTTTCCATGCGTGCGCGTGTGTCTGCATGTGTGTCCAGCATTCCATCTAAAAAAACCAACATAGTAGCTACAGTTTGGTCAACAGGCACCAGTGCAGGGCATCACGATATATGTACTGCTGCATAGTTTCTCTTAATTAGATCGCTCACATTCACATTCCTTGGGTGAAATTACTTGCAAGTTATAGGGTTTGCTACCTCGAAAGAACTCGCACTATGCGCTCAGCGAATCTCACTTTCTCATCCAATACCTCTTGCCCTCATGTCACGTCATATGAGGATAAGGAGAAGAAAAAAAAGATAAAAGGAGAAGCGGGACATTCTACATCTGATTTCGTATAACAACCTGACGCAAGGACAAGAGAAGAAAAAAATTGAGGGGGAGAATATGCGACACCTGATCTGGCGTTCGTGAAAAAGAGGCAGGGCGACATCCGATTTCGCGCAAACACCTGACATGAGAACAAGAGAACATACGCACAAAAGAAAGAGTTGCGGAGAGAGATTCATCTTAAAGCAGCGCGAAAACACAGGACAAAAAGGAACAGGAGACGACATAAGCGCTTGTGTAGTCTCCTGTTCCTTTTAGTCCTGTGTTTTCGCGCTGCTTTAAGATGAATCCAATCCAACTCGTCCAGTTTTCCATACTCGGGAGAGAGATATTGTATACATAGAAACATGACATGAGGACACGTGAGAAAAAAAAAAAGGAAGGAAACGTTCGATACCCGACATAAATCTGACATGTGGAAAAAAAATAAACGGGGAGGAGAAACAACTTATAGCGTGAGCTGTTTCGAGATGGTAAACCCTACCCGAACGTTCCCATGAGAATGAGGGTCGTTGAGCTATGTGGGAATTCGCAGCTATTATTTTTAATAGACGATCGCAAATTACTGAAGCTCGAGTGGATGGAGTCCATCTAGTAACAGTCCTCAAGCAGCATAAGCTCCGAAGTTGTCTGTAACCTGCATGCATACGTTAATTGATTGAGTAGCCCCAAGCTTACCAAAAAGTTGGCTTCTCCTACATGTGTTTGCAAACCTTGCCTTAACTTATGGAGCAGCGATAAAAGACAGAGCGTTGTATGCTTGCCTTGATTGAGAATAGTGCAAAGTGCGTCTTAAAAATTGGTAAAAATGGGGCAAAGAGGAAAACGCGTGATGTTCGTGTAATACAGCAATTACAAGGTCCACCCGGACAAATTGCGTCACCCTCGAACAAAGCCAGACAGGGAGTCAGCATGAGCAACGATTCCAACTTCATGAAAACGCGCGTGTAGAACTGTTCAAACGGACGATTATCACTGAAAGGAACGAAAGTACTCACAGCGTTGGGGTAGAGTCCTTGCTAGCGCCATAAACACTGGCCGAACGCACCTACCGCTGGCGTCGGATCTCTCTCCTCCTCAGGATCAGGAGCAGTGCTACTCTTATCAGGAGCAGTACAACACGCCGTTTAGCGCTCACTGTTGGCATGATAAAATAAATATGAAAACACACGGAGTCGAGCAAAGCCCTCCGCAGCCGATCGGTTGACCTCAGCTGCGGAGGAACAAAACTCAATGACTCGTCTCAGTTACGGTCCCGGAAAACGGGACAAATTGATGTTGCGTCGAGGGCGTTGCAGATTGGTATTGAAACGCCGGGAAACATGTGGAAGGTGCACGTTTATTTGTGCAGAAGTAGATTGTGAAAACTATAATTAATGTGATGCCGAAACAACAAAGATGAAGTACAGATGAGAGAAGTGGAGCGGAAGAGGACGAGGAAGTGGAAATAAAAGGGCTAGGCAATCGAGTGGACGCACAGCTCAGCGCGTCTCAGTTTCAGTCTTTACAATGGCGCAGTCGACGAACGTCGGGCCCGACCCGGACCTCGACGACCCGCCGCTCCTCCTTTGAAGCGGCCGGGCAGTCACACGGCCGGCTCACTCAGCGCCTGGGACCCCTAATTCCACCCGCGAACGGCGTCCGTGCCTCCTCGGTGGATTCGGCCTTAGCCCTTATTCCCGAAGCCCTCTCCACCCTCCGGGAGTTATCTGCTTCTTTTACTGCAGCGCATGGCCGCGCTTCGCTGTCCTCTGGATACCCAGTACCGCCGGTACAACTTCCGGAGTTCCGTGGATTTTCTAACGACGCCGAAGCGTGGATTCAAGTGGTCGACGCTGCTGCCCGGCGTTCCGCCTGGTCTCCAGCCACCACGTTCGCCGTCGAGGAGGACCATCTCCGTGGTGCCGCCCGCGCCTGGCATCAGTACGAAGGCCGCCGCTACACAACTTGAATGGCCTGGACCTCCGCCCTTCTTGCCGCGTTTACACCCCTGGCCAGTGCGCACGACGCCAAACTCACGACTGTGAGAGCGCGGCGCCAGGCTCCAGGTGACGATGTCGCACCTTACATTTATGATAAGGTCCGCCTTCTTCAGGCCTGCAACACCGAATGGCCCGCATCTGCAACCAAACAGTACATTGTCGACGGGCTTCCCGACGCCACCCACGCATCGATTATGTCCACACTGGACACTGACAGCCCTTCAGTTTTTGTCTACCGAGTGGCCTCCTTGCATGACACCGCCAGTCGTCGCGGGACCCTTGCTGTCACCGAGACATCACCGGGTCACCGGGACAGCAACGCCGCAGTTGCTTTTCGTGCAGACAACATGGCCACATGTACAAGGATTGTCCTCATGCTGCCCGCCCACGCATACAATTCCAGAACCACCCTCTTCCCTTCCTGCCGGTTCATGTTGACGGCATCGGCGAGTTGACCGCACTGGTTGACACCGGTGCTCAGCGAACGGCATTGCTTCAACGTAATGCACCGGGCCCGATGAGTCAATGGACCTCGTCTCCTCTGCAAGGCTTGAGGGGAGGTGCAGTCGATATCTGCATCCGGACTGAGGCTAGCAGCAAGGTCCTGGTGGGTGTCCCGGTGTTTGCGAACTTGCCTGCTGACCTCATCTGTCAATCAAAAACGGCGAATTGCAGCTCCGCTCGTGCCGTACCGTCCCTAGCCCGCCCATGGACGAGCATGCTAAAGGTGAGCCTTCCGGTCCTCAAACCTTGAGTGCCCTGCTGCACCGGCACAGAGCCATTTTCGCGCAGACTAGTACACAGCTTCCTGGCACTGATTTGATTGCCCACCGTATACCAACCGACAATCACCCGCCCATAACCATTCCGCTGCGGCGCTACGCAGAGCGTGAGCGAACAGCCATCGCTGAGCAGGTACGCGACATGCTGGCTGCTGGCGTCGTAAGACCCTCCTCGAGTCCTTGGGCAGCCCCTGTTGTTCTCGCACGCAAGAAAAACGGCACTCTGAGGTTTTGCGTCGACTACAGAGAGCTCAATAAGCACACGATCCCAGACTCTTATCCGCTTCCCCGTATCGACGACACAATTGACGCCGTCCGACACGCGAAATACTTTTCGTCTCATGACCTGCGCTCCGGGCATTGGCAAATCAACGTCGCCGAAGAGGATAAGCATAAGACTGCTTTTCGCACCCCTGCCGGGCTGTACGAGTTCAATCGCATACCTTTCGGGCTACGTACAGCTCCAAGCACTTTCCAGTGCGCTATGAACATGGTGCTCGGCTCTCTCAAAGACCACGCCTGTGTGGTCTACCTCGATGACATTTTGGTCATCGGCGGCAGCGAAGATGAGCATCTCCGGAATCTGCATAATGTTCTTGTCCCGTTATACCAATCTGGCTTCCGGCTAAACCGGGAGAAATGTAAGTTTTGCCTGTCGGAGATCTACCTCGGCTACAAAGTTTCTGCGGAGGGCATTCACCCGCTCCCAGAGCGAATAGAGGCCGTCACGAATTACCCCACGCCTAACAGTGTGAAGCAGCTGCAGACGTTCCTTGGCATGGCTTCCTATTTACGGAAATTTGTAGCCAATTTTGCCACCACAGCAGCTCCCCTCACAAATTTGTTAAAGAAGGGCGAGAACTTTATATGGGGTGAACGGCAGCAACGAGCCTTTCAAGCGCTCAAAGATCAACTGACTCAGTGCCCAGTACTTAGCCACTTTCGCGAAGAATGGCACACTGAAATGCACACTAACGCCAGTCAGGTCGGCCTCGGCGCGGTCCTTCTCCAGCGCGACTCACAGGGTGCTCAGCACGTCGTTGCATACGCTAGTCGCACACTGTCCGCTGCTGAAATCCATTACCAATCCAACGAATTGGAATGTTTGGCGGTGGTCTGGAGTGTCGACGATAAGTTTCGCCACTACCTTTTCGGACGGAAATTCCCCATCGTAACGGATAATTCCGCAATCGCCTGGAAGTTCACAAAGCAGCACCTCAAGCACAAGTTCGCTCGCTGGATAATCATGCTCCAAGAATACACCTATGATGTGCGGCATCGGGCCGGGGCTCTTAACTGTACTGCAGATGCCTTGTCGCGACACCCCAGTGGTGACAGCTACTCTCGGGCTCGGCACAGCGAAATTTGGCTCTTATTTTGTCAGCAGGATATAATGAAGGCCCAAAGCGAGGACAGAGATTTGGTGGCTACCATGGCTTCCCTTGGGGACACTGGAAGCAACTCCAAGTTTGTGCTGCGGGATGCTACGTTATACCGCCGACATTGGCTCAAAAACGGCAAGGAATAATAGCATGTCCTCGTACTTCCTGCTGCTCTCCGCGGGCAGGTGCTCCACGTTATTCACGACTCCCCCGCAGGAGGGTACATTGGTCAGCGAGCCACGTTGCGAAAGGCGCAGGAACGCTTCTGGTGGCCCAAGATGAGCAGCAACATCCGCACGTACGTTGCCAGCTGCGAGGTCTGCCAGCAGTACAAGCCTCTTCCAGGCTGTCAACCCGGACTTCTAACGCCACTCCCTTTGCCTGAGACTGTATTTGACACCGTAGGGATCGACCACGTTGGACCTCTGCCGACATCAGCAGTGGGCAACCGGTACATATTAGTGGCTGTACATTATCTGTCAAAATTTGTAGAGGTTGCTGCTGTACCCTCCCTCGCTGCACACTACGTCGTTGAATTTTTACAAGACCGGTTCGAATGGCGGCACGGGCTTCCACGAAAACTAATATCGGACCGCTCTACCACCTTCCGGAGTCGCGAAATCCGTGCCTGCCTGCGCCGGGCGGGAGTTGAACACCACTTTGCATCAGCGTACCACACTCAAGCGAATGGTCTTACCGAGCGGATGAATCAGACCATACAATCGCGACTCGCTCCCTTCTGCATGAACAACAAAGAAGGCGAGGCAGACTGGAACAAGCACCTCCGAGCGGCGGCCTACGCTGTCAACACTTCTGTGCAAAGTTCTGCAGGAACAACGCCTTATAAGATTGTGTACGGACAACAGCCTGAACTTGCAGGAACGTCCAACTTAGAATTACCTATCAACATCGGGACCCCTGTACCGCGACAGGCGTCTCGGGCGCAACAGGCGCAAAACGCAACTATGACCGCCGACATCGACCAGCTCCACGCTATTGAGTTGGAGACGAGGTCTGGGTGCGACGCGGCCTACAATAAACAGGGCGTAAGCTGACCGCGAAATATGATGGACCCTACGTAATAACTGGGTGCTTAGGTGATAATACGTGGCGTGTGTGTACTACGGCGTTTCAAGCAGGCTCGGACGGGCGGAGGAGGAACAATTTCGCAGTGCACGTGTCGCGGTTAAAGAAAAGGGTCGTTCGCCTGCAAGACTGATTAGGACTGGGCTGTCTCTTCTTTTCATGTCCGCAGTCATGGTCGAGTGTGATGCCGAAACAAAGATGAAGTACAGATGATAGAAGCGGAGCGGAAGAGGACGAGGAAGTGGAAATAAAAGAGCTAGGCATTCGAGTGGACGCTCAGCTCAGCGCGTCTCAGTTTCAGTCTTTACATTAATTTCTATGTCTAAATTACATCTCAACGCTTTAAAAAGCAGAAATCTTAAAACGGTTTTGACCAATGTCTGCTTTTTAGGTCTAGCAACAACACACCAGCGCGAGTACAAGCTTCAGCAGTGAGCGCCAACGGCGCCAGTGCAGAGTCCCATGGAGATGCGCACAACTTGTGACGCCAGCCGTGGCACGGCGCTCACAGCGCCGACGCTCAGGATATGTCATTGGAGTTGGACCTTAAGGATTGAAAGATTCTCTATGCCCCACTTGCTGCCAACACCCGCCCTGTGAGCGATATGTATTTGTATGCAGTCCGCAAATGCCCAGGTCCAAACACTGAACTTGATGGTTCTGCTGCAAGCATTCCTGCATTTCCACAAAACACTTTGGGTTCACATTAAGGCCATTCATAGAAAGTTGGACAGCTTTTGCCAGCGGCAAATCTGCCAAGGCAGCCAGAAGCTTCTCCTGAAGGTATTCGGCAGTAGAATGTCCCATGAACACCGACGTATATCTCGTGATGACACGCTCGGGCATAGTACTCCATCCAGTGCCGCAGATAGATGTCCGTTTGTTTTTTTTTTTTTTTTTTTTTTTTTTTTTTTGCAGGAAGGCATTCAAAGACTCATCAAACAGAATGGTGTAGCGATCAGATTGCTTAATTCACGTTGTAAGCACGAGAGAAAAAACGGTCTCAGACCATCGCACAATACGTATGCAGATTTTGTTTCACCGCAGGAAAATGATAGCGATTTTCCTATCCGAGAACATTTTCTTGAACAATTCCCCTGTGTGTGATGTTACCATTTTCAGGGTCCACACTATCTCCGCATCGGCCACACACTTGTGCGCTTTGTACGTGCTGCTCACATATGACGACGTTGATGGAGCCGGCCCGATGAGTTGCTCATAAGCAATTGCTGTCAAGTTTTTTCGCGCCGTGGTCACTTCCCTTTTCGCAATGTGTTTTGCACTCTTCGTATAGCATTTGAGGGTCAACGCACTCATTGGTGATTCATCGAAGATTTTCCCGCATGTCTTGCCTTTTCCCCAGTGCTAGTTTGACGTATCCTGAGAAATCCACTTCCTATAAGCAGCACTGTTCAATCGCGACTGCTGAAAATTGCACTTTTTCGGCATATTGCAGCTACGAAAGACGCGACAGCGATTATTCGTGAACCATGCTTTCCTATAACGAAGGTAGGCTTAACTTGTCAGATTGTAGGCTTAGCTGCGGTCGTTGCCGCCACTATCCCCGATTATAACCACGCGACTGCGTTGTGGCTACTGAAACAGTTTGAATTGGATGCTTTGGTTGGCTCGATTACGTAGTTGCCAGGCGTTAAAGAGGCATCCCCTAAAAAAAGAAAACCTTATGAAGAAATTCAAGTATATTTAAGCGCTTCAAAGTAAATCGAAGTTTTCATGGCCTTGAAAATGCTATTTTTAAAATTCCAGGGTTTTCAAGGGTTTCAAGGACCGCTGGGAACCCTTCAGGGATGGAACCTGGTACCTCTCCCGAATGTGACGCGGATGCCCTACCACAAGGCCATCGCTACGATAGAAAAGGACCGCTTAATGGGTTTTTGCCGCGCGAGGCGGACTTGTTGCAGGATGGCGTAACGAATCATTGTCCCATGGACACAACGATTTGAGACCTATTACCTCTTTCCCAAGCATTTCACCCAAAGAGCCGAGCACCAGGCCGGTGGAAAACTTGCAACCATTGGAACCCGGTGCGTGCCCGGCGCCACCAGGGAGCGAACCTGGTACCTCCCGAATACGAGGAGGATGCTCTACCACAAAGCCATCGCTTGGTTCCTTAAACAATGCTAAGGGGCGCCATGAAAGCGCATCCCATCCAGACAAAAACTTCTTTACTGAAGTAATGCTATCAAGAAAGCGTTCCCCGCAGGTGCACATGCTAAGGCTACTCCCCAGAGTAGTCTGCGCTGGGGCTGAACGAAAAACACGTATCAAGTATAGCGTTTGCACCAAAGCAGCTGTTCGGTCTTGAGGCCTACGAAACATGAAAAGTAAGATCACTCACCTGAGGCGCTGACCACGTCGTCATAACTCACTTTCGCGTCGTTGTCACTGTTGAAGAAATGTGCAGGGCCCCACCCGTCGAACACCGTGAACTTAGACACCCTGCCCTTTTTGGTAATCAGCATTACCTCCACTTCCGCTAAGGAAACGTCTGCACAGCAAAGGAGAGCAACAGGGCTCAGTATCGAGACAAAAGCGTTGATGCTTCAGGGTTTGTACAACCCCATTCGATTGTTATCTCCTTTGCAAACAATGCACGGGCATAACGTAATGAAGGACACTTAAGATCGCTTGGGTGCCTGTGAAATCATTTGTAGACGATTTTACATGCACCATATAGCGCTCGACGCTTAGGTCAGCTCAACGAAGAGTTGGTCCAAGTTGATATTTTACACGCAGAAATAAATGTTGGTGAGATACTAGCCTGCTAGCTGTGCAGCGAGACCTGGCCGCCCATCTTACAAAGCATATCTATAGGTATATAAGCACCTAGTCAAGGCGTCCTTTGTTTCGCACACACTAACAGTGTCAGTTGGGTAGCCAAGAAGCTTTAATGATTAGCATCTCAAACCTGAGAGAGCAGAAGGAAGCCTTTGCCCAGGTCACAAAAACGTGTTTACGTTGTGAGTAGAACAAATAAGTTGGCTTATTGGAACGGAAACTCACAGTATCTGTCACATTTATTTGTGGATATCCGAACCGGCCATATGGAAATGGGGTTTGAAAACGGTAAGAAAGAGAGGTGCCGTAGTAGGAGGACAGTGACCATCTGGGGATCTCTAACGCGCACTGACATCGCACAACACTGGGACGTCTCTCCAGTTCGCCTCCATCGAAACGAAGCCGCCGGCGGTCGGATTCGAACTGGGCACTCCTCTTTAGTAGCCAAGTGTCCTAACTGAGCCACCATGGCTCGGGCCTGTTGAGAATTTTAATACTGAGCCGGCGAATTACGCAAGACCTTGCACACACAGGATTCCTGGATGCTACTTACTGCACATGCGTCATACACGCAGTTGACTCCTGCGTAGTAAATATACGTTGCGCGCGTACACAGAAATCCCGACCTTTTCGTACGTACGTTAAAACAGTCTTCGTATTTATATCGTTGAAACGATAAAGTGCGAGAAACGGTTGAATATGGCAGCATACCAAGAGGTAAACGCTCCGCGCGAACCTGTTTTCATTGCAGATGCTTTGACGATGCTCCGAAGTGCGCCACTAATTTTCGCATGCACAGCTGTAGGTCAAATGAAGCTTGCAAATAACCTCTACAACGCGATTCACTCGCACATGGAGAAAATGCGATACTGCGCCTTTCCTTGTTAAAAAAAAATTAGCTGGGGCTTAGCTTTAGTTAAGCCTGGAAATTGTGAAAGCAACGTCATACCACACGCTACAACACACACATCCAACCCCGCAGCAAGGCCTGCAAGCTCTTGCAACTTGTATGACGTAAATCGCTTGCCGCCTTTCGCAAGTGGTCGACCGGCCGTGGAGCGTAGCTACGGCGCGCTGAAGAGTCGACTTGGTCCCCAGTCTCTCGCTCTGGTATGGCGTCAGTGTTCACGTGACCGACCACCACCGCCGCTCGACCGTGAAGCGTAGCTACGGCGCGCCGTAGGGCCGACTTGCTACCCAGTCTCTTGCTCTGGTATGACGTCAGTAGTCACGTGACGGTCCACCGACCGTGAAGGGTAGGCTCAGGTATGGCGAAAAGGCGAAACTTGGCGTAGTATTGCTTTCGCAATAAAAACCATTCCATTCGAGGTCGGTCATTTGAAGGTCCCATCATCGCCTCTAAGGCGCGGGTCAAGTGTCCACGGAGAAAGTGTGACAGATACTGCGCCTAGCCTTTCAACAAGTCACCCTATAGAGGTAATTTTGTACTTATTCCATGTACCACTGAAGGTCAAATCGGGTTTGCCATCGTAATTTTGTGCTTATCCAATGTACAGTACTCACGGATTGAAATAGGACACTCGGAGCGCGTGGCCGTCGCTGCATGCAGCGCCGCCCGTGGATGCTCATGGAACCAATTGTGCTGCATTGTGGTATAGCGCGAAGGGGAGAACATCTAAAAAGCAGAACTGCTCCTTCCGGTCGCCAATAAGCCGGCCTGTTGTTTACCACACTGCCTAGCATGCAGCGACGGCCACGCGCTCCGAGTGTCCTATTTCAATCCGTAAGTACTGTACAACTGAAGATCAAGTCAGGTTTGTAATCAACCGCGCTGTATTTCTAGGCTCATGGAACGAAAGCCTATGCGCCAGAGTTGGGGCGAGACTTTGCTAGTTGTGCTCTTGCCTATAAACGCTATTCACTATCAGGTTTAGCTGGCGGCAGTTGTGGCAACCCTGTACTGCGGAGACGCCATAACGTTGGGCGGTTCGAAACTAAAAGCAAACGAAATGTTTTCGACGCGTCGCCGCTGTTCCACCGGCATCCTCCCCGCTGCGCGCCTTTCATTTGTAGGATATACTTGAGACGCCGTTTGCAACGCCGTCCAACCAGAGCTCGGATTTCACTTACGCCGTGTCATGATTCGCCATAGGCCCTCTCTCTCTTTCCCCCTCTCCGACGTTGCGTTGTGCGTGCCATGGCCATGGTTGCCAGTACAGCTACAATGACGTCACGTGAATAAGCTCTATAGCGTTCCTGCCCTCTCCATCTCACACTTGAAAACGCGCGCCGGGGAACGCCCCTCGACAGAAGCGATGGTGTGCCGTCCAAACTCACACTTGCCGGAGGAAGTGTGAGAGATACTGCGCCTTTCCTTTCCTGTAAACCATTTATAATTATACGTAGCACTGTAATGAACACCGATAAGAGGCAAACATTGAGAGAAAAATTATTGGAGAGCAAGGGTAGGCTTTCGCCTTTATCCTCCTAAAGAGAGATCCAAGAGAGGCTCAATCTTTTTTAAACGGCACAAAAACGGAGGAGGGCATTATCCTTCGCCTTTACACCCAAACTTCACTATGCCCGGCAGTATTAAAATACTTTGACCCCGCTTGCACGAGGAAATGCCCGCAATGTGAGGAAAAGTCCTCGGACATTTTTCACATAGTGTGGGCATGTAAAAAAAAAATTACCGACAATTACGTTACTTCCTAATGCGAAATTTGAGCGCAGCAAATAAGCTGTTTCACCTTTTCGATAGATTAAGGCAAAGAAATCTAGCAACACATGTATGCGCTATCACAGAATTTTTTATTTTATTTTTCACACGTATTCCTTTAACAAAGACTCCACTAACAGTTCTTGACAGTCATGAAGGAAGCTTTGTGGTCGGAGAAATAGACTGATATATGTTCGACTTGGTACACCAGTGCTTGATTCTCAAAGACAAGATCTATACAAGTGCCTCGCGAGGTTGTCACAGCCGTGGGACGCGTTGCGAGCGAGAGGAACGGGATGTTCTCCCGCATAAGTGTGAAGAAATTCCTGTTTGTCTTTATGTCAACATTAAAGTCCCCCACTACTAACATCGGTGTGGAACGATGGACGGTTAATGCGAGTTGCAGGAAGTGCACGACGTCTTTCGTGAGTGCCGTAGGGGCGAAGTAGGCAGCTACTACCAGCAAGCCGTTGGGCAAGTTTGCGGCGCATAGTTCGCCAACTTCATGTGACGTGTCAAACATTTCGACTGGTATTGCAGAGACCTGTGCGCATGTAGATAGCGACTCCCGCCGCTCTGTTGTCACCGCACAGGGGTTGCATTGTAGGAGGAGCAAAGAAAGGAATTAAGTTCGAGCCGGCGCTTTGACAACAGGAGACTCGCAGGAAGAGGTGGGAGGGGGGCGGCGTGTACACCCAGCGGCAAACGATGGGGGCAGAAGCGCGCGCAGCAAGCGGACAACGCGATAAAGGGAGGAGGGAAGAGATAGCAGCGACTGACTGATGCTGCTGACGCCGATAGTGATTCAACCCCAGCTGCGGAGTTGGTTTCAGGGACAACGTACGTCGCCGATGCCGACGCAAACAATATGATACCCTCGCTTCCGCAGCGCCAAGAACCAGGTCTAGCCGTGGGAAGGTGGTCACGTATTCGTCGACGTGCCGGGGCCTACGTGAAATAACCGGCGCGTCGGCAACTGAAGAGCACCCTATCCGCCACACAGGAACAGGAAGGGGGGGGGGGACCCTCCCCTCCTCTTTCTGCATGGCGGCGACGGTGTTCTATGCAGTCACGTTATCTTGACTCTCTAGCGGCGTCAGCGGCATCCAGCGGTATCAGTCGGTCGCTGCTAGCGCTGGGGGGATGAAAGGGGGGCGGAGCTGGTTACGAGGCCGACGACGACGCCGACGCGAAACCCAGGAACGGACGCCAAAGAGCTGCGCTCTAAAAACAACAATCTATCCCCCCCCCCCCCCTACCCAACAATTCCCGGGAGGACTGGGAGGCGGCCCTGTTCGGTTGCTCTGACCTTACGGCGCAACGAGCCTTGGTTGAGTGGGCTCGGGCCGCGGCCGACGCCAATCGGCTCCCGTAAGAGAGAAACCACCTAGCAATTTTAAGGCTCGGCCCGAGGATCGCTCCCGTACCCTCCCTGTATTTAAAAAAAATGTTTGTCATTATCATCATCAACTAACTAGTGGCGCCATTTCGAGGCTATATCCAAGGAACGAAATTCAACCGCAAACGCTGCCGCGCTAATACTCTTTCCTTCGATGGATACGAGACGGCGCTACCAAGTTCCAAAACCGCTTCGATAACTATCCGAATCTTACCTACGTATTACCTCCCGCCATACTTTGTGGCACGGACGCGCAGGGTACGTTAGTTTTACGTACGTAGCACCGACTACGTAGTACTAGAACACAGCATATCGCTTGAATGAAGCGGGCATACTCAATTTAGCGCGATAGAGATTAAAATTAAAGAGCGCTGCAGAATCTGCATTGGAGTAATGCGGAAGCACGGATACTGTTGTTGGTTGCTTCTAGTTGCTTAGTTCACTTCTTGTTTACCTATTTTAGTCTTAGGTGCTTTCAAATTGCGCGCCAATCCCTTCCTATGCCCTTTTTCGGCTCTACTTCCGGTTGCTTGACGTCACATCCTCTACGCCACATTAATTCGCTTCTTGTTTATTCGTTTTAGTCTTTGGTACTATCAAATTGCGCGCCAATCCTTTCCTATGCCTCGGCTCTACTTCCGGTTGCGTGAGGTCACAATAATTCACTTTTTGTTTACCCATTTTAGTCTTCCGTACTTTCAAATTGCGCGCCAATCCTTTTCTATGCCCTTTTTCGGCTCTACTTCTGGATGCGTGGCGTCCCATTAATTCACTTCTTGTTTCCCCCTTTTTAGAGCGCAGCTCTTTGGCGCCCGTTCCTGGGTTTCGCGGCGGCGTCGGCGTTGTCCCTCGTAATCAGCTCCACTTTCACTCCCACCTTCCTTCCTTCCCTTACGGCGCGGTTGCTGTGTCCACAGAAAACGAGTGAGACAGATACTGCGCCTTTCCATTCATGTGAACCAATTATGAAAGCCACGCTTCACAGCTCAAGTGGACTCTCACCTTCCTTCCTCCCCTTACGGCGCGATTCAGGTGTCCGCAGAAACAAGTGTGACAGATACTGCGCCTTTCCATTCATGTGAACCAACTTTGAAAGGCACGCTTCAGAGCTCAAGCGGACTTTCACTCTCACCTTCCTTCCTTCCGGCGCGATTCTGGTGTCCACAGAAACAAGTGACCAACACTTCGCCTTTACATTCGTGTGAAACAATTATGAAAGGCGCGCTTCACAGCTCAAGTGGAAGACGCGACCACAAATGGTGCACACTGCAAAGATAATTCATGAATAATGCGAGCGCCCACACCGAACTGCAGGGTAACATGTGCAGTAACCGAGAATTCACACACTCACAGAGAAAAGCATCATATTTTGATGTAGCTTGCTTATATACACCTAGTTCACCACGGTAAAAAAAAAAAACGCTTTTCAAAATATGTCTCGAATGGCATCGTTCCAGCATTAAGCTCTTTGGCGCCTGTTCCTGGGTTTCGCGTCGTCGTCGCCGTCGTCATTGTCCCTCGTAACCAGTTGTCTGTAATTGTACATATATGTCTTGCTCGAATTAGTTGCCTAAATCTATAGAAAAGCTGAAACAGCTGACGAGCTGCGCTCAAATTTCGCATTAGAAAGTACCGTAATCGTCGTCATTTTTTTTGGTCTTCGGTGCCTTCAAATTGCGCGCCAATCCCTTTTTCGGTTCTACTTCCGGTTGCATGACATCACATCTTTGACGTCAACCTACTGACTGATTTAATTAACTATTTTAGTATTTAATACCTTCAAATGTGGCGCCAAGCCATTCGCTAATGAGAGTTCTTGCCTTTACTTTTCATTTTCTGCCTCTAATTAATTACCTAATAAACCTAATGCCCTAATAATTTTTCGCACACGTTATATCACCCTCTATCGACTGACACCACTCATTATCCTCTACGAATTCTCAATTACAACTGCTGCGGACACGATTTTGCGTGTTATGCCTCTAATAAATTACTTAATTACCGTATTAGCCTAATTATATTTTCTGTAGCAACATTAGGTCAGCATCTATCGATTGACACCACTCATTAACCTCTATCACTTCTTAATTACCCGCAGCTGCTGCGGACACGTTTTTGCGGACGCGGTCTGCGGACAGAAATGAACATAGCGAAGTAACGCTTTCGCGTTAAAAAAAAAAAATTAATCAGGGTGACACTGAAGATCCGCCTCGATAATAGCCGAGATAGCTCCTTTGTAAATTGGTTTATGACAAAGAAAAGACCCCCGTGACACTAAGATTTCTTGGTAAAGGGAGAACCACTTTAACTAAACGCCGACAGTTACCGATTTTTCTGCCTTGTTCTGAACACTTCTCAAAAAATCCGAGCCGAAGTTGGGGTACGACGGCTTAACGACATGAATGAGCTATATATAGTATAATACGCAGTCACGTAATAAAAATTAGGGAGACCCGAGCTCCGCCATTAAGAATGTGTCACGAAAATGTTCCACAAACAACGGACTTTTTTTTATTGTTATTTCATACTTTATTTTTTATCTTTTTATACACCGATATCTAACATCATCAAGCATTTGACTTTCATTCTGTGCACTCTGACACTATTGAGCCCTATTTCACCAATTTTTCTTTTTCTTTTCAATTAATTTATTGATCACTTACAACTAGCGCTGGACGGGGTCGGTTGTCCTCGTTTTGACACCACTCGACGTACACTTTTATATACGACAGAATCTCAATAGCTCTTGAAACTACACGAACATTTTCAATGTACAAGCATGGACGAAGGAAAAACTAGGATGGAGCGCGCGGCAATATTTGTGAAGCATAGTAAAAAAAATAAAAGGGAGCGAGTCGGCCCCTACGTGTTAGATCACGTGATAGCGTGCGGTGATATCTACAACCGCTGCGCACGCGCGTATGCGCCAATCGGCGCCGCGCGGGGTCCGCCACGCGCGCAGCACCCAGCAGACAGCCGCGCGCCCGCGCCATGCAGACGCGCGCACTAAAACGCACCGACATCAAAACATAGGGTCTAACTAGGAGAGCGAAAAAAACGGGGGAGGGAGCGGCTTCATCGGCACTTGGCTTGCTAAGGTTGGCCGCGTGACGTCATGCTCCCTCCCAGTTTTTCCTTCATCCATGTGTACAAGGCCCGAAGAAATTCGCCGAGTTGCCACCCTGTTGCTGCGTGTCCGGTTTTGAAAGCACCGTTCACAACATGAAGGCCACAGCTTCCAACATAGAGTATACGACGGCCGTCGCTGGATTCACAAAGTTCTTGCTTGGCTTCAGGGAGAAATTTGATGTTTACGTTTGGCCCATCCATTGATATCTGCGCGTTTTCACGTCCTGGTCTGCATTTGACCAAAAGCAAATCAGCACGTCTATCTGCTCTTTTTGTGCAACTTTGTTAATCAATTCGTCAAACGCCACGACGATGTGGGAGGCTCGGCTCACTTCCGACAATAGGTTCTCTTTAAGAAAGGTGCAAGGCCATAGACTAGTATATCCTATCTTGTCTTTTCCAAGCTGCACTTTCTTGGCTGCAACTTATGATGGGAACATCAAAGGGAACAGAGAAGCCAATGCCGCGGCAGCACGGAGTGATGTGCGCGTCATAACATTATTTAGACACCAAATCACTTCAGCATTTATGACCTCCAAGTCACGCTGTAAGATATCGTTGGCTCACCGTTCGGGTTGGACATCCGTTGCTGTAGTCGAAACACTTGAAGGCCGCGCAGGAACTGATGACACCACTGGCCCGGCATTGGTTACAATAGTTATAACAGCGGCCGCAGGTGTCAAAAATGAAGCCACATAAGGTGTTCCGGCTCCTGTAACGGCCAGTCAGTGCTTCTCACTTTCTGCGTGACTCGTCAGAGGTAACACGGTCCGCGGCGGCCGCCGGAGAACGAAGCTGCGTCGTTTCCATCACTGCATTGGTGCTAACGCGTGCGTGCACCCCCTGGGGTAAAAATGGACTCTTCCATCAGGGTGGTGAGCAGGGAGAAAGGAGCTGTCTATCGAAAAATAGAAGAAAACAAGGAGAGGCCGGTGGCCGTTGAACGACGCACGTACGAACCGTAGGAAGCTTCGCTCGCAAGCTGCGCCTTCATCACTGCATCACGAATGCTATTAGTGCTAACGCGTGCGTGCACCCCCGGGAGTAAAAATGGACTCTTCCATCAAAGTGCTGAGCCATTGCCTCCTCTAGAAAGGGTGAGCCGGGAGAAAGGAGCTGTCTATCGAAAAATAGAAGAAAACAAGGGGAGGCCGTTGGCCGTTGAACGACGCACGTCGCTCGCTACCGTCGGCACAGGGCCGGGGGAGAGTAAAAGGAAAAGAAAATGCACGGGCCTGCTACTGGCTCTGTAGCTGAGCCGCCTCCGCTGTCTCGTCCGATTGAAGAGAAAATAGAGAAGAAAAAGGAGGAGGTGAAAAAGACGCACGTCGCACCCAAGGAAGATATCGCAACAGCCGTTGTCCACCGCCGAAGCGGTGGCGGTGGCGCGTGCAATGACGACCTACAACAGATAAAGATTAGGTGGCAGGCTAGCCCCGCCGCGAGTGGCGATGACAGTCCCGGAACAGCCACCTTTCACCTCCTGCCATCCCTCCGGGGAGAGTGGAGAGATCCGCTTTCGACGCGCTTCGAAATTCGAAACGTCGCAACGTTTTATGCCGCCTTGCTGGGATGGTCCATTTGGCACAACGCGGGAGGCCGGCACAATGAAATTTCATATTATCATCATTATTATATCACCGCCGGGTCGTGGCCAATCTCCCTTGTGGGTAAGCGCCATTTTATGAGGACAACAACAAAACCGCTCCTACCGTTCCCGCTCCATGTAGCCTCGGATCTGCATTGTTTAAGTAAAATGCGTGGGAAACGCCGTTGGAGAATTCAAAGCAACTCGACCAATGAGAGACGGAGTAGCGGTGGGCTCGGGATAGATTCGTACCACCTACGGACCTTAGCACTGAAAACCGTGCAGTACAAAGACATCTTTTGAATTTAAACGCTTGAGGAACGCGGCAATAATTATCTATTTTTCTCTCGCTCTTTCACCACTCCAGCTATCCATGTTCAGTCGCATGTTTATAAGCATAGTACATCCGGACACCCTGTCGACTAGGGACGCTTCGCACAAGTAGCCTTTGCAAACTTAGGTCTTTTCTCGAACAAAGCGATTCGGAACATCCCAAGATGTTCACCAGTCAAAAAAGCAAACGTGACTGCCTAAGGTTATCCGCATCTCCATGTGTACTTCAATCCTGCTCTATCTGTACGCAATCTATTACGACACTGAGCGTGTAGAACTCACCGTGACATACTCGTAGTAGGCCCCGCATCGTGTCGGTAGCACCAGTCTCCGTAGCTTCCCGCGTCGACCACATCCAAGAGAGTGCGTCTTACAAGCCGAAAAGTAACTGCCACCACGACAGGGGCGCAATTCGTCTTCAGCTAGGTCACGTGGAAGCGCGAGAGCCACTGCAGCAAGCGGGAACAATGCACAGCGCGCGGACAAACGCTAACACGACCACACACGAACGCATCCCGACGCAAACTGCCAACTATGGAGCACGCAGCACAGAGTACCGGAGTCTACGCTGGCCGAAGTGCCTCCGTCGTCAGCCAACTAGTACGCGTCAGGAAGTAGTCCGTTTAATTTTCCCACTTTTCTGAAAGCGCAAAAAAAAATATTGGATTTCGCTGCTGCTAGCACAATGTTTAGCAAATTTGTGCCGCTAAACCTTTATTGTTTCTAAAGTGTGTAATTTGTGCGTACGTTTGGCGCTTGTGAAGAATATATCAGTGCGCGCACGGCTGCACGATGAGCCACTTGGCGCAAGTTAGAACATGCTCCATGCTCCCACAGGGGCGAGGATGGTTGCTCCTCGCCCCACGGGGCTCGGACTGGTAGGTCCCTGCCGCTTGCGGCGCGGGCTAGCCACTGCATTTTTATCTCTTTTAGGCCGTCATTGCACCCGCTACCGTTTTGGTGGTGGATGACGGCTGTTGCGACGCGCGTCTCTCTCTGCATCTTCTACTTACTTCTCTATTTTCTCTTCTGTCCGCAGGAGGTTCGCCCCGCCAGGGTGGTGCAGTGGTTGGTTGGTTGGTTGGTTGGTTCATAGGAAGGGAAAGGCGCAGTAACTGTCACACTTGCTCTGTGGACACCTGAACCGCGCCGTAAGGGAAGGGATGAAGGTGGGAGTGAAAGTAGATAGAGAGAAAGGGGGGGGCCGTAGTGGAGGGCTACAGAGTAATTTCGACCACCTGGGGATCTTTAACGTGCGCTGACATCGCACAGCACACGGACGCCACTTCATTTCGCCTCCATCGAAACGCAGCCGCCGAGGTGCAGTGGTAAGACGCCTGACTTCTGTGCCGGAGTACCCGAATTCGAACGCGACCGCGGCGGCTGCGTTTCGATGGAGCCAAAACGAAGAGGCGTACGTGTGCTGTGCGATGTGAGCCCACGTTAAAGATTCCCAGGTGGTCGAAATTACTCTGAAGCCCTCCACTACCGCTCCTCTTTCTCTCTTTCCACTTTCACTCCCTTCTTCCTCCCTTCCCTTACGGCGCGGTTGCGGTGTCCACAGAAAACAAGTGAGACAGTTACCGCGCCTTTCCCTTCCGATAAATAAATCAGTTAGCCATAGCCTGCCACCGCATTTTTATCTGTTGTAGGCCGTCATTGCACCCCATGTTGCACCCACTACCGTTTCGGTGGTGGACGACGGCTGTTGCGACGCGCATCTTTCTCTCCCTCTTCTCTTTCTGCCCCGCCGTGGTTACGACGTCTCTTCGTTTCGATGGAGGCGAAACGAAGAGGAGTCCGTGTGCTGTGCGATGTCAGCGCACGTTAAAGATCCCCAGGTGGTCCAAATTACTCCGTAGCCCTCCACTACGGCTCCTCTTTCTCTCTATCCACTTTCTCTCCCACCTTCCTCCCTTCCCTTACGGCGCGGTTCAGGTGTCCATAGCTACAAGTGTGACAGATACTGCGCCTTTCCTTTCCTGTGAACCAATCAATCAATCACGGCGCTACGGAGACGCCCGACTACTGTGCCGGAGTACCCGGGTTCGAACCCGACCTCGGCGGCTGCGTTTCGATGGAGGCGAAACGAAGAGGCGTCCGTGTGCTGTGCGATGTCAGCGCACATTAAAGATCCCCAGGTGGTCGAAATTACTTCGTAGCCCTCCACTACGGCTCCTCTTTCTCTCTTTTCACTTCCACATTCCTCCCTTCCCTTAAGGCGCGGTTGAGGTGTCCACATCAAACAAGTGAGACAGTTACCGCGCCTTTCCCTTCCTATAAATCAGTTTTTACGGCGCTCGACTACTGCTCCCAAGGATGCGGGATCGAATCCCGGCCTCGGGGGCCGCTTTTCGATGGAGGCGAAAAGCAAAGCACCCGTGTGCTGTGCGATGTCAGTGCACGTTAAAGAACCCCAGGTGGTCGCAATATCCGGAGTCCTCCACTATGGCGTCTCTCACAGCCTGAGTCGCTTTGAGACGTTGAACCCCACAAACCAAACCAAACCTCTTCTTTTTCTTTCTTCTCTATTTTCTCTTCTGTCCGCTTGAGGCAGTAGCAGGCCCGTGCGTTTTCTTTTCCTTCTTTCAGTCGCAGCCACCTGCTGCCGTTGTGTAGGAGGAGAAGCTCGCTTTTTCTAACGCTCTGTCTAGTGACAGAGTATGTAAGAAACAAATTGAGGGTAAGCAAAAGAAAGATTCTCTGCGAGGAGCTGAACCATGTCATGTTAAAAAAAAAAAGACGACATAAGGAATGAAAACATTGCACGGCTACGCGCTCACATCGAAATTCATGCGGCCTTGCGTCTTTCCGCAACCGCCGCCATCTGAGTTTCACCTAAAGTGGTAAATTGGATGTAGGGCACGAAACGTGTAGTATATTTCCGACTTGTCGGTGGACACCTGAAACGCGTCGGAAGCCAAAAGTGATTTATTTATAGGAAGGGAAAGGCGCGGTAACTGTCTCACTTGGTTTCTGTGGACACCGCAACCGCGCCGTAAGGGAAGGAAGGAAGGTGGGAGTGAAAGAGGAAAGAGAGAAAGAGGAGCCGTAGTGGAGGTCTACGGAAAATTTCGGCCAAAGAGAAGAAGGTGGAATGAACGAAAGAGAGTAAGAGCTGCCGTAGTGGAGGGTTAGAGGATAACACCTCCTAGGAAGTGGTCGATAATTTCGATTCCGTGAGGTTTTTTACATTGCACTGACAATGCATAGCACACGGACGCCCTTTCATTTCGTCTCCAGTGAAACGTGGCTGCTGCGGTCGAATTGGAACCCGCCCAGCGTTTTAATCACTCAGTCATCGCTGTCATTTTAATAATTATAATATAATAATTGGTTCACAGGAAGGGAGAGGCGCACTATGTATCACACTTGTTAAGTGGACACCTGAACCGCGCCGTAAGGGAATGGATGAAGGGGAGTGAAAGCGGAAAGAGAGAAAGGGGAGCCATAGTGGCGGGCTATGGAGTAATTTTGACAACCTGGGGATCTTTAACGTGCGCTGACATCGCACAGCACACGGACGCTTCGCTTCGCCTCCATTGAAACGCAGACGCCGTGGTCGGGTTCGAGTCTGGGAACTCCGGACAGTAGTCGGGCGTCTATCCACTGCACGATCCCGGTGAGGTAAATGTATTTTTAAGGCGAGTCTTTTAGTTCTTGTCTAGCGTTCCTGCCACCTACAATGCCACGCCAAGGAACGCCACGCGACATGATCGATAGTGTACTGTTCAAGCTCTCACTTGCCAAAGTGTGTGGCAGATACTGCGCCTTTCCTTTACGGTAACCCAATTATAATTGTACGTAGCACTGCACCGAACTGATTGATTGATTGATTTATAGGAAGGGAAAGGCGCGGTAACTGTCTCTTGTTTCTGTGGACACCTCACTCACGCCGTAAGGGAAGGGATAAAAGTGGGAGTGAAAGTGGAAAGAGAGAAAGAGGAGCGGTAGTGGAGGGCCATGTAGTAATTTCGACCACCTAGGGATCTTTAACGTGCGCTGACATCGCACAGCACACGGACGCCTCTTCGTTTCGCCTCCATCGAAACGCAGCCGCCGAGGTCGGGTTCGAACCCGGGTACTCCGGCACAGTAGTCGGGCATCTTTACCACTGCACCACCTCGGCGGGGCGCGACGGACGCCGATAAAAGGCAATGAGAGGCAAATGAGAGGAGAGGAAGACTAGGCTTTCGCAATTCTCCTTTTGAAAGATGTCTAGGGGGCCTTAATTTTGTAGCGAGAGCTTCAGTACGCCAGCCGCTTCACCTCTTCTCCATGATCGTACTTTCGTCATGGTCGCACCTTGGCCTTGTCGCACTGACCTTGAGCCGTTGCTTAGCAACCGTCACAGAGGGCGGCTCCGCAGTACTAAGTCACACCGCTGGGCCGGTCACCTCATGAGCAAAAAAACGTCTCCACCGGGAATAGAACCTTTATCCCTCGGATCCCCAGCCACGCGCTTTACCACTGTGCCACGCCCGGGATTTTGTTTTGTTTAGCATGGTATTGATTACATGTATTTAAATGCAGGAAATGCTATATACATTATTTACAAAGTAATCAGCCTTTAGTCAAAAAGTACAATTCAAACATACATCACAGCGCCACACAATACATTACGTCTTATCACAACTTCACCTTAACAGTGGCAAGGAAAGACAACATATCAATAATGGCAGCCAGTCCGGTTGATAGTCAGATGGTGCCTGACCGAAATGAGTACTAGGGGAAATGAGAGGCTCATAATTCCGAACCAACATACGCGTTTTCCACAGGCTGTGCAGTCCGAGGAGGAAAATCGCATCAAAGGGTTCACGGTCATGTTGGGTGGCCATTAGGTAACACACACTGTAGGAAGTCTTCAGTGCTCGTTGTAAAACGTCCCAAAATAATATCGCATCTTTGCGGGCAATAAAACAGTCTTCGATGGTTTCAGGAGTATTTAGCCAACATTTAACAGAAGAAAAAAATATATATTTCTTTTTTGTGAAGCCACACTTTACCAGGTAGAATTTCGGCATGAAGTTTAAAGAAAAACGTTTTAATAGAAGGCGTGATTGCCCCGCCGGGGTGGTGCAGTGGTAAAACGCCCGACTACTGTGCCGGAGTTCCCGGGTTCGAACCCGACCTCGGCGGCTGCGTTTCGATGGAGGCGAAACGAAGTGGCGTCCGTGTGCTGTGCGATGTCAGCGCACGTTAAAGATCCCCGGGTGGTCGAAATTACTCCGTAGCCCTCCACTACGGCTCCCCTTTATCTCTTTCCACTTTCACTCCCACCTTCCTCCCTTCCCTTACGGCGCGGTTCAGGTATCCACAGAGCAAGTGTGACAGATACTGCGCCTTTCCCTTCCTGTGAACCAACAACCAACCATAGAAGGCGGGATCAGCATTTTGCGCACTCTTTCTAACAGATTATGCCACATACAATTAGAATGGAGAGAACGATATAACGGATGCTGGAACAACATAGATATCAATTCTTTGCATAACTTTTTCCGTGCATCAGAGAATAAGTACTCATAAGAATAGCGACCTGCCAGGAAACGTACGCCCGCATCTTAATTCTCTTTCTCTATCGTGAGGATGAGAGTGATGATGATAGGCTCGTCCGCGCCTTGACAGTGGTCGCACTTACCTTGAGCTTATAGTGAACTAGAATACTCTAGTTCACTATACTTGAGCCGTTGCCTAGCAACCACCACAGCTGACGGCGCCGAAGTGACACCGCTCGGCTGCCTCTGACGTCTGCCAAAGACGTCTCTGCCTGAATCAAACCTCCATCCCTCGGATCCCCGGCCGAGCGCAGTACCAACTGCGCTGGGCCTGGGATTTTTTAGAGCGCAGCTCTTTGGCGTCCGTTCCTGGGTTTCGCGTCGGCGTCGGCGTCGGTCTCGTAACCAGCTCCGCCCCCCTTTCATCCCCCCAGCGCTAGCAGCGACTGACTGATACCGCTGGATGCCGCTGACGCCGCTAGAGAGTCAAGATAACGTGACGGCATAGAACACCGTCGTCGCCATGCAGAAAGAGGAGGGGAGGGTCCCCCCCCCCCTGTTCCTGTGTGGCGGATAGGGTACTCTTCAGTTGCCGACGTGCCGGTTATTTCACGTAGGCCCCGGCACGTCGATGAATACGTGACCACCTTCCCACGGCTAGACCTGGTTCTTGGCGCTGCGGAAGCGAGGGTATCATATTGTTTGCGTCGGCATCGGCGGCGTTGTCCCTGAAACCAACTCCGCAGCTGGGGTTGACTCACTATCGGCGTCAGCAGCATAAGTCAGTCGCTGCTATCTCTTCCCTCCTCCCTTTATCGCGTTGTCCGCTTGCTGCGCGCGCTTCTGCCCCCATCGTTTGCCGCTGGGTGTACACGCCGCCCCCCTCCCCCCTCTTCCTACGAGTCTCCGGTTGTCAAAGCGCCGGCTCGAACTTAGTTGCTTTCTTCGCTCCTCCTCCAATGCAACCCCTGTGCGGTGGCAATCAGAGAGCTAGATCGGTGGCGGCGGATCTGTATATGTGCACCGCCCGAGCCGAAATTGCCGCTGCCGTTCGCCACTGCGAAATTATCTGAATACGTGTGAAAAATAAAATAAAAAATTCTGTGATAGCGCATACATGTGTTGCTCGATTTCTTTGCCTCAATCTATTGAAAAGGTGAAACAGCTTATTTGCTGCGCTCAAATTTCGCATTAGGAAGTAACGTAATCGTCGGTAATTTTTTGTTTTTTTTTTGCAGACATGGTGTTTATTACGTGCGGTTATGCACAGAAAGGGCTATGTACACAGTTTATTTACAAAGCACTCAGACGTTGCTGAGCTGCACAACAGAAAACTAAAAGGCAGGCAAAGATATATAAACACGGTGTTTATCTTTCGCACAGCTCGGGATCGTGAGTAGCGTATCTTATTTCTCCTTCTCTAGCGTGAGGATGGTAGTGATGACGATAGGCTAGTCCGCACCAAGGTATCAGAAAAAATTACGAGGGACTTTAGCGACAAGTATTGGAAGGCGAAAGCCTGGGACCCTTCATATTGTCTAGCGTTCCTGCCATCTGCAATCCCACACTTGAACGCGCGCCAAGGAACACCACGCGACAGGAGCGATGGCGTACCATCCAAACGCACACTTGTCGGAGAGTGTGACAAATGCTGCGTCTTTCCTCCAATAATAATAATAATAATAATTGGTTCACAGGAAGGGAAAGGCGCAGTATCTGTCACACTTGCTATGTGGACACCTGAACCGCGCTGTAAGGGAAGGGAGGAAGGTGGGAGTTAAAGTGGAAAGAGAGAAAGAGGAGCCGTAGTGGAGGGCTACGGAGCAATTTCGACCACCGGGGGATCTTTACGTGCGCTGACATCGTACAGCACACGGACACCTCTTCGTTTCGCCTCCATCGAAGCGCAGCCGCCGAGGTCGGATTCGAACCCGGGAATTCCGGACAGTATATAGTCGGGCGTCTTACCACTGTACCACACCGGCGGGGCGATCTTTCCTCCAGAGGTCCCATATTGTCTAGCGTTCCTACCATCTGCAATCCCACACTTGAACGCGCGCATAGGAACGCCACGAGACCGGAGCGATGGTGCACAATTCAAACGCACACTTGTCGCAGAAAGTGTCACAAGTACTGCGCCTTTCCTCCAGAGGTCTCATCTTTAGCGTTCCTGCTATCGGCAATCCCACACTTCAACGCGCGCAAAGGAACGCCACGCGACAGCCGCCGCAAAAGCGGGACACACTTTGTCCACGACAGTATGAGCCATTAAAGGCTTACGCCTTAAAATTAGAGAGTTTCTGAAAGCGTACCCATTTTATCCTATAATTTGCCTCCCATCGTTAGCCTTTTGTCTGCATTCGTTGCAGTTATAATTATAATTGGTTTACAGGAAATGAAAGGCGCAGTATCTATCACACTTTCTCCGGCAAGTGTGAGTTTGTTCAGTACACCATCGCTCCTGTCAGGTGGCGTTCCTTAGCGCGTGTTCACGTGTGGCATTGTAGATGGCAGAGACGCATCCCGCCTCTGCCAGTCGGAACGCCGCAAAAGCGGGACACATTTGTCCACGACAGCGGGGCTGGGACATTTAGGTCACCGCCGCTTGCAGCGGGGACTAGCCTGCCACCGAATTTTTATCTTTTGTAGGCCGTCATTGCACCCGCCACGACGGCTGTTGCGGCGCGCGTCTTTCTCTCCCTCTTCCTTTCTTTCTTCTCTATTTTCTCTTCTATCTTCGAACCCGACCTCGGCGGCTGCGTTTCGATGGAGGCGAAACGAAGAGGCGTCCGTGTGCTTTGCGATGTCAGCGCACGTTAAAGATCCCCAGGTGGCCGAAATTACTCCGTAACCCTCCACTACGGCTCGTCTTTCTCTCTTTTCACTTTCACTCCCACCTTCCTCCCTTCCCTTACGACGCGGTTGAGGTGTCCACAGAAAACAAGTGACAGTTACCACGCCTTTCCCTTCCTATAAATCAATCAATCAATCTCTTCTGTCTGCACGAGGCAGCGGAGGTGGCTCAGCTACAGAGCCAGTAGCAGGCCCGTGCATTTTCTTTTCCTTCTTTCTACAGCCACAACAACAGCATGTCATTAAAGGCTTTCGCCTTATTAGAAATGAGTATCAACGGCACCGCTTGTCCTATGCTCCGAACGCTGAACCATAAGTCTTACCGTTCCTCTACCTAGAGAACCTACATATCCGTCTTTTAGGGTGGTGCCAGCCTTTGAAGGGGCACTTGCTGCCACCCGCTAAAGACCAGTATAGCCAGTCGAGCTAACGGCGCCATTTTGTTCCCCAACTGAACTGTATGCAGGAGAGAACTGGCACTCGTACAATGCGGCGGTCCAAATTTCCAATTCGCGGCCCACTGCATCAAATGTTTGTTGCGCACTGCGGTGAATATTAAGCTATAGCTTAACGGCTCATTTGGATGGAAAACCGTTGGCGTAATAGTAATAGTAGTAGTAGCAGTAGTAGATGTCTGCACAGGGTGTCGGAAATAATTGGGGGCTGCGTAAAAGTTCTACCATGATATTTTGTGGTTCTAGTGATCGATGATTGATTGATGTGTGATTAGCAATGACATGTTAAGAAAAGGTAATTAATTGAATAATTAAGAAAGGACAAGCGACAAAAAAATTGAAAATGGGTTCAAATTAGTCAAAATGCTCACAATGTTACGCCAATGCTTGATGATGATAATGAATAAAAAATTAGAGTGCATCAATGATCAATTACTCAATTGAAATAATTGAAAAAACTGCAAATAAGAAAAGGACATTCAAAGGCGTCAAAATGCTCAGAATGTAAACCCAGTGCTTGATGATGCTAATTAAGAATATTTAGAGCATATAACTGATCTGTCCATTAACTGAAGTAAATGAACAATAAAAAATGCAAAACAGGAGTTCAAAGGGGTCAAAATGCTCCGAATGAAAAAACAAAGCTTGATGAGGTTAGTTAGGAAACTTTCGAGAGAATAATTGATCAATTAGGTAATTGAAACAATTTAAAAAATCAAAATTGCTAAATTGTGTTTCAAAGGTATCCAAAAGCTCAGAGTGAAAAGCGGATGCTTGGTGTTGCCCAATAATAAACATAAAGTGTGTAATTGATCAAATAATTGAAATAATTTGAAAAATTATAACTTGGAAAATGGGGATTCAGACATAACTCGTGACTCGCAGTCATAATGCGAGGTAGCATGACTAAGCTTTTTGCATAGTGCTTTTCTTAATTGCTTTATAAATACAGTAAAAAAAAGACCCACGAAAAGGGATTGGCCAGAGTACGGTTTGGACAGCGAAATATGCTTTAGATACTGGATCAGTGTAATAAATCAATTTTAGACAGAACAAAAACCTAGAATTCTAGGTTTTTGTTGCTGCATATACTACATTTTTCTAACAAATCAATTTTCGATTATGCAAAAACCTAGAATTCTAGGTTTTCGTTTAGTCGAAAGGTGATTTAATTACACTATCCAGTATCTGCAGCATATCTCGTTTTCCACACCGCACCCTGGCCAATCCCCTTTCGTGGGTATTTATTTATTGTTTATTTAATTGTTTTTTTTACAATTCAAAAAATACCCACCAAAGAATATGCTGCAGGTACTGGATTACTGTAATAAATCAATTTTCGACTGAACGAAAACTTCTAGGATTTCGTTCAGTTGAAAATAGATTTATTACACTAATCCAGTATCTGCAGCATACCTCGCTGTCCACACCGTACCCTGGCCAATCCCCTTTTGTGGGTATTTATTTATTGTTTATTTAATTGTTTTTTTTTTTACAATTCAAAAAATACCCACCAAAGAATATGCTGCAGGTACTGGATTACTGTAATAAATCAATTTTCGACTGAACGAAAACTTCTAGGATTTCGTTCAGTTGAAAACAGATTTATTACACTAATCCAGTATCTGCAGCATATTTCGCTGTTCATACCGTACCCTGGCCAATCCTCTTTCCTGAGTATGTGCCATTTACCAAAGAAGAAGAAGAAGCAACCAGTGTCTTCGCTGCGCTGCAGCTTTCCTCTCTCGAGGATGGCAGAAGAACAAGAGGCGAAGAATTTTTCTCCAGGGAGCGCCGACGAGGCCAGTATCACCTCAACGAAGACGAGACAGAGTCTTTCGGGCAAGCGGCGGCGGTCTCGTCGTGAACGGCGCCCTCCGACGAGCGACCACCTGCCAGAGGTGGAGGCTGGGACACTTGATGGCAAAGGACAACCGTCAGAATCAGCTCAACCTTCCACCGGGGCCTCAGGAGTGGCGACGACCCACTCCAAGGGCAGTGATGGTCGCATTCTAGATACATCCACAAAATCATCTCCAGAAATGGACACTCGAGGCAATGGTACTTCCGCCATACAGTCTGGGTCCCGGACCGCCGGAGGAGAGGCGTCCAACCCTTCCTGTCCCATCGATGGTGAAACTGTGGAGATGGCACGCGCCAAAAGCAGTGGTAATTTCGTGCCACCAGGCGCGGTGTCGAAACAACCAGATGTGGGTGCGCTAGGCACTAGCACATCCCGCATGCAAACTAAGCCTCGCGAGAGCAGGAGGCGGAAATTAGAATCAAACCGTCGTACTGATGTCTCACCCATGACGTCGACAACCACCAGACACGAAGTTAGTTCTGTGTCGCCAGACACTTCATCGAAACGAGGAGCAGATGTGGAGGCGATGGGCACTGGTACATCGGGAACCTGCGAGGTCATTGAAGATGGCAAAGAGCAGACATCGGCCCCGCCTCGTCGTGCCGAGCGCTCAGCAGTGACGACAAGCGCCAAGAACGATGCGGCTTCCGTCCCCTCAAGTGCATCTTCGACGGTGCAGCCAGGTGTGTCGGCGCCGGACTCTGGTAAATCCAGCACCGACGATATAGTAGCGACATTTCGCTGTCTGCAGCTCTGTCTTACAGTACTATAGGCATAATCATGTCTCATAGTGCAAATCATCTTATTAGATGAATGGCTTAAACGTGACCATGGAACCCTGAAGCTGGTTCCAGCTTCAGGATTCAGGACAGCTGCTTCCGAAGCTTTACCAAATGTTCTCAATGCGAACTCAATTTTCTCGTAAACTTTTAGACCATTCCAAAAGTAGCAAGGAACTCAATTTAGCGACTTTCTAACGCAGTTACATAAACCCGTATTTTTTAGGCAACGGTTCTATCTTTGTCCCATGTACAAAAAAATAATGGGACACTTAGGCTCCGCTTTTTGCCTGTAATGCGACAGGAAAAATGGTTGCCATCCGTGAACCACTCTGCGGATCCTCGTTCGCGAACGACGTGAACTTAGTTGATGTCTTACTTAATAACTACTGTCTTAATTGGCGCATACTTATTCACATACTCTTTTGACATGAAGTAACAGCGTCATGCGATATGTACCACGCGATATTGATATAAATCCTCGCTTGAACCAAGTCGCACGAAAGCAGCGCGAGGCTTAGAGATGGCGTGTGATGAATGGTCAATCAAGCCTCCTTTGTTTAATTTCCCACCTAATCTTGACTGCGCAATTCATTTACTTTATATAGTTACACGTCGCAGTGACGTTCGTGTCGTTTTGTTGTTTTGGTAAGAAATTATGCAACATCCTAATGACGTTTCCAATCTGCCGATCGACTTACGACGTCAGACATTTCAACCTATCCGGATCTTCTCTGCACCCCAACGGTGCCGGCCCAAAGAGGGATCGAGTAGTTCGGCCGAACACCGTGGCAACAGTAAACATACTCGAAAGACAGCAGATTGCCTCCTAAGGCACACGTGTTAAGTGGCCCCCACCTTCTCAATCCAATCTAAAAATATATTCTTGAGAACATCATCTTCCGTGCAGTCCAAATTATATTCCAAGAGTTCATCATGTCAATGCTGAAATTTTCCTCTGCAGAATTAGGTAAACGTAAAGACTCCTGCTGAATTTTTACCGAAGACGTCTTCACAGCCATGGATCCAGAACAAGTGCAGTTTTGCTGTGCACGAAGCATATAATAGCGGATCCTTTTTTCCATCAGTATGTTTTCGGTCATCTTCTTTTGCAGGAGGACGTGGCGGCAAGAAGGAGTCTTCGGCCAATGACAGCCTTCCCACCCAGGACAAGGCTCGGCCGCAAGGTCCTGTTCCCGAACAGGCACCTGCGATCCCTTCTCAGCCAGCAGATATGGTGGCCAGCAGCGTTGACCCCGTCCGGCCATCACCAAGCGCTGTTAGAGATTTTGAAGACGCTCAACACGACAGGGTGAGCAACACCAAGGTCTTTATCGACTGCTCATTAGCATAGTGGCGTATTGTCTGGGGGGGGGGGGGGGGTCTCAGGGGAAGCCCTAACCCCCCTTCGACTAGGGTGAAAGGGACGCGTCGTGCTAGTGTCCCAGCCCCATGAGATCGCTCCTGAAGCTATATACTTTATCAGCATCGACTTATACGGGTATGGCTGCGAGAGCGATAATTCGTCTTTGCTTCCGCAAGAATGGCTCTGCAGAATCAGATATTCAAGAAATAAATACTTTCATAAGTAAAATCTGTCAACAATCATTTGACAGCGCATGACTACGGACTGTTGTATTTGTCATCAAACCTCTAACTTTCCGGCATCGACTCAGTTTGCACTTGAACCTTGGACAATAAAGGGGAGTCCCGCGTGTTCGATTGCCAATAAGACGCGAATCATAGAAGCTCACTCTCGTTTGTATGTGGTGAACGTTTAAACAGTCTGCGAGATAAGCGCTGGCAGGTGTTTTTCTAGCCTTGGCGTCATCATAGCGACTTTACCTTAACTATCTTTAAAACGTAATAAGTAAAACACATTAAGTAATGTCCACGTCCGTCAATTTTAGTTTCTCAAAACTGCGTGTCCGATTGTAATACTGCTAATGCCTCTTGAATCATCTCGTGCCTAAGCCTCATATAAGGCTGAATGAAAGAAAAAAAAATGGACGCTGTGAATACAGAATGAGTAAGCGAAGCTGATTAAACACTGTAGAAACGGCACAGAAGCTTAGCTGCAATGTTTAATCATAACTTGGGCTTTAGACACGAAGAAACGTTTCAAACACGATTTTGTGCTCGGTATTCGACGTCTTTACGGTCCGATATCGAAACTGGGCCCGTCGCTACTCACCACAACGTCGGTCCGGGCCCGACTGCGGCGCTTGCCGTTTTCTAGTCACCGGCCCGGTCTGATCATTCCGCCCAGCCCGTGCAGGCCCGTTTGCTTTTCGGGATGAAATGAAAAGAGAGAGAGGGAGAAAAAGACACAATAAGAAGTACACGAGCCTCTGTGTAGAAGCTGAAGAAGTTGTAGTAAGCAAAAATTAGGAGCGACCACGGTTTCCTACTCAAGTTGCGCCCAACCGAAGATATCGGCTATAAAAGAAACCCAACATACCATCATTTTCACTAGCTAGTGAGAACACTTAAGGATATAAATTGATAAAAAACAATTTCTGTGCCGTAATCGTTACCTGCTTACATCACAAGGGCATTATGAGAGCATTGTTGCGGACTCAGGGTTAGGTTAAGTTAGCAGTTCAATACAGCAGCCGATAAACTGACCACCTGTTTGCTTCGAGATGCGCGCAGTAGCACTTGAACGGCGAGGAGACATCGTGCAGAAGTGAGAAATGTGGAATCATTTCGTTTTCAAATAAGTAGCTCCCTTTCGGCCAACGCTGGTATCTTTATAAAGTCTAAACCTCCTCCTTAAGGGGAATCCGAATTCGAGCACACTTTCGATGTTTTTGTTTTATTTTTAATTATCGATGCAGCTTTACCAGGCCTCGAAGGATGAGTAGACTTCCCCTCGGAAGACATTGTGACCCCTGAAACTTGCACGGATTTACACCACCGCATTCACATACGCACTGGTATCGTCAAAAATAATTCCAAGGCGACTTTGTCGAAATATTTTCATTCACGGCTTTATAATAGCGACCGTTAGAGCGACAGCTGTACTCAGCCCAAAATCCTAGTTTCATGTCGGTCCGGCCGTTTGACCTTCAGCCAACCGTAAGGTCAAACCTTCAAAGTTTAACAACAGTAACATCCGTTTGACACCTTGACGCATGGCCTTGACCTTTGGCATTGAATGCTATCTATACTAGTTGGGAGATTACAATAACGAACACTGATTAGTCAATTGATTGTGAAACGTAACGAACCACATGATTCGACGAGTTTAAAAAGCTGCCATCTCGTGTTGTTCATTTTGAGATGAGAGGGCGGGATTATCAACCTTCCAGGTTTGTCGTACGAAGAGACGCACTACATCTAGGCCATGCCGGCGCGTTCATGCGGCTTGGTTAAAGCGCAACATTCAATCTATGTCTGGTGGCCGCTTACGACTGGTAGATGGATAACGCGCGGTAGCTGAGGAATGCATGCTAACGTCACAAAATCGAACGACCAATCTATATCAAAGTCCAGAATGTCCTGTCTGCAAATCAGAACATATTGAGGCAGATATTCACCACTTGTGGGTTTGCCCGGCTTCGAAGCCGACGGAATTCAGCACCTGACGGCAGTGGGCCTTTCGCCAAACAACCAGTCTTCGTACATTGCTTGGACACAAGGGCCTTATTTTCGGTCTCTTTTGAACTTTATTAGAACAGCCAATCTTTTTGGTTTCTATTAGTACCCCTTTTAATTTTCTTTTTACATATTTCTTCATGCCCCGATGCAATAAACAACGTTACTAAACAGCATTGTATAAAGCGGCTATCAGTCCTCTGCCTGTGCAGTCATCAATCAGGAGCACGGTGGATGATCAGGAGCCTAGGCTATCGGAACGCTGCTAAACACTAACATCTACCTAATGCTGGAATCGAATCACCGAGTGGATATAGCTCGTCGAGAAAAATAATTATCTAAGTTGCAAATTCTTTAATATAAGCAACAAAAAAAAAAAAAAGCTAGGAACAACGAGAAGCGTTGCTTACAGCTAACTATATTAACGGAGACATGAACGAATACACGCGAAGGGTGCTGCACAAGCTGTCGGTCAGGCTAATGCCCAAGCATATGGTTAGTGCCATCAGCACGAGGACGGAGCACGGAGGAATGCACAGGGCAAAACAAGCGTTGAATTAAAACTTTATTTTGTAAATTCGTAAAAACTACTGCATGCCTACTCGAAAAAGAAAACGGCCACGAGGAGCACGGAAAATATAAGCACGTGGACAAAAAGGGGACCGCATACAAAAGCAAAGCGTGGAATAGAATAACCGATAACGACAATAAGTTTTCATATCGATAAACCGAGCGCAAGATTAAAAGAGCAGCAGGAAAATGAACATATGAGCCGGAGAAAGCAAGCCAGGGGAAAATACTGCGTGAATGATTCCACAAAACTCCTCACTGTCATTTCTATGTATTAATTTTCTTAACTTGCAAACAAGTGGAAGCGCAAAATGTTTTTAAAGACCCTTCTAAAAAATGCAGGTATGCACTTGAGAAAACCAAAGACGAGGGAAACATGAAGGAATGAATAGTGATAGAACAAAGACAAAGCAACAAAGACAAAAGGCAACAGTTAACACGGCGAAACAAAAGCTGGAGGAAGAATGCGTCAGCGCGGCCCCTGTTTTCCTTTCGGACAAAGAGATTGCATTCATCTGTGGTTTTACATGACTTTGTTCTTGATTTTATTGCCATCCTTTATAGGCCCTCATTTTTTTTTCATATGTATATTTTTTTCCCGTTTAATATTCTGTGCAAGCGCAATCGACCAGTTTTAATCTGATAATTTGTTAACACAGTCCCGACTGACGAGAGACAATATCTGCTTTTTCTTAATGCAGCCGCTCCATATAGCATCATCGCCTTTCTCTCCGACGGAGTGGAACCTGTCACCAGGATATGGACCGAAGACAGGAGTTCGCTGTAAGTTCTCGCATTCTTGTAATAAATACTATGAAACGCTTACGTCGTGCGTAGCGATCCTGCCCGGAAGCTTCGGGCTAGATTTCATTCCCGGCACCTGGTATGCAAATAAATAGCATTACCGTAGCGTCAGAAGAAGCCGACTCACGGACATATGACCTGGAGAATGAACTATCTCACTCGCGAACCAACATCATCACTGATATGCGACCAGTAATGTTTTTGGCAGTTACAACTCGGAACAATGCCGTGACGTTAGGAGTTGCTGCATAAACCTGTTTTGTATGACTTCTAAAAGGTTTCGTGGAGTACAATAACTGGTTTAATGATGATTTGAGTGCGCCATTCGGGGAAGCATTGTTTAAAGGTTAGATAGAGCAACCAAGATACTTTGTTGGGCGAGTTGGTACTTATTCATTATTAATATAAACAGCGCGAACACGAAGACAAAGGACAAGATAAAAGAAAGCCACAGTACATGCGCTGACTCACAACTATGCCTAAGCCCTTTACTCCAAGGCCCAGAAAAAACAAACATCAAGAAAACGAAACAGTCACGTGAAACAACCCCTGGGTTCACCTGCTGCACAAAAAATCACTTAAAAAAGACACCTCTTTGCTTGAAAGAGCAAGAGAAGTCTTGCTGACACACTTATTGTCCGTTGAAATAAAATATGATTACACTATCTCTCTCGTCATTTTCTCTTTGTGGCGATACAAAATATTAACCTAAGAATGGGATGATCAACACATGCTTATTAAATGCGTTGAAGAAATCTTGTTACCACGGCATGGGCAAGAGTTTTGAAAGACAAGAATTGCAAAGGCCGGTTATCGGGAGTCGGTTATTATTGAGGCCAGTTGCCGGGTACTGAAGAGCCTTAAAAGAACGCACAGACTGAAATCCCTGCCCAGCATGGGTGAGAGGAAGAGGAAGGTTGCAGTGGTACCGTAAGTGCACAGAATTTCGCATGGCCTCAAAAATGTAGGCAAGAGGTATAGTGCTGACGTCGCATTGACCGCCCCGCTCAAGATGAAGAGGATCTGCCCGGCTATTCAAAGGGAAAGAGAAGCGAAGAAGAAAGAATGTGGGGTGAAACATAGAAACCCATATGTTGGCTGCAAGACAGGTGTTGTGTATAGGCTTCCACTCTCTTGTGGAGCCAGTTATATAGGACAAACGGGACGATGTATTAATAAGAGGCTACAGGAACACTAAAACAACTTGGAAAGTGGAAAGGACAAGACATTTCTGGTATCACATTGTCATTCATATGAAATAATGAAGGAGAAGAAGTGCACTCCTAAGGTTGACAAGGTTAGGATTTTGTATCGCCACGAAGAGAAGATGACGAGAGAGATAGTGAAATCATATTTTATTTCAACGGACAATAAGTGTATCAGCAAGACTTCTCTTGCTCTTTCAAGCAAAGAGGTGTCTTTTTAAGTGTTTTTTTTTTGTGCAGCAGGTGAACCCAGGGGTTGTTTCACGTGACTGTTTCGTTTTCTTCATGTTTGTTTTTTTCTGGGCCTTGGAGTAAAGGGCTTAGCCATAGTTGTCAGTCAGCGTTTATACTGTGGCTTTCTTTTATCTTGTCCTTTGTCTTCGTGTTCGCGCTGTTTATATTAATAATCGATAGAGCAAGTCTTTCTTGGTAAGCGAGTAAATCAATACTGGCCACTAAACTAAAGCCAAGTACAAATTTAAAAATTTTTTTATTGGCAATGCAGTTCGAAATATTTAACGCCAAAAATACGCATTTGTTAGCTGGTAGAGCTGGCTTCTCACAATGCATATTTTTGAAATGGCGTCGCTTTGTGTTTTTTTCATGCCGTATAACCTGTGAACGTGATTTCCGCGACAATTATGCGCCAAGAGACGCCATTTTAAAAATTATGCCAGCTTTGCGAGTTAAAATGCGTATTTTTGAAGTTAAATACTTCAAACTGCATTGCTGACAAAGCAAATTTAAAATGTGGAATAAGCTTTTATGTTTTGAAACTTCGTTTTCCTAATACAATGTTGGTGTCACCTATTAATAATTATATTTCGTTAACAATGTGCCACAAATATTGTAGGGGGGGGGGGGGGGGGTAGCTGTTCTGATCTAAAAAAAAATGCCCTCGATTGGCATGGCAAGCTCAGCTCGGAGTCAACTTCCTGTGATAGAAGGGAGTTGCCGTTTGGTGCCCAGCTTTCATCGGTTCAAGCTAGAGTAATATGTATGTCACACTAGCAGATTCAATTAGAACGAGAGAAAGATGATGTTTTACACTGTATGAAAGAGTGCTGAACAAGGGTAAAGGGCGTACGCCTCAGTTCGCAGGTCGAGCTAACGATTCGACAAGTGGGCTTGCCTTCGTAAGTGTTCAGACAAAGACAAGTCCACTTGTCCCTTTACCCTTGTCCCTTTACCGCAGTACCCTTTACCCTTGTTCAGTGCTCCTTCATATAGCAGATTTAATGTCATTCGTATCGAATGTCATTCGGTGCATCGAATGTAATTCGGTTTCTTTTCGTGCTACACAGTAAACTATAATGCCATTCGCAAATGGGGGCAATTACGATCAGCTATAAAAACATACTACACTTAAGGAACATCAGTGCACATAAAAGGCATTTGAAATCTTTGTAACATTTTAAAGCTGATCAAAACATTTCTGTACGATAATTCAAGCGAAAAACATTACTTTTGGCTGTGCTGTAGTACTTATGCCATAAAAATCCAGACCAAGTATCGAGTCACTCACAAATTCGATAAATGAAAATACACAATATGGCTGAACACAGCGAGGCTCGGATACACAGTGCGGATACGCGCGGACACACATAGGGCATGCAGTTTACGTCAAAACTGTGAGGTGCTCAGTCCCAACTTTAGATAGTTCCGAGATAAACATATGGGGAGATGCGGCCACTAAGGAACAGAGAGCCCAAAATGATCGCGAGTCTCTGCCATGACTGCACAACTGCTGTGACCGAGAGTAATACCGTTCCGCGAGAGACTGCAGTGCGAATAATTTTACACCTAAATTAACAGCTGTTAAAACAAAACTGTACGAATATAATTTTAAAATTTCACTGTGCGCAGAATATGTTGTTGCGTTACGTGTTTCTGCTGCGTATCTGGCATCAAGAGTACACATTCGGTTCGCGATCGAATCCGAATGAGTTCCCCAAACTCATTCGATGAACAATGTCATTCGAACCTAATCATATTAAATTTTCTCGTGTAGCAGGGGAATAATTCGAAACGAATGACATTAAATTTGCTCATGTGACAGGGGTATAAGTGTCGGAGTTAGAATTAGCAAAGAAAACAAAGCAAGAGACGATACAGAGGAATTCACAAATGCTAAATAGACGAGAGGTTTGGGAAAGGCAATGCAAAGTAGGCAACTGAAGAGGATTTAAACAAACGCAAAGGCTTTACAACTATGAACAATAACGAGAGTAGTCAGAACAAAGAACAAATTGTTCACCGGGCATCGTCGTAGACCGACGTCTTGAGAGTCACGATGTGGCCGCCATGTAGACGTGCGCCGCTGGCTTGCCGAGCAGTGAGTTGACACTGGGAGCTGAGCAATACCACTTGCTAACTCGCAGCAAACTGGCTGACTGGCTAAGTTGCAAAAGCGACATGACCTCAATAAATAGTGCACACAACGTATGTCTGTTACAACGCGCCAAGGCCGGTGCGCTTATACGCGTAACTTTCACTGTAGAAGCGTTCTCTCTTCCTCCCGCCAAGATGTGCGTCGTCATTGGTCAGCTTCGGTCGAACCTTCTGGAGACATCTCGCGGTTTCTCCATCAGACGACTCATCGTCCCCGTCAAGTTATGAGGAGGGGGTGACGCCCATGCTTCTTCGCGCGGAAAAGGGGACATTTCTCCACTTTTCTGGAACCCTCTACGCAACGCCACGCGTGCGCTTTCTTCGCGCTGCGCTGACTCAGCGAAACTGTGCGCCGATTTTGTGACAGTTGGTCCCTAAATTCAAAATTGAGAAAGTTGTTCGGAGATTTCTGTTAATAATTGCATCATCTCTGAGCTCTGTCACGTACATGATGCACGCCTTGCTGTACAATCCACCTGCACTTATTGTACTGACATATCTCTCGCAGGGTTTAAAATAACGATTTTTTACTCTCGGTGCCATCTGGCAATATATGCTATCAAAACAAAGCTGCAAGGTGTACAGGGGGATTTTGTGCGGCACGCAGAAAGAAGTGTATACAACATTCAACATATCCTGGCGGTATCTAAGCCTACTCAATCAGACATTACGAATAACGTGACGATCCGGTTAGAAGGTGTCAATATTTGGGATAGTAACAGCAAAACTGATACTGTCTCAGGAATCGAAATCATAGAGCGTAAAAGATGGAAAAAAGCACTATAGCGGGTAAACCCACACTTGGGTCAGTAAACAAACTATATAATGACTGACCTTAATAAACCAGCATTTTTATTAGGAAGGTTGGTACTGGCCACTGCCTCGATTTCAAGGGAATGCGGAAAATCATGGGAACGCTTAGGTGAAGAATGCAATGTTGCAGGATTCTAACTAATGTTGCTGTCTCAGGGTTTTGTAATAGAAGCCCAACATTGATACTTTTATTCTTTATTACGTTGTAGCACTTGCGTTATTAATTCAACCATCAGAGTTCTGCCACTTGAAAGCTCAGCCATATCACGCGATCTCGTGACGTCACGCGCTCTGACGACCAGTAAACGTGCGGCCGTGTCACCTGCCAGGTAGCTGATCTATATTTAAAATATCGATGTGGGTAATCCTGGCGCGGCAGTTGCTTTCATGACGCCACAGTTTGTGGTCACACTGTTTTGGGCTGCTGCTTACACCGATTTTCAGGGATGACGGCACTTTTTCTAATGATGCCATTTTGGAGAGGTGGTTCATTCATGCTACTTTTTTATGGATGACAGAACATTTTTTGGACATGATGCCACTTTTGGTAAGTGCTCACACACAACACTTTTCGGGATGACGTTACTTTTTAAGTGCATCTCGTTTCTTTTCCAATGCGGCTTCCGGTCATTTAGCTTTAAAAAATACCTATTGGCATATTCCCCAGTTTAATAAAACAGTGTTATAGACATCTGCTTAAAGGGACAGAACACTGCAATTTAGGTCTCGAATTTTTTTTCGGCGCAATGGAAGGATTGATGTCTAAAATGATTCGATAACGGTTTTCTTATAAGCGCTGTAGACAATTTATACCGAGAATTTTTCGATTAGTGCATGCACCCGTTTTTATGTAGTCCGATGCTGGAAACCATGAGCAGCGACCGCGATGACGACTCGAGGTCGACAAAAAAGACGTACCGAAAACAAATATAACTTTCACTCGTCAGATAGTAATCAGGCATTTTTTGCTTAGAGTAACGCCCTTTTGAGCTTCACACTCAATGCTGTTATGGCACAGAAACGCACACCTCGTAAACGAATGTTTTAGTTGGCACTATCGTCGTTTCAATCACGGAATTGCAAACACTGTGTCGCCATCTAGTGGCAAAACGTGAAAGCATACTTCTCACGGTGCGAAAGGTGATGTTCCAAAAAAGGAGTTACGAAAATCACCGCTATTTTGCTGACATATAGTCACGTACGATACTACACTAAAAATAATAGGGTTTCTCCACTTGATAGCGCCTCAGTTGTTTTTATGTCATTTTCAATGTAAAATTAAAATTGTAAAGGCTCTTTAATATTGTAGTGATCGATCTGTACTATATGAGGCAAGATCTCCACCATAATCTCATGACATATTTGGGCCAGTGTTCTGTCCCTTCAGAAAAGCTGAACTACAGACAATTCGCATGATGTCAGCGGCTTCTGTCTTCCCTTGGCACAGTCGGGACAGCGACATTCCGCGAGTTTGTCCAACTCACCACGCTCACGGAGAAGATGACGCAGTACCCGAGGCTCTACGCAGGCATCGGAGCCCTCATTTCCTTGGCATGCGTCTACCTGGTGGTCATCATGTGGACCCGGGATCCGAGTAAGCGCCGCAGTGAGTGTGCCAGTGCCGAGTGCCGCGATGCCCACGCCTACCTGGACTCACTCGTGGACAAGAACGTCGATCCGTGCAGCGACTTCTACCGGCATGTCTGCCGCATATGGCGCGACAAGAACGTTGACGGCGCCACTGTGGCCGACAAGGCTGCCCAGAGCCTGGTCGGCGCGCTGCATAGGGCGCTGCTCGGTAGAGCGACGCGTCACCGCGGAAGTGAGCGCACCTTCATCGAATTAAAGCCTCTGAAATGAAATCGTATTTATGTATACTATGTCGTGTGTATTCTCAAGCTATGGAGCCGTGTACAGTCCTACCCAATTGGCACGCCTATGGTGTTTAAACGGGGAATCTGAAGACGAGAAATAAATTGCGCAAAATATAATGTGCAAAGAAAAGAGATACTAGAGAGTTTTAGCTTACCGTGATCCGCCACCGCGCGTTTCACTGCGCATGCCCAGATCCCTTGACGCCGATAGATGGCGCCACATACTGAATGACGGCACATAGACCTGCCGCGTAGGGACCAATCAGCTTGTGCGCCCCGCCCACGCACGGTAGCGGGTCACGGTGGCGGGTCGCGGATCAAGGTAAGCTAAATCTCTCTATTCTCAGTATGCCTTTCATAAGCAAGAGGGTTAGGGAACGCGAAGGAATTCAAAGTATCCTGTTGAAATCATAATGAAGTAGGGCATGGTCAGAATATATACTGTGATGAGAAGTGAGCCTATTGTCTTTCGAACAGCAAAATCACAGAATCTGAAACATGCGGTTAAAGCAAGGTGCGGCAGGGAGGTAAGCGAATTAAACTATTTACGGGGATATAGGGTAACTGCAAATATAGGAAGAGGCAAATTGGAAAATATGGGAGATGATTTCTTCCAGATGCATTGAGTTGCAGTTGCAGTTCCATTGAGACTAATGGTTTTTTTTTAATGCTGACGTAGATCGCAAAACCACCTGATAAGCTAGTATGTCTAAATGAGCTCTAATGCAAGACGCCCTTGTATGGGACATCAATGTCCGTTAAAGAACCCCAGGAGGTCGAAATTTTCAAAGCACTCCACTAGAACGCCCCTTGCAACCCTTATTACCTTAGATACTTAGGAAACCATCAAAAACAAATATTTTGAATTCGTTTCAAGAACGCAGTGTGTAACTTATTGCCGCAGTGTCTGCCTCGAAATCTTTACGTCCATGACTTGTTTGATTTTGCTCTTTGTGGCACGGATTTTATTTTTCTCGTTTTCTCTTATTGGAAATGTCTGCCCCTCCCCTCTGAACTATATGTGTCCATGTGCTCTCAAGGGCAAATAAATCAAATAAATGCAGGGTTTACCATGCCACAGCAAAAAGGCTGTGAGGGACGCCGTGGTGCAGGGCTCCGCAAATATCGACAATGCGGAGCTCCTAAACGTGCACTGACAGCTAGCTAGCAGACTTGGCCTGCCTAGACGTAGGGTACTACAGGCATGCGTTAAGAAGAGCGTGAAAAAGCGGTACAAGATGCGGCTGATATTGCGAAATAAGATAATTGTCTGCGATATTTTCTTCAGCTTCGCAGGCCGAAGATCTCTTGGTCCGCTTCTACGTGGCCTGCAGCGACTTCGCGGCCTCGACACGCATAGTTATTGCACGGCCATTTGCGAGCGTTTACCAAAATGACGTCGACGTTCTGCACCTCCCGGACACCACGGCGACTCTGCGAAGGATTGTTCATATGTCACTACTCAGAGGAATATCCACACTGTTCCGCGTCAGGATCGTGAGAATCAGTCATGATGGCGTCGCTCTCTACGTCTCGCCGGCTAAAACCCTAGCCGAGAAGTTCGCAGATGCTGCCTCTAGTTCGACGCTGACGGCGTACATCAGGGAGGCGCTCGAACAAACAAGCACAACTGAAGCCACCGTACAAAAGTCGAACATTGATGCCACCATATACGAGCTACTCAAGTTTGACAGTGAAATCTCTGCCGACGAAGCTGCAGCTAGCCTACCAGCCACAGATAACATTAACGCGTCACAGTTCGCCAGGTTTATTCAACAAGCAGACATCAAAGACTGGCTCCAGTCCGTGAACTCGCTGCTGCCTGCAAATTTCAAGCTGCGAGAACAGTCACCCGTAATGAGCCATCATTTAGATCTCATCAGGAAAGCGATCCAGTATCTTTCAAAGAATCACCAAATCGGACTCATTTACATTTTCCTGCATATATTAGCTGACGTTGGCCGATTCTACTACAGCACCAAATTTGCCACGGATACCGAGCTAATGTGCCTGACGTATAGCCAGGAAGCGATGGGGCCCGGTTGGTTCAACGTATTTGCCAGCATCACACGTGAGCTCATGTCGACGCCGTCACGCGTGGCGGATATCTTCGCCAACGTCCGCAATTTGTCAGCGCAGAACGTGCTTGACTCCGGCTTGGACGACGCGTCTAAGATGGCCTTGCGGTCAGCTCTGGATGGAGTGAAGCTGCTTTCGGATTACGAGCCAAAACGTTTAGTAGTAGCCTCGAACGTTTCGACCGAGTCTCTCTCCGGCCATGAGGCTGGCTTCGCAGGCTATTACACGTCCCTCAAAGCACTTCAAGCGAAGCGACATCTGCAGGACCCGCCTTCTCTCGAAGAAGTTCTACTCGGTGATTCTCTCTTGCAAGGGTACACCGTCTACACCGGCCTGCTGAACGCAGTCTTGCTTCCGCCAGCAGTGCAAAGGCCACCTCTGATGTATTCCACCAAGGTCCCATTAGAGTTCAATATGGGCACCATCGGAGTTCTCTTGTCGGCAGAGGTCTTTCAAGCCGGCGTGCCCCCTCCTGCGAGCGCCCAGCCCTGGTACGCGCAGAACGTGAAAAACTTTGTCGAGTGCGTTAAACGTTTCACCACCTCCCTTACGGGCCCGGCCACAGTGACCGTTAGCCAAGGCGTTGAGCTGTTCGCGTGGGCTCGTGCCGTGAGGATCGCCTACGACGTAATGAAGGACGCCTATGACGAAATCAAGGACCGGAAGTGGTTCGACGACGTATGGACCGCCGCGCAGCAGACGTTCTTCCGGAGGTTCTGTCTCATGACCTGCGAAGTCGGAAACGTGGGCCTGGAGTCCCGGCTTCGGTGCCTCGTGCCAATCCATACCATGGTCGAGTTTGCCGATGCATTCGACTGCCAGACGTCCGCTATGATGAGCTTGACGCCATGTTTGTCCTTCTTCGCCTACAACAGAGACAAAACCGCCTAAAGCATCGTTCTTACATTGCCGAGTCATCACTGTAGCACTGAGCATATTCAATGCATTCAAAGAGAATTACGCTAGCACCTTAGCCGACAATCTAACAGCATGGTTGTGCTACGGCAACCTTAACCCAGCTCAGTGTGAACTGGTCTGTTATGGACTGGCTTCTCGTTGGGATGAATGTTTCTTTTGTGATAGTTGTCGCTTATCGTATTACTATGCAATGATGTGTATCTATGCAATAGGACACCGATTTTATGGATCCTACGTGTGCCTTGCTACGTCAGTGGCTCTGTTCATCTAAAGAGCTTTTCATTCAGTTTTTAATTGGTATCGTTATCGGGTGGTGCTTAATAGCGGTCATCACTTCTGTCAAACAAGACAGTGTTTCTTTCAGAACGGACAAGAATGAAACGTCGAAAACCATAGTGACTGCTTTTCGTGCAAGCTATAATTACTATCTGACAAGCATTGCAGCTAATTTTATACGCGCGGGACATCTAAACGATTGATATGATTTTTTACTCTTGAAAACTGTGCAGAACGATATGCCTAGCTATAGTACATAGGGTGGTAATTCAGTCAGCCCACGAAAACCATGGCCGATCTATATAACAACATTACTCCAACTGCATTTGGTATATCTTTTTTCTCATTTGTCCAGGGCATAATGCAGTGCAGGTTGCGAAATATATGAAACCATTCAATTATGTTTTCATGCCTTTGAATACGTATTACATAATTGGCATTGGGAGCGCCATATATTTCTGGACGGCCGATTTGAAGCGCTCGCTCCGACATAGCACGTACAGAATGTTACCGCTCTAACATCAGTGACCACAGTGTTACCGCTCTAACATCAGGAAGATCAGTGAGCGTCGCTGCGTGCTCTACACATGTCGCAGCGTGTATATAAATGCTATTCATTGGCTCCAAGAACGGCGACGCGCCAGAGTATGTCTTGATACAGAAACCACTGCAATTGTAACCAAACTGCGGTAGCTTGTTTCGAACCTCTTTCTGCAGCCGAAATATGAAGCTAACTAATGCGAAGTCCTAATTGATAAAAGGAGTTCCTTATGCGTGTGAAATGACAGTGGCATGATACCCTACTTGAAATCAGCATTGCCTCTTTGCACGGCAACTCACATTTTCGTTCGCGTGTCTATAGCCTCAAATATTAGTGTTAATACTCTTGCTATTCAGTTCGCAGTCGATTCGTATTTTGGCTACTCATTTCGTATTCGATTCCGTTTTGGAAAAGCGTCCCTAAATGAACATAAAAAATTAACAAAACTAAGATACGGCTCAACTAAGCACTTCCCGGGAGCTGGCAGTGGTTGCAATCGACTAGCAAAATTATGTATGTCCCATCAGAAAATATAATTCATTCCGTTAGTGGAATCCGAACCCGCGACTTCGTAATTTCTCGTACAGTGATCTACTAGAGCAGCTACAGCAGCTGATGCTCAACCGTTGACTTTTGTAGATATGTAACCAAGCCTTGGAGTAGGGTGCCTCGACGTCACGTCGAGGCATCCTACTTGGGAGTGTTCATCAGCGCCACCCTCGTAGGGCGGGCGTACTACGTCTTGTATTACGGCTACTGTTAAGTGGAATGTAATCAAATGAAAGGGGTGGGAGCTATGAGTACTATGGGATAACTACAAAGCTGCCTATGACATCAACACTGCCATAACCGAGGTCCTTGTCAGGCTGCTCAGCAGAAAAGCACATGAGAAATATAATTAGGCTCTGTAATGTACAAATCATAAGCCAATATTGATTAAAACTAACATTAGCAATATGTTAACTAGTAATGTTTTAGTTTTTATGAATCATTTGGGAAAATAATAGTGCAACTATTTGAATGGTGAATGATAATTTTGGAAAGTTGAGGTAATATCACCACGGTATTCACTATCAGTGGAGAAAAGAGGTGCCATTTTACAACGCACGGATTACAGACAACCAGAGCGTAATACTGCAGTGCGCTGAACTTGTATCGACAGTTGCTCGAGCAGGCCGCTAGGTGGTGATCCCATGATGGGCGTCGTAGTGGAGGGCTGCAAAAATTTGGATCACCTCTTATGAGTTCTTCGAGTAGGTCAGCGCAGGGATGCTTTTACAGGGAAAATTTTTTGTTATTAGGCTCTTGCCAAAGAGACATGTGCGGCTGAAAGATGTAAGTCTCCCGCAGCACTTTGGGGTTTTATGCTTCATTGCCAATATTTCACTCGATGCTAAAATTATTAAGAAGTGGTTAACTACCTCTGGATCGCTCTCTAATTATTCTAATTAACTACCTCTGGATTCTCTAATTATAAATAAAATATCATCGCTGCTCAGCAATACTAGTCCACGACCTTACAGTCCCCATGCCTCAAGAGCCGTCATAAAAACAATAAGAAGCAGAGATTGTACTACATCCTCTATTTCTTAAGTGACTTGTGTTGAATGTTTACGTCCTAGCCATGGTGGATTTTTGAAACAAAAATGAAACTAACATGCGGTGAGACATTCAATTGAGAAATATCTGGTCGTACACGAATACCTCGGACTGCGCCTGCGTATTCCCCACCACACAACACGTCGTGAAGCAACGCTACTGTGCCGCCTATGGCTTGGCGTTGCTTTCGCAAACAAATACGCCTTCTTGATCGGGATGGCTGTCCGCCCTGCTTGTGAACGATGTGGCGTTGATGAAACGATTGAGCACCTCCTTTATGACTGCCCTGTTTTTGCAACGGAACGACATACGCTGCGTACTGCATTGGATCGTCTGGACGCTCACCCCTTAACGGAAGGGAAGATCTTGGGACCATGGCCACTAAAGTCATCTGCGCTCAAAGCATACAAAGCACTTCTTCGCTTTTTAAGAGAGGTTAGCCTGATTGACAGACTAAGACTTTCTCACCTCCTCTCCTCTTCTACCCTCCCCTTTAATCACCCCATCCCCTTCCCCAGTGCAGGGTAGCCAACCGGAATAATTTCTGGTTAACATCCCTGCCTTCCGCCCTCCTTTTCTCCTCCTCCTCCTTGTTTTAAAACTTAGTGCAACACATTAGCGAGCTTACACGCATGCTGAAATGCAAATGTTATATAAACGAGAGCGCTGGTTTTATTTGCACGTGTCCACCTGCATTTGCGTTCATCCCACAAATGCGCTTTACTGTATGCACTCCCGCATCGATACAAACGAAAAATATGCCCGAAAAGTTATCGCGTGTAACTGCTGCATGGACAGGCGCCAGGCGACAAATTTTCAACACACACACACACACACACACACACACACACACACACACAC
>JAJIZL010022023.1:293789-309153 GCA_023969395.1 Amblyomma maculatum | reverse complement strand
CACACACACACACACACACACACACACACACACACACACCTTCCGCCCCCTGTGTGAGCAGTATACCTTCTGTCGCTGAAATCGAGGTGGTCGAGGCCAGCTTCTGACGTCAGCAATGGCGCACTACATTTGCGAGCGCTTCTCAAATACGTTACGCGAACCCATCGTACGTTGCGTCCGGGGAAACAATCTGCTCTCGTGCCGCGAGATATGGGGATATGTGGTCGTGCTTCTTCTACGACGGTAAGCGCGGAGACAACTGGACCACCGGCGGCGGAAATGCGTCATCTTTGGCGGAAGTGCGTCAACACTGGTGACGGTTGCATACAAATGGAATGTTCATCCGGAGAATATACGCGAAATATGACCGTTCAGTGTCTGACGTATCGCGTACGATAGAGGCAGTATAATGTATATTAATTTCATTTCTAGCTCAATATGTGTGCCCGTTCGTCATTATTGCAGGAACAGCATATTTTCATATCTATTCAGCAACTTATTAAAGTTTTGTTCAGAAAAACAAGATCCGATGTGACAGGGCAGAAAGGCTTTTCATGTTTGTATGATGAAACCCCAACACCTATCTGTCAACTGCTTAGCAGGATGACAAAAATAGTGCATCTAGCAATACAAGGTATACAACAAACGAAATTAAAGAAAAGCTAAAGAAGCAGGAAAACAGACAATATTACGGTGCACTTAAAAACATTTTACAACGAAATAAAACAAAAAAGACATTACCATAACGAAATCAAGCAGAAAAGACATAAATATTTCCCAGAGTAAATTAGAGAAGTTTTTATGGGAAAATGAAGAGAGGGGGTAAGCTTATACATTTTTACAACGTTCGATGCTGATGTGAAAATTTCCTAAAGCCTGACTGTTTATTCAGGTATTGATGAAAGGCAAGTTTCTCATCACCATAGCGAGTTCTGAACGAAGGCAGCTCAAACAGCAATGTCAGAATACGTACCGGTACTGACAAAAGTAAACGGTGCACGCAATTTATTTCTAACATTTTTCACGCGTCGCATAATTGAAACTGGCAGTCGTGATATGTGAAGACTGGCGTTAGACACCAGTGCGCTTTCAGTATGACAAATAATGTTTTCGTATCTCTAATACAGAAGGCGTGATTTTAATTGGAACTGAAAAGCATGCTCCGTTTACCTGTACGTTTTGTTACAAAGCAGATATGAAACAGAAAAATAAACATGATATCTGATAACTTCATTTTCATATGAATTTCAACTTATAGTTCAAATATTTGTTTTATCTTCAACAATTTTTTTTTTAAGGAATACGGGTATGTATGATCCAACGAATGTGAGTCTTCTATGCAACGCGGTGATCTTTCTCGCCAATCGTGTGTTCATCTTAGATTTAGTGCCCCCAAACAACAGTAGTTTAAATCAATGTACTAAATCAATGCATAATTAGCTTTTAGGCCAGGTGGGCTTTTGGGAACTACAAAAAGTTGGATGCATCTAGATATATTTTTGGTATCCTTGTTTATACTAGGGGCCTCGTTTAACCTTTCCTCAAAAAAGTACACCTTAAAATTGACAAGGAGAGCGGCATCGCAGGGCGGTAAGGTTGCTGGAAGGAAGTGCAATGCGCCGCCGCTGCATTAGTTCCGACAATCACAGCGCGCATTCACACACAATCAGTGAAGCCAACGATGTCCACGACAGCCCAGGAACAACAGCAACGGAGGCCGGGGGCTGCAAAGTTGCCCAAGATGGCCGGTGTCCAGTGATGAAGACGTGGAGCACACAATAGTTTACGACGTACGGGGGCAACCCCATGCAGCACAAACGCAGCACGCGGACAGGAAATCTCCGCATTAAGAACCCATGGAGCCAGTGGCATGCTAAGGATATATGATGGTCCCTCTAGTCCGCGAGAGTAGCAGCTAGAGCATTTTGGCCTGGCAGGCATGAGCTGGGAGACCACCAGTTATGTAACAGACTGGCAGCCGCCTAACTGCAGTACTGTGAGGCGACGACCCGGACGAGACGCTATGCGCCGAGAAAGATGCGATGCCAACCTCCTTTCAATAGCGAGGTGTCGGGCTAGTTGGTATTGCATACCTAGATAACAGCGCTGGGAACAAAATGAAACACGAAGAAGAAACACAGACACAGCGCCTGTGTCTATGTTTCTTCGTGTTTCGGCTCCTTCCGATGTTCGAGCGAATTAACTGTTAAAGAAATGTGCAAAGGCAAAACATCCTCGCTTCTCGGAAACTGCCCATTCTTATTTGAAAAACATTGGTCCTGAGCTTGCCTTTCTGGGATGGAAATGAGGTGCTATGTTTTTCATTGTTGTAATTCACAAATGTTTCCCAAAACAAACCTCTCTCTCTGGTTCCTTATGAGTCCAATTTATTTTTGTTAGTTCCTCTAACGCGCCTCTGCGCTCTGGGCATGTCTGAGAAAAAAATGTGAAAAATAGCACATGGACGTATATAACGAGCAGTTGTTTGCAGGCCTGGTGCCTTGTCGCCTGCTGGCTTGGCGAATCTCCAATAAATTGCAGCCAGCTGTGTTGAGCCTATATCAATTGCCGCCAGCAGGCAGAACGGCTAGAAAAATTTTCGAACACATCCTATTGAGTGTTGTCATGAACCAGCCGCGATGGATGATCAGCTTGCTGCAGTTGGCGTGGGAAACACGTCAGTTCTTCTTCCGAGCACCCCTGAATTGTGTCGACGCGTGTCATACTGCGTGTAGGTGTTCGTTGTAAGCGTAACAGTTAAAATTCTTTGACGATCTCAGGCACTGTTCTTGTCAACGAGTGGAGTAGCTTGAGCATCGAAGAGCCAGCTGTCATTTGCTTCTCTGGCGGCTACAGCTGCGCAATTTAATTCTGCACTGACCGCACTGAGAAGGTCCGCAGTTTACCTGTACGTTTTTTTTTTTTTTTTTTTCAGAAAAATAGCGTTTTATTGAGGGTTCTTTGTTGCACCTCCGAAACAAATGCCAAGGTGCAGTACCTCGACAACCTGTTCGTGTAGTGCGGGCGAAGCGAGTGAGGGCTTGGGAGGCTCCTGGAGTTGTTCGGGTGGGTGCGCAGCCTTGTGGATGTTTTTTTCTTTTTTTTTGGATGGCGGTAAACTGAGGCCTTCGGACGGTAAGTGCCTGGGCGAACGCCCCCCCCCCCCCCCTCCTCCCCCAGTGAGGCTACTCCACTGCGTCAGTCATTGATCCTTATATATGCTCTTCTCGTCCGTATCTTTATTTGCGCATTCCCCTTGCTTAAGTAACTATGCTACACACTTCGCGCCGCGAATGGCCGCCCGACGGAAAAAGAAATTACGAGCAGGTGACCGCTGGCCGGTTATACATCCACGCCTCTAACTGGCTGCAGTTCGTCCTCCGCTACATGGATGTTCCTCTAGCCAAATGTAATGACATTTGAAAATGATGGCAATTGCCACGGATAAAAATTGCATAACACAAATTTTGGTGCTTCTTAAATATGTTGCGAAAATGATTGCGTTGGTAACGAACGCAGCTTTTAAATTTGTATTACGTGCTTTAGAAACAATTCGTTGATTACGAATATCCATAGTTAGGAGGCTGCGCCGTTATTTGTGGAAAGGCACGGAAGGTGTGCGTCGGCGCCCTGGTGCAAAAAGCATTCGAGTTGGCCAGTTCCAGCAATGTACACTTTCTACACTGAAGTAAGTTTCAACAGCAACACGTATAACAGGCAGTACGTGTCTAGCGTACCGTCTGACGATGCTTTTATGCAACCTTTGATACATTCGAGTGTCGCCCGACGGCGCATATAACTCCGCCCCGTCTCCGCAGGATCGTTTGCTGAGCGTAATGTACAGGGTGATCCAACTCTTAGCGGGAACATGCAAGTATTAGACCGCACTCTTCAAAGTGCCAGTGCATATATCCTGGCTGCGCATAAAAGTTATTGGGCACATGATGTAAAACACCCCCTCCAGATCATCCTGCACGCACTTCACTTTGCTTTAATGTTTGGCCATGTTAAAAGCATGAGCGCGGCTGCGCATGCTCACACGTTCACCCTAAGAGTCGATCACCCAGTACGTTAAGCAGTATATGTCGAAAAATGCCGACACCAGACTCATCTTGAAAGTAGACGACATATTCGCCACGCTTGCCGCACCGGAAGCCGCGAGCTTACTGAGCTTACCACAGCGGTGATGGCCGCAAGTGGCCTTGAGAGCGGCGGAAGACGTCGCTCTCATCGCGTGCACTACGTCGTCGTTAGACCAAGACCTAAACCATTGATTGAGAAACTGTGACTGTGCCCCTCGCCGCCTTACCTTTCCTATCATTCTCTTCTATCTTTCTCCTTTAAACTCCTCATTCCCCTTCCCCAGTGCAGGGTAGCAAACCGGAAGCTTTCCTCGTTAACCTCTCTGCCTTCTCTCTCTTTCTCTCTCTCATCGAAACAGCAGCGGACGGCGCTTTGTAAATGATTTAAGCGATGTAGTAAATTTTCTATTCGTGGAATTGTGCTACTGTGAATGCTATTGCGTCAAAATAAAATAAAGGTGTAACAGCGGGGTGAAGGAAAAAACGTCCCCGGAAAAAACGCCTCTAAAAAAGCGGCCACTAGGAAAAAACGTCCCCAAGGCAAAAATACAACCTAGAATGAATTATTCCGAAATTCCAATCGCAACAAGCACATTTTGTTCCATTCTTTTTTGTCCTTGCGATAAACGTATTCATCATTGGTCATCTGGGCACCTGACGTTTTTACATATACTTCGAAAAAAACATGGTGAAGAGCCATCTGACTTTTTATACGTCGCGTGGTTCCGAGCTCTTCAGCTCATTCGGCAGTCATTAAGGCAGGGGTAATCAGGTCGGTTATATTAACCGCTGAGAAAGGTACAAGCGGCTCGGAGCGTTGTAGTCTTCGGGAACCGCCCAAAACAGAAGGCTTCTCTAAAACTACCTCGAAGACCTTCCGATGACGAGGTTCAACAAGCCCCCATCGCTGCTTTGCTTCCTTTGATGATGGTGTAGAATCCTTGCTTCCTTTGCGATGGTGATGAATATGTTGTATTGGCTAAAGCAGGCCGAGGCCTAAAGGGGTATATAGACACCTAATTTTGGGTTCGGTTCCTGTTTTATATTTTGTAATGATGCCTATACGGGTCACCGCGTCATTTTCGCACAAAACAGCTGAATAATTTATAATCGAATTTCTTTTCTCACCTCTTTCGGTTTCGGTTTCAATGCCGAGCGATGGCCGTGACGTCAAAGTCATGTCTAGGTCACGTCAATGGTTAAAATACCGCGATATAATTGTTGCTCTGTGGTTTGAATTCACTACAATGACAAAGCCAGTCTTCATCATGAACAGGAATCACTACAAGTGAAGAATAAGGGATTATATATATCTGTTCTTTTTTTTCTCACGCCATTCATCAAGACATGATTGTGACGTCACAGCCATCTCTCAGCAGCTGAAACCAAAACAAAGACGTCAAAGTCAAGTCTAGGTCATGTCAAGGGTGAATAATTGTTGCTCGGGGACTTGAATTCAGTACAATGATAGAGCCAGCCTTCCCCAAGAACAGGAATCACTACAAGTGAAGAATAAGCGATTATCTGTGTTGTTGTTTTTTTTTGTTTTTTTTTCACGCCATGCATCAAGCCATGATTGTGACCTCACAGAGAACTCTCAGCAGCTGAAACCGAAACTGGCGAGAAATTAAAATTAAATTGTAAATTATTTCGCAGTCGCGGGCGAAAACTGCGTGCGGATTGATATACAGGAATGGCTTAGGCATCATTAACAAGAAGAAAATGCACAAAAATTTAGTGTCTATGGTCCTTTAACCGGTTGTCCTTTAACCGATTAGGGGGTTACGCACCCCGCCGTAGTTCGCTGCGCTCGCTCGCTTCACCGCCGCGGTAACCTCAGCCTGCTCGCAGCATCCCGCACTGCAAGCGTTGCGAACTTGTGCACTTTCATTATAAAGCTAAGACCGCGCATTTTTTGACGTTCCGCGCTCAGCACCAAGCAGCACAAACGATACTGCAAACACAGGACGGGGTTTCAGTACGCAGACGCTTGACTGCAGGCCGTAACCGAAGACGCCGGGCGGCACAGCAGACACCGGATATTCAATACGGGCAAACGAGTACACTGCCCAAGCAGACGCGCTCGTACGCTTCGCGCACTCGAGTGCCGACGAGCAGCCTCCGTCAAATGACGCCGCCATAACCTCGGTTAACGACACAAACTGAGGTCGCCAAAACTGGGTTTGCGATCGCTCCAAGCTTCTGGTCCAATAAAGCCGATGGTCAGCTCGCATTTTCGCCGCAAAAAAAAGCGAAGACGAAGAGCTGTCACTGTACCACTGCCATATTTTTTGCAGCGAAAGCTACACTGCGCTAGGTCTTCAAGTCGTTGCCGTGGCACCGTGGAAGATGAAGAAGACGATGACGAAGAAGAAGACGAAGAAGGAGAAGACGAAGAAGTAGAACGCTCCTCACCCGCATCTAATGCTTTCGCTCCACATTCGGTTCAGCATGCGTTAAACACTTCTCATTTTTTATTTTTTGTTATGAACGCCCCGCATCAGTACGATGTTCGGTCACATCCAAGCAAGCTGACAGGTGGAAGCGCTGTAGCATGCATCATTGCAGCTGACTACGGGAAACGCATTTCCAGTGGGGGGACATTTTTTTTCTACTTCACAAATAGGGACTTTCTTTGCGGGGACATTTTTCCCGAGGACCTCTTTGCCGGAACCCGTAACAGCAGAGCTAGAGTACGAGATCGGATGAACTACGCCACACCAACGGCAGCTGCTCTGCATGGCTGCTATGGGGCTGCGAACAGAAACTCCACTCCTACCACAGACTCGTTACGTATCAGCGATCCTCAGTAAGGATTATATTTTGACATTCTTTCATCTAACTGCGTATTATTTAGGAAATCAACCGATTAATCAGCACGCTTTCGTGATTGTGGCGCAAGGAAAGAAGGTGGCTACGTTAGTCTAGCTTCACTGGTAGCGAGGGTGATAGTTTTCTTTTTTGCAATGCCATTTGGCGTGTTTAATAAAATCAGTAATGATCGGCTACAAAATTATGCACACATATCAGCAGTATATAATACTTGTGGTACTTTTGTAGTTCATTTTGGTCTTATTATTGCCGAAGCTGTTGTCGAGGTAACACACATGTCCTCAATGATCGGAGACGAATGAGTTCATTCGTTACATAATGTTTCAATCGTACGTAATTACATTTTCTCGTGTGGCAGCAACCAAATGCCATGTTGAACGACTGTCTTTTAATGGAAATGACATAAAATGCACTGCGTGGCAGGGGTTTTGCATACATTGCATTAGACATGGAGATGCATTAATTAAAAGGGGCCAGAATTAGCGGCAACTTTTCAGTAATTAACTGCCATATAATTAATGAGCCAAAGCTCGGAAACCAGAGCCGGAGTGATTCTAATACATTTTCTGCCTGAAAACGTCCTGCAGTTAACAAACGGTATCCACACAGCTGCAGGAGAAGGCTACTCTCTGTTGTAAAAATCAGCGTGACAGTATTGTGATGTCAGTAAATAAAGCGTTACCATCAGCGTGTTTTCATTTCTATCTCTCATATGGCGCTCAAAGGTACTTGCGATTTTTCTGGTTCATAAGTAGAAAACGCGCAAAAGGAACTGCCCTGATTGAATATATTTCGTCCTTGATTCTATAATAGAGAGAGCATCCAAGTAGACAAACATTTTGGCTGCAACATAGCAATGCGTCTGGTTAACCGAGCAGAGATCAATGCCCGAAAGGAGGCGACTAACGATCAGAAAAAAGTGAGCGTATGGCCCTCGTGCGTTTTAAGCAAATTTTCATTTTTAAAAGACACGCCGATGGAATTAAAATTAGCAGACTCCTCCACCTAATGGAAGTTGAATTAGGCGCCTGACTACCAGTATTTCACTTATTCTTTCTGGACTGCTAGTTTTAGAGCGTATGTTGCTTGTTCTCGACTTGGAAAGAGCGCGTATGGTGGGTATTGGTGGTTGCTTTAAGGAGCACTCGAGATGGCATTCGAGATTATCACAAATACGCTTGGCAGATTTCTTTTAATTAGGCACTGAGAGTTACGAGAAATCCACTTCTTGACATGTGTTAACCGGCCATTTGGATACAAAATGAGGTGTAACTGGTAGGTAACAATTAATCTTAAATTGACTAATTAACCTTTATATGCAGCAGTTAGCGGGCATTACTATACTGGAGAGGCAGTAGCTTATTCTTACACAATCTCGTTTAGTTGAATTCTCTTCACCCGCATGTATTTCGAAATATTCACTTCCAATTTTCAGCTCGATACACGTGATTTCTCATGCAGGCATTGATCAAAGTGTCTGCCAACTACGCAGTTCGAACTGAGACTCTGACAGCTGTTTTCTTTTTACTTTCGGCTATTGTGAAACAAACGCCATGCGTACCAGCTGCATCACACTGGGGAGACGCTCTCCGTCGACGGCCACCGACTTGGAAGCGTCATTGCATGAAATCAGTTGAAACTTTGGGGACTAATATCGTGGCGTGCTGTGGGAATAATTCTAACAAAAGCAGCCGTATAGCAATGCGGCAGCTATTATGTTTACATGAAATTCGATCACGCTGGCCGCAGCAATCAAAAAGTTAATTGCCGTACTTTAGTTAATTAGGTGGTTTGATGTTGTCAATTGCCGTCCCATTCGTGTTCATGTGGCCGTCCCATTCGTGTTCACGTGACCGCATAACCTATGTGCAGAGGTGGCTTTCACCATGCTTTCACCGTACAATTATAGGCGGTAAAGCTTATTTTGATCTTTATTTTGAGGTTTATTTTCGACGACGATGACAATCGATTGCTACAGCGCATCTCTAAAGTCGAGGATTTCGATTTACTGATACACATCCAAGCTCTTTAGATTGCGCAGATATAACTCGCGTTGAGAAGCAAAAAAAGAAAAAAGAAAAAGAAAGAAAGCGCACTCTTCCATCGGGTAGAATTCAAGAGCGCAGCCCCAAATAGACCCTCAAAAGTGGCCTCCAAGCGAATGCTGCCGACCCACATTATAACGCTAGCCGCCTGAGATCTCACGCCATCGAAGAGCTATTTGCTGCTGCGTTGTTGAGTTTTACCCGGCCACACCACTGCTGAGCCTGTCGTAATGGTGTTCAGTGTCGCATTATTGGTCCAATTTATGTCGAAATGATGCTTATTCTTTATCGTATACGGACTTATATGTCTTTGTTGTGCGCTTTGAGAATGGATTCAATTCGCGATGTCTTTGTTTCGTACATTGGCAATGAAAGGTGGAATATTAACAAAACTAACGTTCGAAACACGCGCCTAATATTCGGTGTCACGTGACGTTTATAATGATTGCGATGCGGCTTTACTAGGTTAACAGGCCACTGGGAAAAAGAAAAGGTTCTAAGAAGCGGTTTTGATATTTGACGCGAATAGAGCAAGAAATTCCAGAATAAATTTTCAACGGGGGTGCTAGTCTAAATGCAGAGTTGAGTTAACAAACGTTTTCAGGCCTGAAAGGCGCAGGCGGCGTGGGCACGTGGTTGCGGACGCTACGAAAGTGCGACTCGTGCCTTCGCTTTCCATCTGGCCGAATTCCACGCGACTTGCCATCTTTGCCAGGAGGCTGGCGCGGAGAGGTCGGCTGCTAGTTAGGCACCGCACGAGCAGCAGCGAGCTGCGGCAGCGACAACGGTCATGTCGAATTACATACACAACTACGGCTGCCCGAACGGCGTCAACGGTAACAGCACGATACCTCACAGCATGTCCTGGTCTCCGGCCGAGCCCAAGAGCCGCGCCAACATTGTCCTAGGCGCACAGTGGGGAGATGAAGGCAAGGGCAAAATCGTCGATCTCTTGGCGAGCGACGCACAGATCGTGTGCCGGTGTCAGGTGAGTTTGGACTGACGTTGGCCTTTTTCCTTTCCACATTAAGCGATACACGTGGCATTCTTAGTTCGGCATGTTTTCGCACTCTTTTAGATCCGGCTGTGTCGCGAGTTGTTTCACTCGCTCCGTTTTGGCTGTCGAAGCCACCGGCTCCTTAGGTGCTTGTCGCGCGCTTTTCGCCGGTGAAAACCAGAATCGAAGCGATAGCTGCCGTCATATCGCCTTAACTGTCGTTGTTTGTGGTCCTTTAGAACGTGTCTCGTCTGCTGCCTTCTGTACTTCATTCAAGCTCTCTTTTGCTAGAATTGTTGGTTGAGGATGTTCGCTTGGCGCGCGCGGTGCCGCGCGACATGCTCGGAAGCTCACCCGTTGGCAGTCGTTTTCTTCGCGTTCGGACTTACTTGACTGTTAACAGCCAGACATCGCTCGCGGTTATCCCTTTATCGGTTTGTTATCCGTCTGCCAGGAAAAGAAAGGTGTTCCTGCGCCTTTCTCAGGTGGAAAATCGTTCGGCGTTTAAAGAAACGGCGGTCCCAGCTCATGACTTCTTCACGTGACCTTGATTTTATTCGCCGGCTCGCCATCAAAGGCGCCGGCTTTCTGTGCTACATGCCGTTATCGAGTTTCTACGGCCGAGTTGCTTGTCGCTCAAGCCATTCGTTTTGCCTCTGTCGAGGAAAAAGCGTGGGAACTGTGGCATGCCAAGCCGCGCGGGAAGATAGATGTTCAAGCTTTGGACAACATACAGAACACGCGCATCGCGACGATATATTTCGCCGATAAGGCGGCGATGTTTTCTCGTGATCGCGCTGCGCGATAGGGAAGCGATCGATTGCCCCAATGTGGGGTAGATTGGCTGGGTCTAGGCGCCAGATTTGCGGTCGAAAAGTGGTCAGAAACGGCAGATTATTGTTTGTTTCCAAATTGCCCAGGGATGGTTTGACCGTGAAGGGCATTTGCAGAGTTCGTTACTTCCAGTGTACCAGTTTGAGAATCCTCTTCGAGTGCTTCCCGAGTGTCATTTGGTGTTGTCGATAGGTAGACATGATTAATGCGTGTCCTATGGGCGATCCATTTGTGTAAAGCCACTGCATTAAGAACATACTTTAATCGTGCGACAAATGTACGTTTTATGCCATAGGTGCCAACTTTCTCTGGGGCCTTAAAGTTCATAACTTCCTAGAAATAAACTTCCATAGAAATAAAGTAGGTGCCAAGAAGTGCATGTCTCCGTCGGTAAAATTAAAATGGACTGCTTGTCACATAATGGCAAAGCCTGCAATACACGTTAAAGAACCCCAGATGGTCGAAATTTCCGGAGTCCTCCACTAAGGTGTCTCTCATAGCCTGAGTCGCTTTGGGACATTAAACCCCACAAAACCAAACCAAAGCAGGTTTTGCCATTATGTGGCAAGCTGTCTATTTTATTTCTACCGACAGAGATTTTAAGGGTACGCACAGGTCCTTGAAAACCCTTGAATTTGAAAATTTCATTTTCAAGGCCCTTGAAAATCCTTGAATTCCTAGCGTAGTGCAAGCAAATGGTTAATAATCAGATAAAAAACGTGGTTAAAATATTTGTATTTTCAATATCGTGTTTCAGTATCTGCGTTTCAGGCGTAAGAAATCAGTTTGTGCTAATATAGCCATGTTGGAGCCACTTGGCTCTGAAGCCAAAAATATAAGCAATGTGACGATGTAAGGGAATCAAAGAGGCGCTGCATCGACGAAGAGATCGACGCAATGAAAAAAAAAAAGAAACACGAGGCAACAATAGCTGACCTCCAGGCTTCAGCAGGTGCGTATGCTGAGAAGGCAGAGGCAGCTAATGTTCTGAAGTACATTGTCAGATCCAATAGTCTGGGGAAGATTGCACGAAGGAATACTGAGGAACTGTATAGCCTCAATGAGAAGATTCAGGAAAAGCAGCAGGAGCTCCCCTGAAGTTGCCATTAGCAGTTTTGCAGAATGGATTGCTCTTCGACATTGGTGCAGTGCATTGCAGGGTGTTATTCAAGACTGAACATTTTATAATTATTTTGGCTTAGTGCAACACTGGCTTTATTATGTTAGCTTAGTACAATGTTGTCTTAGGGCAATACAAGCTGTTCCTTGAAATGCTTCTTTTTCGATTTTGTTCAGTAAAATTGGTATCTGATACTGAAAACTGCTGCTTGTAGCATTGTGTTGAGTCCTTGAAAATACTCCAACTGGGCCTTGAAATTCCTTGAATATTCTTGAATTTTCCCGTTCTGAATCTGTACAAACCCTGATTCTACATCCTTGTATGAGCTCACCAGATTGTATATACAACAGGTGCCTGCTCTACAAATTTCGTCCCGTTTCCGGTACACAGCACATGATTGACGTTGCGTATATGTTTTGAAGATTTTTGTGAAAATATGCGAGATCATAAGGGTACAGGTTCAAGCTAGACATTGAGGTTAAAGCCAAGCAAAGTGAATATCAAAATTAATCTGCTGGTGTGCAACATGGTTGTGCAGATCATTCCAGCAAGTTATTGTTTATTTTTTTGGGGGGAAAAATGAACAAATGAATGCGAAGGACAAACAATCACTCAATTTGGATAATTTTGTGCGAGTGGCTTTGAAAATGGCAATTACCCACTTCAGCGGCTCTAACGTTCGGCAGTGGTACCTAAAGTGACTGGATTTCATACCGGCTGCATTTTAATGAATATGAAATGGAGAGGACACCTGTGTGATGTTGTCTGAGTTCAAGAAACGAACCATGGGGGCGTCAAATAAATTGGGAGCCTTTTAGTAGTGCGTGGCATCAAAACACATGCAAAAAAAAAAAGAAACAGGCATATCACTGCAAAATGAAAGGTGACCTCTCCGAAGCAGACACGTTGTAGCGCATACGAACAGGGACAAGAGAGATGTAGACAACACGAGCGTTATAGTGCTCATGTTGTCTACATCTCTCTCATCCTTGTTCGTACCGGCTTGAACGTGTCTGCAATGCACCAACTCCCCCAACAATCTGCTCTCTGAAGTATACTTACTTTATCTTACCAAGGTTATGTTTTCGCATGCCTCAGACTAATTTCACTCCACATCCTAACGTCCCAATGTGGTATCCCTGTACGAAGGCCAGTTACATTGGCTGAGTAAGGTCCTTCGCAGCTTGCTCACATAATATCGTTAAATGTAGAGCAGAGAGCTGCAGCTCGGAGATAAAGTTATAAGCAGTACCGTTATGGCTACATGTTAGACCTGTCGTAGCAGCAGTCTTTTTCAGACTATCAGATGGCAGGTGATGAAGTTATGGCCCAGGCTGTTATGATCGCATGGAAGAACTGAAAGGGCAGCTGTCTGTTTCAGGCTAACATAATTTTGATGAGGAATTTCAATAGTGATATAAAAGATAACAGCCAACAGTGATTGTCATTAAATCTGAGTAGCAGCGGAGGAAAAACGGGACAGCGAAACTGAATCCAGCGATGAAAGGGAGCGGGGGGGGGGTGCCCTTCCAGAAAAGAAGTGCCACCCTCCAGCCACCTTCCCACCCCACACAGGGGCTGCCGATCCACCCATTGCTACTCTCAACCCTGACTCACCCTTCAGAAAATTTGTCACTTATGTTGACTCCTTGGTTAGAACGAACACATCAAAGTAACCACAAAGGGCAAACCGAACTGCTTTTGCAGAATTGTCACATCGGATGTCTGGTCGTCCAAAATTTTATTTGTTATTGTTTCAAGAATGTACTTGCCCTTTTACTTTATGTACCATAACAGGGCTGCAGGAAATAGTGCTTAGGTACCTGTTGACATGAAAGGAAATGGCCGTGTTTTTCTGCACGTCCAATTCTTCCCCCCCCCCCCCCTCACTATATTGGAGCTACCTAGTTGGGTTCTGGTGATTGTTTCGTGTAATAAAATAGGCAAAAAAACTAAAGCTGTCTATTGTCCATTTTATCTCCGCCATTTAAGATGGTGATTGTGGACTATGGAGGCTTGTGTCAGTATAGCAAGTCGTTAAGTTAATCTGGTGGCTACTTGTTTTATTAATGGGTATTCCTGCTCACAAAAGCAGAAAAATCCTTATAAATTTGTAGGCATTCATGTTCGCATAGCACAGAAAAGGCAGCGTGCAAGGGGAGACTCGGGAGGTCACGTGGCAAATGTGTTGACATCGAGGGTACAAGACAAACAAGCACAGCTGCAGACTCTCAACCAGGTGGTTGCTTTGTTAGCACAGTGGGCACGTATGCGTGCTGACGTGGGAGCTCTGTTAAGTCCGATTAGAAAGTTTTCTCGTCTTGTTTGTTTTTCTTCTATCCTTATTTCATTTGTGCGTTTGTCGTTTTCCTCATGATTTCGAACTACTAGCTACCTTTGTGAGGTTTTCTACTGGTGCTGATCAGGGTGTCGTGAGGTGCTCGAATAAATCTCTATTCAGTGTAACGATTTTTAACGCGGTAGCGTTAAGGAGCTCGTGTCGCAGAAAAGCCGGTGTCGCCGGCGGCGTTGGCCGTGAGAGATAAATCCCGGCATGCACTTCATAAATAAACATGCACTTCATAAATAAAAAGCAACTTCCAAGATGGGCTGGGTGGGAATCGAACCAGGGTTTCCGGAGTGTGAGACGGAGAGGCTACCACTCAGCCACGAGTTCGATGCTTGAAAGCGGTACAAAAGCGCTTCTAGTGAATGCGGTGTTGCCTTAGAAACGTGCCGTAGAACGTTATACTGCGGTGTATATCGGTAATTATGAGCATGTTACTTACAGAAGTCGCAGTTACACGAGTAGCGAAGTACGTTTCTGCTACATTTCTTCTGCGCTCTGCGCACATGCAGAGCCACCTTGCGGCAAACACAGAATAACCCCTCCTCGCTATGTGCGGCGCTGCCCCGACACGTGGCGCGCTGCTCGCCCCTGACGTTTCGCCGTGCGCCCTCACGGGTTGTAGAATCAAGCGTCTTTCCTTTCTTTAGATCACTATCTTCGCCCACCCGCTTCTCCCCTTCGGGCCGCGCGGGTACCGGTGTGAGGATGCCCCAATACCCTTGCGTTTAATAAGTTTTCTCGACTAGGTGCAATAACGCTATCGCGTTCCACTCTTGAAGGCGAAGCTTAAGCGTCCTCCAATTTTTTTCTTTATATCGAACAGATAGTTCATGAGCCTACTTTTGAAAGTGCATTTTATAAAGTATAGTACAGCAGTTCACAGTTGGTTGTTGATAGTTTTTGCATAGTTCTGCCACTGGTGGTGGGCAGGCCATGCAGTTTGGAGGAGACTGCCAGAGGTCAGGTAAAATTTGGATTCTGTGTTTACTGGGCATGACTTCTGGAATGGAATCTGGTGCTACCATAGAGTGAAAGGAATGGAGGTCTGATGTTGCATTCGTTAATGTACTTATGAGTAGGACAGACTGTGTAAGAAGACTCAAT
>JAJIZL010022023.1:250888-288858 GCA_023969395.1 Amblyomma maculatum | reverse complement strand
TCTCTCTCTCTCTCTATATATATATATATATATATATATATATATACGTGGTTGTAATCAGTCCTAGGGTGCATAAAAGTTCCGTTGACCTTTGATGTCCTTTGCCTTTTGACACGTGCCAGGATCAGTTCCTTGAACTCTTGAAGAGGGGAAGAAAACGTGAACTTTCCTGTGATGTGCGTTTCCATTTATTTTCTTCTTGTTAGCTCTCTAGGAGTTTACACGGGACTAACGTCATATCAGAAGCATGGGTGCCAGCTGATAGCTTTGCACTGGAGAGCTCTTAGCTGGTGATAAGCTGTAGAGGGTAAAAAATGTGTCTGATTGTTTTATCACAAGTGCTTGAGAAAAAATGTAACCTCTGATGGATTACACCATTTCAGTTGACTTTGTTATAGATATTACATCATGCCAGGAAACAACTCTTCTCTTTTGCAACATATAATCTGATATTTTGGAGCGTCTAATGATGGTTACAAGACAAGTGAAAGCGAAACTGCGAGAGAGTGCCGTGCTATGGCCGTGGCAGATTTCATGATGTGGAAGTTTGCCGGCTCGCGTTTGCTGGTATTGCAGGGGTTAAGGGCGGCTAGGAAGTTTTGTTAGGAATACAGATTGATATTGTTTTCAATGCTGTTAAGCATTATAATTATTCATTCAGTCAGTGTTCTCCTTTCCTTGCAACAAGGAAAATGTGTGTGCTCTAAAATAGCAACCGCTTTGATTAATTAACCTAGAAACATTGTTTCTGAAAACAGGCTCTCTTTCTTGGAATTTAGTGTTCAAACCCTCACAAGTATTGCTTTTGTCTTTTCTAAGAATTGGTAGAAAGAAAGGTACGACCTGACACACGTGTTCATGAGTGGCATGGTGTGTTAGTACCACTATGCATTGTACCGTCATTGAAGAAGTTGTGTACCACTCCAGTTCGATCAATTTCAAGACAGCTGTCAAGAGCCTTCATTTGTGAAGCCACCCTTTCTTGCAAAACCTTTACATAGGGGATTTTCATAAATATGAATAACTAAATAAATTAGTTCCAAGGATTCCAAGGGAAGGAAAGCGTAGCAGGGGGCGGCAGAAAGTTAGGTGGGCGGATGAGATTAAGAAGTTCGCAGGGGTCAAGTGGATGCAGCTAGCACAGAACCGGGTTAAGTGGAGAAATATGGGAGAGGCCTTCGCCCTGCAGTGGGTATAATCAGGCTGATGATGATGATGATGATGATGAAATAAATTAGCCTACAGAGCTGTTAGTTTGGTTTGGTTTTGTGGAGTTCAGCATCCCAAAGCGACTCTGGCTGCGTGCCTTTCACCTCCTCCACTTCTAGGCAATGTTAGCAAACTAAGCTCATGAACCAGTGAAACTAACGAGAACGGGGGTTTTAGTGTTTCCCATGTTTGTGTGTGCACGTGGTCCGAGCAAGCAAAACATTTGAACTGATGTTTTCTTTCCTCCTCGGCGAGTTACATTGCTCTGGCCGGCAGCCGGTCCAGATTTTGGGACTTGCCCTGCTACTAGATTCAGCCTATTGTGGGTTGGCTCACAAGCACGAACGCATCTGGCTGTACCTTGCCAGGGTCTATTTCGGTCTCGAGGGGGAGGGGGTGATTCAAGAGGTGCAGGGTAGAAGGGGGAGGAGATGGAATGTGCGTACAATCTTGTGCCACTCAGCGTGCCCCTGACTTTTCACCACTGCGGCTTTCTATTCCAAGTCCCCCACCTCCCGTCCTTTATCGTTTCTAGGCCCCTTTGTTTTTGTCACTTTTTGTCTTGTTTTTATGTGGTGTTAGCTGTGTTTGTGTCGGGTGGGGGAGAGCTAGGCTCTTCAGTCTCAGGGACAGTCGGCCTTTCACGGTCAGAATGATTGACGTGGGGAAAGGGATTAGTTACATTAGGACGGTTAAGTTAGCGGCTCTTTTATAGTTAATAGTTAAACTGCTCCCCAGCCCCCCATCTGAGATCTCTGGAGGCTGTCAGCACGAAGTTACGGTTTAATATAAGCACCACGTGGTCTATCATGTGACAAGGAGCCATGTTACATTGGTCATGGCTGCCTGCCAAGCAATAGTAAGCTTGTGACGTTGGGCCAAGTAAGAACCTGTGGTATGTTACATTAAGCCTTTGCATGCCGGGCATTTTTGGGAGGATCTGCTGTGTGCCGTTTTTTTTATCGGTTTCAAATACATTTTATGCTGGGAGCATAATAAGAGGGCCCAATGGAAATTCTGCATAATGCAGGGCACGTTTATGACCTTAATGGATGGTGTTTCCAGCAATACACACTTTTCTGATTGGTAGACAGATAACAACATAAAGTACCAACAAAGCTATGAGCAAATAAAATGTGATGGTCGTGTAGGTTGTAACACTCTTTCATTGTTCAAAATGAGGCATAAAATATGGTGGTACATCAAGGCCAGGCAAAGACAACTGCAGACCCGCTTTGGTGGCTCAGTCGTTAAGCGCTCGGCTACTGAGCCACAGAACCCAGGTTCAAAATTTGCTGTGGCAGCCGCGTTTCAATAGAGGGGAACGTCCATATACTGTGCGACGATGTTACACCTCTAGAGTATGGCTTCTGTGGACTCTGGATTTGCCAGCCTGACAGGTTGTCGTTTTTGCTGATAAGGTTACATAAGAGGCTCATTCGTGTTCTTAGTCTTTCTGGGCCACTTCGTGCATTGCGAACTTGAGGTGCGACCCTTTCAGCGACCAACTGTACTTGGTAGGCTGTTGTCTTGTGAAACTGCCGTGACCGCAGGGGTTTGTTGGCTCTGGAGTGTATTTGTTGAACAAAAACTTGGCACGTTTCTCACCCTGCTCGAGGACACCTGTCAATGGCATTTTGTTTAGCACTGTTTGTTTCTTGTTGTTTTTTTGTTTTCCTTGGCATGCAACTAACTCCCTGCCTCTTCAGGTGATGCAAGGCGCTAAGATTTTTGCGTCACCTGTTTATGCAACTCAATGTATTGACGGCTGGCAGCTTTGCCTCTCGGGGGATCCCTTGAGTGGGCTCTGACGGAGAATGTTGGCGTGAAGGCCATGTGACCTCTGTTTGTGCTGACATTCTGAAGCCTAAGTGCATTTTGGTTTGACAGGGGGCATTTATATGGTGTTGCGAAGGTCACTAGACTTTCAAACCCTTAAACATCTTGTACCTGTTGTGAACTCAGATTTGAGTGGATCAATGCTGAGGCTTTTCTGCTGTGATTAGCATTGAAGGGAAAGCATACACAAAGAGCTCTATCTGGCCATACTCAGTTATGGTGCTGAGACTTTGAGGCTTATTGAATTGCTTGAAACTAAACTAAGGACAATGCATTGAGCTACTACAGGAAGGAAGAGGGATCAATAGATGGAAGGGGGAGTAGCATGGTTCATAGAGCAAGCTTGAAAAACCAGTATCCTCGTATAAATTGTGCTGAGGAAGTGCACCTTGCCCAAGTGTAATTTAGCTTTTCTAGGTTAACCGACCAGATTTGAAGCGAAAGAGTAATTGAGAGCAGCAGGAAGTGTTGAGACTGGGAATATTCAGGGGAAAGTGTTGCAGTGGTCGTGGCAGATGAGCTGTTCTCGAGCTCACTGATTGTGCTTAAAACAACGAGAAAGAGTTTTGCGTTTGCCAAAGCCAGAAGTGGGGAAGCATGTGGTTGATGGTAATACTTTGTTGGCGCAGTGTTTTCTCAGTTTCTTCTTTCTTCAGTTAGGTCTTTTAGTCTTTACAAAAAAAGCAGAAAACTACAACAATTTTCATCAATGTCACCTTAGCAGAGATACTGCTCACTTTCTGCGGCGCACCTCAGTTCTAATAAAACGTCCCCATACAAATAATGGAAAGGAAACAGTGGATTATCAATTTATGTTGATCTGTAAATGCACACCCTAAACTAATTGATATAGCGCAGAAAACTAAAACAGCTCGTAAATTCAAGCATGAATGTTCGACCTTTATATCCCTGTACGTTTGATCAGTACTACGCGGTATTATTTATTTCTTTAAATATTAATATTTTCCCCCTTTCACAATAAATTATTGCTTTTTCACTGTTTTTCACAATTAATTCTTTTGCCTCTTGCACAACCCAACCCAACTACAGAAATCCCTCTAAATTACAGTTGCGAATTGTGATATGTCTATATGTTACGTTATGTGCATCTAGTAAAAAAATGTAAAGCTGCGTTTTTGTTTGTGAAACTGCTCTTGACGTCACTGCCGCTTCATCTTCGTTTCCCTCTGAGGTCGGGGCCCTGTCAGGAGGACATGTTCCCTCTTTTTGTCCTGCCTCAACATTCTGTATTACCTTCATTCTTAATAATAAATGTCTTAAATGTCTCATCGCAACTGCAGGGTGGCAACAATGCCGGCCACACGGTTGTTGTGGAGAGCGTCTGCTACGACTTCCACCTGTTACCGAGTGGCCTGACCAACACAAAGTGCACAGGTGTTGTTGGTGAGTGGAGTGTGTTCAGTTGCCTTGGCATCATCTCTCGCTGTTTACTGTTACGCTTATGGAAAGGCCCGGGTTGTTTGCGTTTCTATCAACCCTTTTGATTCACCCCGATTCCTATATTGATTCACTGTCCTATATCGACAAGTTGTCTCTGCCCTCTTCTCAAGGATGGTTTTTGCAAAACTGGCAGCACGAAACCTGCAAATACGTCGTAATTGGTAGCATTGCCATCGATGGTCACGTTAGCACCATCATCATCATTGGCTAAGCAGCCGATCAAAGCCAAAGGAGGTGTAGGTAGTTGCATTTAATGTTCGCTGTTGCAGCTGCTTGTGTGTACGTTTAGAGTTGGCTAGGCTGCCTTTGTGCTGTCCGCTGTACTAAGTAATCGCGTGATTAAAGTCATGGCGCTGTCAAAGCTCTAGAAAAGGTACGGAAATTTTTGCACTCTTGCACTTCCGAATCTCCGAGCCTCAGGACATTGCGCCGCACGTTCATGTGACGTCAGCACTTCTCGCACAGGCAAAGGGGATTTAAAACCGAAAGTAGAACTGAATTTCTCTCGTCAACGCACTGTGGAACCCTTCAACATCTGCAGCTGGTGAATCGCCATCAGTCGAGACTGTTGTACTTTGAACAAAAGTGCTCTGACAGATATTTAAAACTAGTAAAGTCCGCTATTGCATAGTCCGTGCGAAAGTACTACTCATTGGGCACTACCTGGATATTTGGGCTACCCCTCCTTCCCCCAATCGGTGCGAGAGAAGAAAAATTTATCCAATTTATACCCACCACCAGGTTGCAGGCATGTATTTGTCTCCCAGTGGGAACTGTGCCTTTTGCTGATTAAAATCCAGTTATTATATGGACACAGAGCTGGCTGAGAGTTAACTTGTACACCCCATGTTTTTATGTTTCTTTATTGTGGAATGCATTTAGCTCCTGCTGTTGTCATTCGAATCACTTTCGAAATTGATTTGAAGCTTTGCTTTAGTATATCTTTCGAAACCTGCCGTTTCACGAAGTCTAGCCTCAAATCGGCGTCGGCTCAACTGATTTGCTCGCTTTACGTGGCAGGGTGACTAGCTGCAAGCATTGATAAGCTTTGATGTGTGCGTTTATCAACCTGGCTCTGCTGCTCAGTTTTTCGAGCTGCATAGGGCATACTTTTTGTTCTGGTCCTGGGAAAAAAAAGTTTTCTTTTTTTACTCCTCCACTTTTTCAAATAGGGCTACAAGTATTGGGAAACAATTTAGTGGTTGTGAAAACAGGGGCTGGTACCTCAGCTTGTGCCAGCTGGTGGTGGGGCAAATATATTAATGAAAATGTTTAGGAGGCTTTAGTGGCGATTGGAAGAGATAGGAAGCGTGCACAGTGGGTCAGAGAAATAACTCAAGTTATCGACATTCTAGTGGAAATTAAGAAGAAGAAATGGACATGGCCAGGATATGTAGTGCGAAGAGAGGATAACCGTTGGTCGCTGAGGGCAACAAACTGTATTTCAAGGGCAGGAAAGCATAGCAGGGGGCGGCAGAAAGTTAGGTGGGCGTATGAGGTTAAGAAGTTCGAAGGGGTCAAGGAGATGCAGCTAGCACAGAACCGGGTTAAGTGGAGAAATATGGGAGAGGCCTTCGCCCTGCAGTGGGTATAGTCAGGCTGATGATGATGATGAGTGCCGATTGGAGTCCTCAGTCCGGAATCCCACTGACATAGGCTGTTGCCCACGCTCTTTCAACAAGTTTTTGACTCCTTGCGTCCGAGCTGGTCAGAGCTGCCTCCTGCGTTGGCTGGTTATTAATAGTGACAGCCAGATTTCGTTGGCAGGCCCACACCATATGGTACAGGTCTGCCTTCTCCCCACAGAATTTGCATATACATTAGTGGTGCGGGGAGTCTACTCCAATTAGACTCAACTACACTCTGTGAGTCAAATGATTCTGGATCTATTGCGTGTAGTCTTCGGGGGTTGTTGAAAGAGCTGGTCTGTAGCTTGTGGAGGTGTACCTCCTCCCCTTTGTCTAGTGTCTTAGCCGATGGAGGGTAGACCTGGCGAGATAATCTTACGTGCTGAAATATTTCAGTGTACGTTAGCAGTGGGGTAGGAGGTCCATATTGGGTGTCCAGGGCAGAAATGCTCGGGCTGAGGCATGTGCGCTCTCGTTTCCTGGTGCCAGCTGACAGCTGTACATTTTGTGAAAACGTTTGCCGCGTTTATGTTGCAGGCAATGGTGTGGTCATCAATGTTCCTCAGCTCTTCGACGAGATCAAGGCGAACGAGGCGAAAGGTCTCCAGATCTCATCACGGCTACTAATCTCGGACCGGTCGCACATAGGTCTGTGGGGCCTTTTTTTGCCCCTGTTTTCTTTACTACCAGCTAAAAACTGACCATTTGTTAAGTTAGCAATAGTGACATCTATAGTCATAAACTGCAAAGCAGCGGACTTGTGGAGAAAAAGTTAGGGGATTTTATGACTTGACAGTGCGTTCACATGTACAGCTCATGGCATGGGTGTGTTGACACGAAATGGGCTAGTCATGCCCCCATACGTTTGAACGCTTGTATGTTGACAGTACATACCATTTTTTTAAACTAGTAATGCAGAATTGAGGCCTGCGTTGGTGTCTTAACTTGAGCAGATAGAATAGACTCGGAGCAGTAGGAGTTGTGTTGGAGAAATTTTGTGCCTGCACGTATGCAAGTCTGTCGTGTATCTATCTTTTGCACACAGAATGAAAGCTGCCTATTGACGACGTTTGCTTCTGTTTTCCAAAACATACTTACTGCAGTAGCAATACTATTGGCACTTAGTGAAAACGTCGGCGTTGTCTGTGTGAAATCCTGGCAGATGAATCTTCCAGCCTTCATTAGACCATACTAGGTGCAAACGCACCTACATCAACTCTGCTCTCCTCACCACTAGAAACGATGGGAAAAAGCGACAGGAAAATCGGCATCTGGTTGTGCATTGAGAAAGCCTGCTGAGCTATGGGAGCACTGCCCACCACTAACCTCCCCACGCTATCCCTTTGTGCTAGTGAGCTTCCCACCCACCCATTCCACTTTCACCTTCCACAAGAATTAGCACTTTGTGTGCGTGCCTGTGCGTGAAAGTCCTGGATTAAAGTTAAAAGCATTTATTTTAGAAGTATCAAAAGTAATTGTCAAGTACAAATTCAAGATGTTACATCGCACTTTTCTCGCACCAAGCTTGATTATTGTCCTACCAATCGTTTTTTTTTTCTTTTTTTTTTTTTCGCAGTCTTTGATTTCCATCAAGCTGTGGATGGCCTTCAGGAAATTGAAAAGGGCTCCAAGAGGTGAGTTCATTGTCTGATTCTTATTTTCCTAGAATTGAAAGAAAATGAAAAGCTTTTAGCTGTATCAATCTTTTGATGATGTGATCTCCAATCTGATATGAACGACTTTATTTAACTTTACTTGCCTTCCTACCTAACGAGTTAGGATCTTTGCCGTAGGAAGTCTGGAAAAGAGAAGTGTTTTCTTGACACGGTTTAATATTTGGTTTAATTAAGCTGTCTTTTGGCTGGTACAAGATTAGTTTTATGTTTCACTAAGCTGCAGTTTGCAAAGTTGTCTGTGAAGTTTGTTCCACTGTGCTCACTTTTCTTGGCCCTGGCCTACCTGATGCAAACTGAAATGCCTTTTTTTTTTTTTTTTTTTTTTCGGCCTTGTACACTTGTTTTTTGTGAACATGCGGTGGAAAGGTCTTGTAGTGAATAATTGCAGAGTTACAACTTTGGAATAGGGCAGGCCTCCTACAAGGGATTTAGGAAAGTAAGAAACAGACTTGGCTGGTCTCCTGTACTCCTCTTCCTGTTAGCCACTGTTTGTCAAGCTAAGTTGTTCAGAGGCGTAGGCTCGGAAGCATTGTGAAGTTGCTTCTCACCGATGTCTTTTCCTGTGGACAAGAGGTGCCTGGACATGTGGACGGGGTACTGAAATAGCCGCTGAACAAAAATAAAAGTTGATCCTTGTCAATATGCAAACACTGCAACAGCGTTTAACAAAGACAGAGGTACAGCAGTGTTGGCCTTATACCTTATTGCTCCAACGTTTATTGGCTCCCTTGATGGGACGCAGTTCAAAGTGATAAAGTGGCAAAGTAAATTGTATTGTTTAAAAAGAACAAAAGTATTTTCAAATTGGATGATATTTACGCAGTAACACAAGACTCTGTAAAAAGGTACTTTGAATAGGTGAATGTGTACGGGGCTTGTTTAAAAGGATTGAAATTGTCAACTTCTTTCTGTTGTCTGTCTGACTTGGGCGCTTCATCTTCCTTTGCAGCCTTGGCACCACTAAAAAGGGCATCGGACCCACCTATGCTTGCAAGGTGAGTGGAAGCTTTTGTTTTGGTTCATGCTTGTTGTTGCCGCGCATCTTAAGCGGAGCTTGAAATGCCTGATTGAAGTGATTGAACTGGTTAGAAAGAGAAAAGTCGCAAAAATTTTAAGGAAGGAAAGCGTGTTCATCGCAGGAGGGAATATGCTTTGGTATCTCGTGCGTACTGTTAAAGCCTGATGACAACTTTTTAAGGCGAAATGGGGCTTTCACAGTAATCGCGATATTGTGTAATGGATTGTAGCCTGGTTCCCGTTTTTGTTATTTATACACGACAGACTAACTTTAATGTGCTAGGAAAAATTCCGCCCAAGGCTGTTTGGTTTACATTTTCTAAATACATTGCACCACTGACTCACCGTCTACAGTTGAATCCCGCTATAACGAAATTCACGGTGCACGAAAAAAAATTCGTTCTCGCGGAACTTCGTTATCGCAAAAATTTGACGTGAAACGCAGAAAGAATTGCCCAAGCAGCAGCAAAGGCGTTTAATGCCAAAAATCTGTAAGCTTGGTTTGCTTACGCTTCACGGCGAGCAACGCCGTCACGCGATTTTCGCACTCGGTCAGCAAACCCATTGCAACATCGTCGTCTCGGACAGCAACGAAATTCCTGATGACATCAAAAGCGTCCATCACCTGTACGGCGGTTGCCGCAGCCGGCGCTTCCTGTACGTCGTCGTCTTCTTCATCGGAAGAGTCCTTATTATTCCGGGCAGCTTTTATGATCTGCTCATCACTCACATCTTCGTGAACAACAACACAAGCGTCAGCGCCGATGTATTCGTCGAGCTCGAGATTAGGCGGCACGGTTCCTATTTCTCCCAGCGTTTTCCAGGCGGCCGCGATCCCCGGAGCCGGTGACGCCTCTTCGTCGTCGTCTGTAACGCCTGGTGTTAGGCCAGCAGAGTGTACGGGTCGACCTTCGGCAAATCCGGCGTGCCTGAAACAGTTCACAATTACTGAGCGCCCCAGTGTGCTCCAGGCAGCAGACATAATCTGCAGTGCCACGTACAAGTCCACCTTCGTGTCTCGGCCGGTTTCAGTGTTAAAAAGCAGCCGCTGAATTAACCTCCCGCGGTAAGCGCGCTTCAGGCTAAGAATCACGCCCTGATCGAGAGGCTGTAAGACAGACGTGCAATTGGGAGGGAAAAACCTCAGCTCCGTGTTAGTGAGCTTGACTTCGTCGGAGTGATGCGCTGAACAATTGTCCAAAAGCAAGCAAACTTTACGGCCCTGCCGCTTCATGTCGCGGTCGAATGCCATCATCCACTCAGTGAAAATAGCGCGGGTCATCCATGACTTGTTGTTCGCCTTGTACTGCACAGGTAGGCTACGAGTTCCCTTAAAACAGCGCGGCTTGCACTTTTGCCTATGACTAACGGCGGACGCTTGTCCGAGCCATCCATGTTTGTGCAAAGCAGCACTGTGATGCGTTTTTTGCTGTGTTTGCCGCCGTGACAGCGCTGCCCCTTGAAGTCGAGCGTCCTAGCCGGCAACATCTCGTAGAATAGCCTGGTCTCGTCGGCGTTGTAAATGTCTGCAGGCGCGAAGTTGCTTAAAATTCCGGCCATGTTACTCGCCTTCCAAGCAGCTGCTCCGTCCACGTCTGCTGACATTGACTCGCCGCACAACACTTTTCCAGCGATGTTATGGCGGGCCTTGAAACGGTTTAGCCAGCCAATGCTGGCTTTAAAATCATCAATGCCAAGTAGGCATGCATAGTTCAAGGCTTTCTGCTGGACGATGCTTCCGGACAGGGGGACGTTGCTGGCTCGTGCTTCCACAAACCACGCATGCACTGCTTTGTCCAACTCTTCATGGAGGGGCCGCGTCACCTTTTTGTGCTTCGAGGATGTGCCTGAAGCAAGTGCCATTCTCACGCTGTCCTTATTGCCTAGAATCGTTGACAGCGAACTTGCAGGAATTCCGAAGTCTTCAGCAATTGCCGCTTTCTTCCTTCCGCTTTCTGCTTGTGCGATTATTTGAGCTTTTTGCTCAAGGGAAAGAGTTTTGCGTTTTTTCACTTGCGTTGCCATCGTGTCCTGCGGATGAAAACTCGTCGTTGTCGAAGAGAAAGGCAGCGAGTGAACAACGCGACCACGACACAAAGCCAAAATGGCGGAACTGCAATCACGTGATTTCATGCTTAATGTGGCTTTGGATTTGACTTGGACTTCTCGCCAATAAAACTAGTTTCGGTTTCGATTTTGAACGGGAAAATTTCGTTGAAGCGGAAACGCTCTGCAAAAATGGTTCGTTGTGCAGAGAAATTTAGGCCATTAATTCTTATAGGATACTCGCGGGGAATAAAAAATTATTCGTTGTCGCGGAAATTTCGTTGTGGCGGTATTCGTTGTGGCGGGATTCAACTGTAGTCTGATGCTTCAACATAACACACAGTCCCTTGAATATCGCCACAGAATACAGAGGTTAAACTTTCTATAGCTACTGAAAAAGAAAAACTTGTCATTGGCTCCAGATTTGTATTTTCGACCGATGACGTCCAGGGCAACAAGAAATAGGCACACTGGATCATTAACACCTTACTTTGCCAGTGCAAACATCTTCAAGTTTTCTTTTTTCCTACGCTCCATAACCGAGTGTAACCAGCGACCGTTATGTTCATGCATCGACATTGGTGCCTTAGACAAGGCTGTTCGCTTACTTGGGTCTTTGCCTGTATCTTGCTTTGTACTACTTGTTGCCCCTCCTGCCAGAGCCGTTCACTGGGCCTGCAGTATGCTCAAATAAAGAAATTAAGCAAAAATGAAAATGTGAGAAACAAAGGGCGAAATTTCTTGTACTTAGTTGTTTGCTAAGTTGGATTGAGATTGGCAATCCTGTAGAGCAGTCTCCACTGGTCCGATTCATGTCACAACAGTCTGTAATTGCATGGAATTGCTTGATCCGTCACTCAGTTAAAGAGTGGCTTATAGACTTGCGGTTTTGGTGTCATAAGCTAAGCTGCCGTGTTTTGTTTACTAGAAGCGAAAGAAAGTCTGTATTGTGATTTCTCCTGGACAGTCCTGCAGGGAGTTCGAATTCCTTGTATAAAATGGAGCTGTAGGGATCTGCGGCACTGCAATATTTTTTCTCAATTTTTTTTTGTGGCTTGAAGCCCTTTTCCTGGAACCATGACAGCTTGGGCTGCCTAATAATGTAGGGAATTTTGTTCTCCTCTAGCTTTGAGAGCACCTGGCATCTAAAAATTTTAATTATTTAGTGTGTTAAGCATCTGAGCCTCGTAATATAGCTAGAAGTTGGCATCTTCCTTCACCTTCTGATAGTCTCGCACGTAAATTTCAGAAGCACCTGCCTTGACCTTGTTTTAGTGGCTAAGACAAAAATTTTGCCTGGGCATTGTCATTTGGCATTCCCTTAACTACTTGTCTAATGCACTTCGTGTCTGGCCATGCAGGCTTCGAGGACGGGCCTGAGGATGGCGGATCTAGTTGGCGACTTCGCTGTGTTTGGGCAGAGGCAAGTGTTGTGTCTGTGGTGGTGGGTTTTTTTTTCCACCTTTTCGTTTGGGTGTCGTTCGTGTGACGTCTACTGCATTTTGAATCAAAGCTCGGCAGAAGAAGGTGCTGCACAGTGCAATAGAATCCTGGTGGTACGTTTTTTGGCGCTGCATTTTTCCAGCTGCTACATCGTCGTCAGTCAGTATCGGCCTAGCTGCCATAGAAACTAATGCAATACAAGCTCAATTGCCAACTATAGGGGTGCTCTTTGCATGGTATCTTGCGATTCTCACCTCACATTTGACGACATTACCCGCATGTTGACATTTTGACGGCAAATGTATAGCACACACAGTAGATTGACGGCAGGCCAGTCAAAGCGGCACTGTGCTTCATCGGCGCTTGGCTGGCACCGGATTTAGCGAGTACTGGCACACTGCGACCATGCTTTCGGTAGTTCTTGTTAGTAGTGTGTTTAGTTGTGGCGGTTGGCACAGTTTCGTTGCTAAAGCGAAGCAAATGAGCAATGAAAAGCAATAAAACACAATTATGGAGGTTCATGTATCCCTGAACCAGGTTTTATGAGCGTTAGCCATCAGCCAAAGCCGCAGTTGCCGCTGCTGTGCTCACTTGCGTGCTTTGTAAGCTTCTTGGCAATGGGAGAGTCGAGCTTTTTGCTGTTAGGTGGTCCCCGCAGCCTGTGTTGTACGGCTCCGGTCGCTGTTTTTAGTGAGATGGCATATGGGATGGCGGCATGCAGCGCACGAGTAAATGGTGCCATCTGTGGAATGTATGAGGTACTAGGCCTAGGAATAGCGCAAATATTGCAAATGAATACAGTAGAGGTAACAATGTAAAACAAGACTGTGCCACAGGAGACGTCGCGTGGGCAGTGCGGTGTTGGGTGTGGTTGTTTTGGCTGGCTGTGGGGCTTTCGTTTGTGCAATCCCTTTTCTCCTTGTTGTTCGCAGCTTCAAAAACAGTTTGTGGGTTCCCATAGGCGAAGGTAGTGCAGGTTTAAAGTGGCTGCATTTAGAACAGCACAGGAGTCCTACCCCTCTCTGCTCCCCCTCCTTCCTCCTTTACTTCGTCCAACCTTCCGGAAGTTGCCAGTTCAGGCAGACGAAACAACATTAAGAAGGTTCTGAGTACGTATAATGATCACTATAACCGCAGAGCGTTGCCAGTTCTAGGGAAGTCTGTCGCACTTACAAGAAATGAAGAAAGCAAATGATAGTCAACAGTGTAAATTATTTACGTGATGTTTTTAGCTAGTGCTTCCCTGGCTGCTAGGTTTCATTCCAAGGTTCCTGAAAGAAACATTTTGAGGGGGCGACTCTGTTGTATTACTGTGCCTGTTGCGTGGCAGCATCTCATTGGTAGTGAGTTTTAAGCTGAGGCTAGACTTGACAAAAGACATGATACGCTTCAGACCTGACAAGCGGGGACCGTGTGCCTCCTAATGGTGTCAAGCTGAGGGTGTGCAAATGTTTAATGTATTTTCTGTGTGGCTGCACGTGCCAGGTTGGTGATAAGGTCTTGTTGAGCGCCTGTCGCGCGCCACGCGAGCCAGACACCCTGCTGCTGTTGTTGCACAACAGAAAAGACACGCACGCTCTCTTATCTCACTCGTCATTGAGTGCGTGCTCTGGTTATCTCTTTTCAGTTGCAGGAACGAGCATGCCGAGATACGTCTGTGTCGACAGGGGTCCAGATACGCTCTAGTAATAGTGGCCATTACGCGCAGTTCGTTTTTTATGGGCATTAACGAGGGCAGAATGTCGTGTGGCATTGCCGTGTGCTAAGAGCATTGCACGGTAACGCTGCAAGGAATGAGTTGTTTATTGCCACTTTGTGCCAGCATTTGTGGGTCCGTCACTGTCATAATGGGCCATTGCGTTGGCGATACTTATTCTGCAAACTTGTGTTTCTGTTGATGTGACCACTAGTTAATGTTGACAATCTTTACTGGCTGCCGTGCATAGTGGCCCTGTCAAGGTCGTAATGCTGCCATCATCGCTGGGCAAAGTGGAGTGTGTACCGTACTTTTGCGATTCCAAGCACCCTGCCCAATATCGTGGAAAAAGTTTTGAAAAAAAAAAAAGATTTGCATGCGAATCTAAGCACCCCTGAAGCTGGAGCTGTCGGAGTCTCGAGGGGTGATCGCGATCTCCGGCTTCTCGTGTTTCTTCGTTCCGAAACTACGCGACAGCTGGCGATGCAAAACGCCAGAAGCCAGCGAAAGCGACCCCGATTGCTGTATCAGAGCTTTGTAGTGTAGAGCAAGAATCTGCAGCAATTGGGCAGAGATAGGCTGATTTCGCAGGCATTGTGGACCTGCGTTGATTTGTTTGGTGTCGACTGTTCGACAGCCTTAGAGGAAGTGGCAATGAGTTATAAGAGGTTTTGTTTGTCAAATAAAATGTTATTCTTATGCCGGTCTTGTCAAGATATTGCCGCGGAAATAAGGGAATGGAGGTGTACATTTTAAATTTTTTCGAATCTAAGCACCAGTACTTTCAATTGTAATTGAATATGAAAAAAAGGGTACCTAAAATTGAGTAAACACAGTAGATGGGCCATTGTTCTAATCATCTGTATGAAAAATATGTTCTTTAATGTTTTTGTACGACAGGATAAATTTTGTGCGTCACTCACATACTCTGTTGTTCACTTCATCTCCTTTGCACAAACCTAGCTTGGCGAAACGAAGGTGTTCTAAAAATTAGACAACACAATCACTTTATATTTTGTAAATTTGGTCTTGTTTCTCAACTAATGTTGTTTCCTAACTATTGTGGGAAGGTTTTGGAGCTTATTAAATTTAAATAGCGAAAATTTTTGAGATAGGAGGGCTCCAATATTATTTAACTTATGATGTGCAAATAAGTCCAAATTGTTTAATATCAATGGATTGTGAATATGAAAAGAGCTCCCTTCTAATATCGAAATGAATGTCAAATAGTTTTTCAGTTTGAATTATAAGTGTCTGGAAAAGGTAAGCTGACCTTTAGTTATTTTTTTCAAAGTGATGTGGTGGCCTGTATGAATTAAATTTGGAGAACCTAGACTAATCCAGATTGAACTTCGATGACAACATTGTTCACCCTAGTGGTAGCAACTTTTATGTGCTGTGTGCGGTTCAATAGCCTTTAGGTTTGGTAATAGAGTTTTTCATTCTCCTTTGTTTCCAGATGGTTTCAATACCTGCTTTTTAAGTATCTTGTCCCTCTCCCTCTCAGGTTTCGAAGTTTAGTGTCCACCTACCAGCGGCTGTTTCCAGGCCTGGAGGTCGACCTAGATGCGGAGCTCGCCAAATACAAGGTCTGTGAATATGTGTAGTCTTCCGACAGTTTTGTAGCAGTGGTAAAAGTTGGGTTTGTTTAACTTCGTAGCTTGGTGAGTGTCACTTGTGGCACACACCATAAATATCATGTTTTTGTTCCAAGATGAAAGTAGGAGGTGATGGTTTGTCCTCGCTTGAAAACACGGAAGAATCATGGGAGTAGCTTCGTAGTGGTAGTGCTGTGCCGGAAGCCATCATGATAGACGATTACGTTCTTGGTGATTCCTGTGCCCATGCGGCAGAAGAGAGAAGGTGACCACGCAATCAATCTTGGAACACGTGATTGCAGACTTTGAAGGGGAGAGCAATGGTGCTGCATACCACGAGGAAGGACGGGTGTGACGAAGGCGACGTCGTCTCCGCCTCCCACACTGTGGTCTAAGAGATTTGCATACTGAGCCGCTTCTTGGGCTCTGCGAGGAACAAAGCTGCCATGTTTTCCTTGTGGGCCTGTGAACGGCGTGTAAGCAGTTTTTGATGGCCAAGAAAGCCCAACAGTAAACTAATGGACTACTTTAAGCGTAATAAAAAGTTTCCATGAGTTTCATGCATCCGCAACACGTTTTGGAATTTTATTTTCATGCTCAGGCAGGGAATGTTGATGCAACAAAATTTCAGTGTAATGTTAATTTTTAATTTTACGAACTTCGTTATGTTGAGGATGAACTGTAATATCATTCCTTTGTCAGAAGTTTGAGTGCCTAGGGGTTTGCCTTTAAAATGGTCTAATGTGGCTGCTGTAGCATTTGCGGATTTCACGTGCACCTTGGAAGGTTCAGGACCAAAAATCTTCTGTGCCTTCAAAACATCTACAACACTGGGGTTGCATTAGGAACCACGCAGTATGGCTCAGAAGCAAGCCTCTTGGACTCCAAACTTTAGACAAAGGCTGTACGTGATGCACAAACTGAGGTGTTTCAAACGTGCACCCCACGACTACGCCCTGAAGTCCTAGGTGCTGCACACTATGCTGCAGTTGCGGCATATTGCCGCAACTGCGGCACTATGCCAGTGTTGCAGTTGCTTGCTGAGCCGTAAATAAATCTGGTCAGCCATGAGCAGACCTGCACGAACACACTTCCTGTGCTTCTGAATTCGAATTTTGTAGCGAAAGCTACACTGCGCTAAGTTTTCAAGCTGTCGACGTGGCACCGTGGAAGACGAAGAAGAAGACAAATAACTCAGTGGTTGGTAGAGGTGAACAACAACAGCGAGTTGCCAGGACAGAAGGCTCGTTCGAATGTTGTGACGGCGGTGTGCCCCGAAGTTCGACGTAGAGGCAATGTCATACCATGAGAATTCTACACCCAAATGAGAATGGTCAACGATAAGATAAGAGACAAGGGGGGCCCATACGTGAAGTGATTCCCCTATGGCATAAATAAGCCTGAAACGATAGGGTAAACTACTTTGTGCAAAAGCCATGTCTACTTTGAAGCCGAACCTAAGCATAGCCATGCAGATTGCTCTCGCATAACTCCAGGTTTAACCACAAGCTAAACCACAGCTATTTTTTATTTTTTTTATTTCTGGGTGGTGCGGATTTTCGACGCGGATATTTTTCGTGGTTCATGTAGGCTGTCGTGTCTCATTTCGGCTGCCTCGTCTCGCTGCAGGAACTGGCGACCAAGCTGCGGCCATTTGTGATCGACACCGTGTCCTACCTATATGAAGCCCTGCATCAGGGCAAGAACGTCCTGGTGGAGGGTGCCAATGCCTGCCTCCTGGACATCGACTTTGGTGAGCATCGCCAAATGTCAATTAGAGGGTATGTCTGAGCATGTCACTGTGAGGAAGTACCTTATTTACTCTCCTTTCTGCTGCTGTGTTACTGTGGAATCTCGCTAACAGGGACACCGAAGAAGAGTGTTTTACCTTGGTGGATATGTCACGGGGCCCTAGTGACAAAAAGGCTGCTATTAGTGACCGCAGTGATTTCATCATTGCCGCACTCTGGCAAGCTTATATATACCTTTGGTCTTATATAGCGGTCTTGGCAGAATGTTGGGCACAGTCTGGCAACACGTAGTTGCCTGCTCGTGAGCAGACATTCGAACATAAAGGAAAGAAAACTAAGGAGGGAATGCGTGGCAATACTCTTGAAGCCTAGTCATAAAAAAAAATAAAAGGGAGCAAGTCGGTCTCCACATGATCAGACCACGTGATAGTTTGTGGTGATATGTACTACCACAGCTCATCGCGCATGCACGAATCGCCGCCGTGCGTGCAGCACTGGGGAATCGACGCGATAACCCATGCTCGCCACAGCAGACAACCACGCGCCCGCTCCAAGGCATACGCGTGCATTAAAACATACCGACATCAAAACATAGAGACAGACTGGGAGAGCGGAAAAAACGGGGGAGGGAATGGCTTTCTCGGCGCTTGGCTTGCGAAGATTGGCCGCGTAACGTCACGCTCTCTCCTTATTTTTCTTATCTCCATGCAGCCAAAGCCAGGTCCACATCCTTTCTGCCATATTGGTCTCAGCTTGCACGCTTTCGTTTGACTTATAATAGTGTATAAGCTCTCGTTAGCAATGAATAGCGACATGTGGAGGCTTGAACAGTGCTGCGCCAGGTGTCGAATAGTGCCACGCACTTTCATGTGCCAGTATGCATCGCGCTCACGCATGTTCGCGTCCAGCACCGCGCACAGGTGTGTGGCACGTGCATTGCCTCGGAAGTATTCTCAGGTTTGGTGTTTTCGCGATCGTTGTTGTCCGTCATATTGCCTGCCTCATATTCTGCCGTCATATTCTGTAGAGAGACCCGTGAAAAAGGTTGAGTGCTACTTTCACTATTCTCACACCATGTGAAATGTCACCGACTTACTTCTGGTCCCGTGTGCATCGCGAGCACAGTGGTCATGCCGTGGTCACGAGGGACATGGTGGCAGTGTGAGGAAACGGAAACCGTCGAATGTCAACCGGCGCCTCCTCTCGCTGGAAATAATGAGGCTGGAAATGTGAATTTAGGCTGAAATTTATTTGGATCTACATATAATATGAGACAGAAATTTGACATGATAAACTCTGGGAGGGAGGGGAGGGGACCAGAAATTTGACGATAAAATCAGGCAGCGGGTGGAGAAGAAATATTTTACTTTTAAATTGCGTTTTTCATGCAGTAAGTTTGTCTACTAGCTGCCAACAAACATCAGCATGGCCATGAAAAGTTTTTTCCTGCATAGAGCGAAAATTGAATCAAGTTGACCTCAGTATACTACAGTCGACGACTGATTTTTCAGATTCTCAATGGATCACTAAAATGTCCGAAAAATCGGGCAGTCCGAAAAAACAAATGTGCACCAAAAAAAGCTCGATTTATTGCCTATTATTCACTTTGAGGCCGGAAAAAGTCGTGAATGCTTTTCTGCACCACGCTCCGCTTCTGTGCCAACAGGCCCACCTGAATTTCACTTGCATCAGCTTGCGTCAGCTGCGCTGCTGCAGGTGAGTCATCGTCGTCGTCACTCTCAGACTCCAAAAGCACTTGACGAATTATTTCTAAATCTGTGAGCCCAGCGCGCAGTTCCAACTCGTGGTCCACGTCTGTGAACTCTGAAAACGAGACGGCTGATGGAATTTCGACACCAGCAGTGCGAAGGTCGTGAATGAGCTGCTCACTGCCTGACAACTGCTCGACGACGCTCTCCTCGTCCAAGGCAGCAGACTCTTCATTCGGCACAAATCCCGCGTGGCGGAAGCAGTTGCACAGCGTTGTGGGTGCTACAGACTTCCACGCATCGGCGAGCGTGCTAAGTGCTCCAAGCAATTCGACAGAGTAGGTTTTCCCAATGTCGAGGCACACCACAACCACCAACCACTGGATCACAACACACACTCCGTTGAGTGCCTTCTTGTTGCAGCGTTGCACGCAAAAAGAAAAAAGATTCTTATAAAATCCGGAAACAGCTTCAACTGAAGCCGATTCAATTAAATGCGAGCTACAGTAGCGACAGAATGTAGTTTTGCATCAGCACGACCACGGCTAGGCCTACTCGCTACGCTCGGCAACGCACGTGAAACGCATGGCAAACAAAGAGGAACAGGCAGTTGAAGTGATCACGCTAAAAGAAAAAAAAAAGCACTCCAGCGACGAGCAGCAACGGCAATGACGTCCCGGAAATGGAAGCTGCTAGGCAAATCATATAGCCTCAATCCAGTGTCAGTTTAGCTGAGGAGCGGCACGCAAGGCTGGCACCGGTTTCGAAGCTATCGAAGGAAAAAGTAAACAAACAAGATGGTGGCGACACCACTCAAAATATGTGGCAGTTGGCCCGGCTGACACTTGGAAGGTCTGAAAAATCGAATAGCCCTCCTTAGAGTGTCCGAAATTTTAAGGTATGTCCTGGGGCCAGGAAAAAGTCCGAATGATCAAGCATGTCCGAAAAAGTGGGTGTCCGAAAAATTGGTCGTACTGAATTCAAACTTCTGATTTACTTCACCTGATGCCTTGAGCTGACAAACACAGGGAATGTTTTTTTCCTTTTGCTGTGACAGAAAACCTTGTTGACTAAAGAGATAGAATTCACAGCGGTTTACAGGAACTGTGTAGGGAGTTTTTGCCTACAATTTTTCGATTGGTGTGTGTGTACCCGTTTTTATGTAGACCAATGCTCGAAGCTATAATCGGCGATGACAGTTGTGCAACGGAATAAGTTATGTACAAGGAACTAATATTGATCTTACCGTCCAGACTGTAATTAGACATCTTTAGTGCAGCGTAGCTTCGATTTTAATCTTAATACTCAAGGCTATTACTGCACAGAGACATACTTATCATCAGTGAAGTTTTTACTCGATCTTGGTTACTGCTTTATCCAAGAAAATTCAAAATATCATCGCCAGTGTGCAGGGAGCATTGATTTTGGTTGATGAACACTTTGGAGAGTCTTTTAATATAGACACATGGCAGTTTACACCAATACTACAGTTAAGGGGGGACACGGGTCTTTCGGACCAAAAAATAGCGAAAAAATCACTTTTTAGAAAATGTGATATGCGAAATCAGTAGCTCTTTATCTACTGCTAAGTTTTTCATCTCTAGGGTCGGTATTTTAGTCACAATGCCAATTTATATAATCGATGTCGCCCAAATTTGGGCCGAAAACGACCCCCAAAACAATCATTTTCCGTGAGGCGCAGCTCCCATTTTGTGCGCGGCACCGTAGCCATCTTGGTCTCATTGGAAAGAGCCGCCTTTGGTCTTCAAATTGCTGCCTCTGCTGTCTACATTCGCCCATTGGTCGCATAAAATATAGCAAAAAAGAAAATGTGGCATTTGCAATCCCATTGGCTTTCGGGGTGCACGTGACGATAAGGCGTCACCGCATTGGTGGAGCTGGCTGACGGCGTCTGCTCGGCGCGCCCGAGCCGTGGGGAGACGGCGGAGATGTGACGCCGGCCGCACTTGGTTCCGAACCGCGAGGTGCGTTCACGGCAAGAATTCGTGAAAAAAGTTAAAACAATAGTTGATTAATCATCTCAGTGATGCCCTGCCCCGGCTGTGTGCGCTCAGGCCGACGAAAGTCGTGCGCCGAACGATCGTGTGTACGAGCCTGAAGTAGACCTAGCGCGTTCCCCAGCACGGGAGACTGCTACTGCCAGCGGTCGCACCCGCCGCGACGGTGATATCGCAGGCCGCAGATGAGCAGAAAGATAAGCTCAAAACAGAAAAAAAACTTAAATTCGCGCCAACTCCAGCAACGAAGCGGTAGACGGATTGTTTTCGTGGTGATGACGGCAGCGCGGCGGACAGTCCGCTTCGCGAGGCGGCGGAGTTCACGATCATCAGATAACAGTTTGCCGAGATTGGCGAAACGTAAAACATACGGCGGCGATATTGGCATTTAAAAATGTGGACGGAGATAAGAAATCGCCGTCAAACTTATTCTCCAATGCGTAAACTTCGGGACACGTCGTCTTCGTAGAGCTCGCCGCGCGTTTGCGCCGATCGGACCTCGTTCATAGTCCTTAGTGAATGCACTTGCTTCCAGTGCAATGCAGAGCACTGGGAAGCAGCAAACAGCTCTAAATTACATTTCTTTTCCGCAATAAACGTTCTTCACCGCGGTCTTGATGCGAGGATGTAGCAAAACGACGTACGTAAAAAAAAAAAGTCTCCCTGCATGTGACTCGCGCAGTCGAAAAAGTGACAACTGAATGTGCAAATTAAAATGAAAGAGGCGACACTTGGACGTTGGAAAGCAAAGAGACTACATTCCTGGAGGTTTCTAGCCATTTTAAAATGTAAATGTGTGCATTGCACCAGTGAATGTCTGTTAAATAATCCCCCGTTTCTTTTTTGCTCATTTGTCAAAACATGCATTGTCGACCACTTGCAGTTCTGCGGCCTTAATATCTCGGCACCTATTGCAGATAGAGTAATAATTTCTTTTTCAGCATGAAGCCAAATATGTGGAGCACACAATGTTGCAAGTAGATTTTTTAATTTCTTGTTCAGAATTTTTAAAATGGCTTTGTTTTGTGATCATTATATGCTATATTTTGAACTTATTTATGCAATAAAACAAGAAATAATTGCTCAATCAAAAAACTGCTTGCAACATTGTGTTCCTTATTCTTTCTAGTGTCCAGCAATGTGTTCATCTGAAGTTTTTCTTCAGTGGTCATTTTGTAATTGTTCTTGTAAGAATTAGACTAATTGGTGCAATCACCTCATGAAATAATTGGATCACAAAGAAAATAATTTCAGTTTTGGAATCTACACAAAAAACTACACAAACCCACCAAGTTGCATCAATTTTGATTGGTAAATATGGAAAATAGTTTTAAGACCAGTGTCCCCCCTTAAACCTCGTTACAAGAGACACTCGGTTATAAGAGACATTTGAAAATGGTTTGGTTGGTCTTCCTATGTCTGCCATGTTAACATTGCATACAAGAGACATGGTTACAAGAGACACTCGGTTACTAAGGACAACTTTTTCAGATCTCTGGAGTAAATTCTTCACTATTTAGAAGACATAATCCAGGTGTGCTCGTGCAATGCATCTGGAACGTACCAACTCGTACATGATGCACTTCAGATTCCCTTAGCTAAATTCTGTTCCATATCAGTGTTTGTTGTGTATGCCAGGAACTGAGGAGTGCTTCCCCATGATTGGAAAGTCAAAACTGCTTCGCATCACTGTTACCTACGAAGCAAATCAAAATGCATGAATGACATTCAGCATTTTTAACTCCTCACTGTTAAAATTTGATCACAAGATGAATGCTTAGAATCTTGATGCCTTTCTCTTTGTGAATCATCTGAGGGTGACTAGCATCTTAAAGTGCCTCAAAGGTATTACAGCAGCAGGACGGCTTGCAATGTGAAGTGCTTTACCTCCAGAATTTGGGAAGGAATACACTTCGCACTCACAAAAATACATACTAGAATGAATAACTTCTTTAAGCTTTCCTGAACAATTTACTGTTAATGCGTGTGAATGCATTGATATGCTGATGTGCAGTAAACTGATCGATCAACACAGTGCTTTTAGAATTTTTGGTTACAAGAGACTTTGCTTACAAGAGACATGTTTTGCAGGTTCCTTGAGTGTCTCTTGTAACAAGGTTTTACTGTAATGGCAGCATTTTGCTCCAAGGTGGCCCATTTTGTGTGTATTTTTTGTTGCTCAGTTAAGATTATAAATCTTCATTTCTTGCATATTGCATTCTTGGTTATGCAGTAAGTGGCCAGGCCCTTTTGTTTCCAGCATAATCCATCTCGTGACACATTTTGATCAGCATTTGGTTCCTCTAAGCCTTAGAAACCAAGCGAGCGAGGAAAGTTGATCGTATTTGCGCGGCTGTACCGCAACCATGATCTTGTTTCAGGGTCTATTTTGCTAGAGCACAATCACAGCAGGCAGAATATTGTTTAGCGTTTCATTGGTAACAAGCATGAATGGCATGAAGGGTGACTTTTCACCCTTCGGTTAAAGACTCTCATTACAGTCGAGTGAATTCTGTACTTACTATGAACAAAATTCTCATAAGTCGTCAGTGTTTAGATTGTTGTTCATGAACATTGATTGCTCATTCAGTTTCTGAAGACAGTCAAATGCCTTGCTTCACTTCCTGTTGATGTTTCTTGCTTGCTTGCCACGTCCGTCTATGCCTCATCTGTGGCTTCCTTTTTTTCTCTCTTTTCCTAGGAACGTACCCGTTTGTCACATCTTCAAACTGCACGGTGGGCGGTGTCTGTACGGGCCTGGGCATACCCCCGTCTGCCATCGGCCATGTTTACGGCGTGGTCAAGGCCTACACGACACGCGTTGGTGACGGCCCCTTCCCCACCGAACAGAAGAATGTGAGTGAAGGAGGGCACACATCTTCTTCTGGGCTTGTACCCTGTCCAAGTTTCTTGGGGCCAGTGTCATCGAGATTCCGCGAGTGACAGATACTGCGCCTTTACTTTCCTATAAACGGATTATAGAACTCTGGTAAACTTTAATGTGTTCAATGGAATGTTGGTTGTGTTCGACAAGGGGCGCGTGATGTACCATCACGACAGGCGATAACGTTACCAGGCGATTCGTGCATATACGAAGCTGACCCCACTGGGTGTCCGATCCAGGCGTCCATGCGGCGGCTTTCATTAGGCGCTTCCTCGAATGCCGCACCACACAGCAAACGGAAGTAGACCCAGATGTTTAGGAGGTGTTAGTGCAGCAGGCATCAGCGGCGTTCGAAATTGATTTACAGGATAGAAAAAGCGCAATATCTGTCCCAATTCTCCGTGAACACATGTACCATGCCCTAAAGAAAAGGAGAAAGGTGGTAGTGAAAGAAGGGAGGGAGGTAGAGGTGCTGTAGTGGAGGGCTACGATCCACTGTGCTATAATGGCTTTCGCCTCATCACATTTTAGTAGTCCAAAGTGCCTTCTAGAATTTCATTATTTTTAGCAGTGTAACTGGTATGAATACTACGTAGTACCAGTGGTATGTAATAGTTCTATTTGCTTGTTTTCAGCTGAGGGGGAAAAAAATGTAGAGAGTAACGAACAAGATTTAAAATTAATTCAGGACACTGCAAACAGCTGGGAAAGGAAAAGGCTAGAAGAGAGGGGTGGGGAATTAGGGGACAAAGGCAAGTTAAGGACATTCTAGTCGAGAGTGAGAAGAAATTTGCTTAGGCAGGGTTTGTAATGCGGAGACGAAAGATAAGGATAATAGAGCGAGTTCCAAGAGAAGACATGCCTAGCAGGGTGCGGCAGAAAGTGAGTTGGGCAGACGAGGTTAGAAAATTTGCAGGCATGAGATCGACGTAGCTTTCACAGGACAGGGGCAACTGGAGGGATATGGGAGATGTGTCTGTCCTACACTGGGCCCACATAATTAGGCCGCTGGGGTGATGGTGATGATGCATGCATGTGGTGGCAACTTGAGAACAAAAGGGATCGGGGTCGTACAAGTGGATCACGAGATGTTGCAGGGAGCTCTTCTCCCTTGCACTGTGTAGGAAATTGGTGAGCGCCTCCAGACCATCGGCGGCGAGATCGGCGTCACGACCAAGCGGAAGCGGCGTTGTGGCTGGCTGGATGTTGTGCTGCTCCGTTACTCCAATATGATCAACGGATATACTGCGTAAGTGATCCTCCTTCGTCCAGCTCCCCTGCTTTGTACCCCGGGTTTCGTTTACAGTTTAGCCCGTTTATAATGGCCACATATGTAACCAATGCTTGCTCATTACAAACGAGGGGGTGTCTACTGTTAAAGTGTCTATTAGGCGGGTGGCACTGTGTCTCGGATGCAGTGAACAACTCTTGCTGCGCAACCGAGTTGGAGCGAACGAAGGAAGCCTGTGAACTTGTTCCAGCAGTGAAAGAAATTCCTGCTTCTAGCAAGCACAAAGCGAAGAGCGTCTCTCAGTTGCCGCAACAACACCCCACAGGAAAAGCATCAGCGCAGGAAAAGAGTTGCGAAGAAAGGCAGGATTGAAGCTGGCTAACTGTAAGGTGAACTGTGTATGGGCACGTTAGGTGGGACAAAGCACCTAGACAGAAAAATGTGCGCCAAGGGCTTGAGACGTTCTAGTGACCTAATTGAAGCTACAGCACTTGGCCTCACATTACCGAGTGGCAACAATTTGATGCCTCCTTTGCACTTCCTTTGTCGCTGTGGTGGTGCATTGCATTTGTGGCAGCTTGTCGTTACCACACAGCTGATCGGATGTTGCCTGGATAATCCTGAACAGATAAATAAGAAATTTGCAGAGAATGCACACTGGGAACGTCCAGACAAAATATACTACTGTAAAACCCCGTTAATACGTAGTTGGCGGAGACACAGCGACAGTACTCGCTATCCGGTAGTACACCTTAACCGACCAGTACAAATTTGCCATTATTCACACTCTGAAATAAGAAAAATTCAGGCACAGCAAATTTTCCACGAATACTTGTATGTACGTGCATTGTATTGGTGTGGTACCAAAAAGAAATCAGTCATTTTCAGTTGCCGCAGCGGTAGTCGTGCAGCAACAACAGCAGTCTCAAAAACGGCGAGACTGGGTGTAAGCATGTTTCATGGAAGCGCTAGTGCACTCTTCGTAGTTGTTTTGAGTAGAATAAGTAAGGATCAACTTTAGGCTTCGACATAGTGCTGACCGTTTGCGCACATACTAACGCAACAACTGCGTAGTGCTTCGCACAGCACCAAACAAAAGACACCACCACAAAACGCGCACTACCTGCCCGCAGTGAGAAGTTGGCACAAGCAAGCAGCACGACCGCGCGTGAGCAGTATGATGATGGTAGTTACCACGATAGGGCTGGCGATGGTACTACTCAGCGATGCGTTCACGTCAGTGTAGCCAACGCTTCCTGAGTTCCCTATTGACATGGACATCGCTGCATTTGTCGGATGTCCAAAATGGCCACAGTGTTGTATCGCCGGCAGTCCTCATGTGATAATGCCTTCCGGAAAGGTGGAACACGTTTCACGTTGCAGCACAGTCAGCAAAACTGCGACAGCGGATACGTATTAAGCAGTAGGCACTTCATGAGCCTCTACATTTTAAGCGATCAGCCAGTACATGGGTTTCAATGGTGGCAGAGCTGGGGAATCCTCGTAATTACGTTTTAACCACAATTATTTGGTATGCGGGCACATATTAACAAGGCTTTAATATAGCAGCCTGCTCTAGTTAGTGAATTTACAGACATCTGCTGCTGAGATAATTTACTAGCATAATGGCTATTGCAAATGCTTGACCATTTTTTTAATTAAAACTCTTGCTGTGACAGAAGGTGTCACAAACAGCTCTGCACTTGCCACAGAGTGCAAGTAGGGTCCACTGTGAAAGAGCCGAATTTTAATGCAAAAGCCTTTCTTGGTTCATGAGTGGTGTGGGCAGACCCTGTCCTCAAGTGTCCACACAAACTAGTAATCATCCGTTGTATGTCTTCACTCATTAGTGGTGTTACCAGAGTGTGTGTAATCTAATTTGAGTGTGGCCAACTCGATGGCGGCCTCCAAGTTTGGATAGGCCACCCCCAAAAGCTAACCCCCTGGACGTCCAAAATTTGAGGGAAATTGATTTCCAGCCTAATTTCGAGTATGGCCAGTCTAGTGGCGATCTCCAGATTGGGAGTGGGGAACCTCTATGATTTTGCCTCCTGGACCCCAGAAAAACTGACTTCCTCAGAATCTGACCAAATTGATGTCAAACATTATTTAAATGTGGACAATTAAGTGGTGACCACCAAATTGGGATAGGCCACCCTCAAAATTTGGTCTCTGGACACCAAAAATTTGACTTGATCCGAATTCGATCATTAGAAACGTCAACTAAGCAATGGCAATAAGAGACGAAGTGCAGAACTCATAGCGGAACTAGGCACAGAACTCTAAATGCTTTTCAGAGTTACGTTTACCCCTGTAACTTATTGTTTCATGAACTGCGGAGCTTTTCAATTGGGTTTACCACGAGGTGTTATATAAAGGTATTGTGTAAAAGGTTGGATGGAGGTAGAGGTGTAGATTTGAGGATGTAAAAAAGGGAGTCATGTTCACATGCACACAACTGATTCATGAAAGATGAAATTCTTCTTTCTGTACGCATTAAAATCTCAATAATTCGAAGTCATTGGGACCACAAACAAATTTCTAATTAGTTAGGATTTTGAATTAGTCAAACAAAGGCAAACAAATGGCCCAGAAAAAATTTTATTGCAAGAAAGCACTTTGCATGCAATCGCTCCAACCTATCGCACTGTGTTTTTGTAATTTCATGGCGTCACGGCCTGCGTATAAGGTGAGTCGTTCAATTATCAAAGAGTATCTGATCGGGAATGATAATTTGAAGCCATTGAACCATTTAGTCCTTGTAGACTGAGAAGTTTAAAAACATACTGAGATGTTATCCTTTTGTTCTTGTTTTTCGCTCCCTTTTAAACTCCAGGCTTGCCCTGACCAAGCTTGACATCCTGGACACATTTGAGGAGATCAAGATTGGGACTGCCTACCGGATAGGTGGCAAGGTGTACAAGTACCCGCCAGGTAAGAGAATTTTACGTTATAACCATAGAATAAAAATATGTCATAACCAAAGTGCACTCAAATTGGACTTGTTGGACCGTGAATATTTAGCTGTTCTATCAAAATATTATTTGCATTATGTCAGAAACACCAGTGCATATTACTTTGGGGATGTCTTCAGTAATCAAATTTTAATTGGCCACCACAGAATGATGAGGTTGCATCCTGTGAAAGCAAAGAGAATGGGTGCATTTCTATTGTCAAGGGCTTAATTTGGACCACAACTAAAACTGTTTATTCACTGAAACTGTGGAAACAAAATAGAAACGATAAAAATGTGCAGAACGCTCTTTCGCACGCTACATGACACGACACTACGTGATGCTCCTTCCTCCATCTTTTGTCAGGCGGGACTCATGCCTGCTGCAATCTGCCATAAACTGGTGTAGTCAAATCTAGTTACTACGAACACCACATTAACTAATCTTTTTTAATATCCCCGGCAAATTTTCTATGTTTTCAGTGTAAAAATATTTCTGAATTACGGACTTCAATATAGCGTATATTGCAGGATCACATACATAATATTTAATTTTTTCTTCTATAATCCAGCAACATCAGCATGACGAATTTGGCTAAAATTATCAGCGTTGCAACTATTGCGTGAAACAAACATCTGTGTGTATGGCCCGTGGGCTGTAGCTGTCATCATCAGCACATCTAGTGCCAGCTTCTAGCGCCACCACGAGGCTCTGGTTTATTATGCAGTAGCCAGCTTTGTTTTCTTCCTGTGTTGTGTCGTTCATCAGTCAATCATTTGTGCCATTCGCACGTGCAGTTTTTTTTTTTGTTGTGGGTTATCTTATTGCAAAGTTTGTGCGCATCTGACGATGGACTGCAGTCAGCGAAGGTGCCAAAGAAATCGACGCAGCAAAAAAGTGAATCGGCCTCTGGAGACAGCTAGCATTGCCCCATCGACTGCCGTGATCATTTTGAAAGGCCGAGACAAGATTTTCAAACTTCAGGGGACACTGAAGATGAGGTCATATTCAGCTTTGATGTTGTTTGCGCATGGGCAAAGTCCATACTTTCGGCGCTCGGTGCAGTCTTGTACCCGGTGAGGTGTTGCGCAGTGTGGAAGGAGTATGTGCTGTAGTTCATAATTAAATAGTTTTAAGATGCAAAAAACAGACAAGACACATAGGTAGGTGACAGGATGAAGCGCCAACTTCCAACTGATTTTACTGCATGCAAGAAACATACTTATATAGTTTGTCGTCACATGCGTAGGCAGGCCACCTAAAGCTCAGGAACGACCTGATAAGGCGCCCTCCATGAATATTTTTTCACAGTTATACAATAATATTGATGTGTCGCTTACGCACAAGTTGCCTTCCTTTTTGATAAAAAATGCTTCTATCAACTCTCTAGCATTCGTATCTTTGCTTTTGCCCAGAATGCGCACATCGGTGAAGCATGGCTCACAATTGCGGGACGGGCACTCATTAATGTCCTTAGTTAGATGTGTGCCTTCCTTGTTCTGCTCTACGTTTCTTTCACATTCCCTCGTTCACTCATTCAGGCACCTGCCAGTGTGACCAATGTAGGAGTGCCCGCAAGACGGGAATTTCATAGACAACCCCTTCAGCACATTTCACGAACGATCTCCTGTGCTTTGTTCCGTAGCCTCGTTCCTTCACGTTTTCTTGATCGGTATGGGAGCAACGGCCACCTAACTTTCTCAGTGCAGAAAAGGCGAGCCGTACACCAAGAAAGGTAACTTGTGCGTAAGCGACAGATCAATATTAATGTGCAATTGTGAAAAATTCCTGGAGCATGCCTTATCAGGTCGTTCCTGAGCTTTAAGTGGCCTACCTACACGTGCGACGACAAGCTATATAAGTACGTTTTTTGCATGCAATAAAATCAGTTGGAAGTTGGCGCTTCGTCCTGTCACCTACCTATGTGTCTTGTCTGTTTTTTGCGCCTAAAACTATTTAATTATGAGCCGAAACCAACTAGCTCAGCAGCAAGTGCTTTTAGATGCACTGTAGTGCTGTAATGTAGTTTGTGGTCGTGTGCACTACACACACCAGAAGAAAAATAACCGATTTCTTCAAATAAATCAGCTTTGAAGTTAGTGCAATGTTTTCGTTTGAGATTTTGCTTGACCGCACACGTGCCTATTGCCGAGGTACGTCATTTTCATACCTAGGTTTGACCCCTGGCTTATAACCGAAGATTTTTCATTGCGATATTTTAAAATAATGAACGATTCTTTGCGCTCCTGCATGATTCGTTGTATTGAGATTTGACTATACTCGTATATCGTAACCAACCTCGCTTCAACACCATCTCTTGCGGTTACCTGGAGGACGGTGTTGCTACTTTAGCTGCTGAATAATTTGTGGCCATTTGCACGTGTTTGAATGCTTTTTCGGAGGGTCTCCTAAGATTTCTCAATCTTTTTCTCCAACTTCACTAGGGGGCTTTGCTATAAATGAATGCCTCACATTATTATTACCGCATATTCCAGCACTCCCTTTGCACCGTACAGCTGCGATTGCCTTTTATATGTTGCGACCCATTGACGCAAGGGCTCTCTTCTTCTCTTTTGTTGTCTTGCAGCAAGCGCGGATGAGATGTGCAAGGCTGAGGTTGACTACCTCGTCCTGCCGGGCTGGAAGCAGTCGACGTCCGAGTGCCGGAAGTATGCGGACCTGCCTGCTGAAGCCCGCCGATACGTTGAGACTGTGCAGGAGCTGCTTGGAGTTCCCTGTGAGTTTGCACTCTTGTAGGCGTGTCTTTTACAGGGGAGCCTATGACCTGGAGCAATGGCTGTGATGTCAGTCATGTCTAGGTTACATGAGGGATAAAAAAAAAAAAAACAGTGATATCATCGTTCTTCTGTCGTTTGAATTTACTACAATGCCTTCGCCAGCCTGCCTCAAGAACAGGTATCGCAACAAGTGAGCAGTCGGCAATTATATCTTTTGTTTTCTCAGGCCGCACGTGATCTTAGACTTGTGACGTCACAGCCATCACTCGGCTGCTGAAACTAAAACAAGCAAAAAAGAAAGTTCAATTATAAGTTATTTAGTGATCATAGGCTAAAATCGCGCTGTGATCCATATACATTGAAAGATCGAGGTTATCGTTAATTCAAACCTCGATAATTTGAACTACACTACTTGGTCCGACCAAGCTCCATAGAGGTCTGTGTACAAAAAGAGCTCGTTAATTCGAACATAACTCGTTTCAGCTATGGAAAATTCGAACTACACTTCGCCACGTCTGGGTGGCTTGGCGCAGAGTGCGTGGCCAAAAAAAAAAAGAAACCTCAGTGAAAAAGCGGCACAGTTAGAGGCTGTGCACGTCCAAAACGGGGACAGAAGACGAAACCAGGCAAAACCATGGAAGAGTGAGTAAAGCCTAAATAGCGCCGTGACCGGCGCGGCGGCGCCGGGGGGTAGGGATTGGCGGCGGCTGTGGCTGCCTGCTCTTTCTTTCACGCAACCTCCTAAACTCTCAACTAAATACTTTTTAATTCGAATCCTGTTATTTCTGAAATACGGATAAGAACTGTTGGTGCGGTCCTAAGCAACGGCCATGAAAGGCTGACTTCGGACAAGCGCTGCAAGTTGTGCGGGAAAAATTTTTTTTTTACGACAGTCGTTCATTCTTCCACCCATCAGCCATCAATGACAACACGCGGTCAGCCGCAATCATGACGCCGGCTTTTAACATCGTTTGCTTCAAATGCGCTTGCTGCTATCGCGCGTTCCAATGATTGGAGTGGCAGTAGACTATGCCGGAGAGAGGCGTTAACAACTGACACTTTCTTTTTTTTTTCATATTGTTCGGCAAGAGTAGGGGGTGAGTAGATTCATTATTCGAGTGGGTTCGGTACGCGGGTAAATACAGTAAATTTACCGTTATTCAAATGGTTCTTGTCAGTTTTATCGAGGCCATTCGATAATTTGGACATCGGATAATTCAAACTTTTTTTCCGGTGCTAAGAAATTCGAATTAACGAGCTTTTACTGTACAGGAATGTCTTGCACATCATTAACAAAAAGAATGCCACCAAATTTTGGTGTCTTTACTCCTTTAAGGGGAGACAGGTCTGTTGGAACATTTTCCTTTACATTTTGCAATGAAAATGCACATTCTTAATCAGTTTTTTATGCTGATTTCAGATATGTAGTCACTTTTTTTATATTTCAATTAGTTTTCAAGATGTTCTACATTTTCACTCCTTTGTTTACAGAAACAATAGAGAAGAAATCACTAATCAAAAAGATATTATTAACATGTGGTTAGATAGTATACAAGAACCTCAATGTGGGAACCACATTTTTATATTAAGGCAACATTAGTCATTTTACAACTTGAATTTTACTGTCGGAAAAAGGAATCTATGAACCATTTCAATTAGAGCACACAAAATTAGAAATCTGTTCCTAACATTGTATAGTTTAATCATTAAGGTGCATGCTGCAATAATAATGATATCCTTTTTGTGAACCAGCAAGTTGTTGAAAACCTGTGTTTTGAGAAAATGAACAGAGATAGGATTTAATTCAGTTCATTCGCACCTTATGAACTCGAAATAATGGCCTATGTAGGGAATAATTTAGTTGGTGATTAGGAGATGGATGCTGTTGGGATGTTGGGAAAGGTTGAGGGTCGCCGGAGAAGGGGTAGGCAGCGAACGCGATGGTTAGATGGCATTCTCGAGGCATTGCAGATGAAGCTATGTGATGTTAAGAAGATAGTGAGAGACCGGAAAGCGTGGCGTGACATGGTCCATAGGGTCACGAAGACTCGGACACGACTGAACGCCTGAACTGAACTGAACTTGCAAAAAGTGACCTTTTTTTTTGCGATTTTTGGCCTGTCCAAAGCCTTGTCCCCCTCCCCATGTCGGCATGTGTCACATCGGCGAAGGTGATTGTTGATGAAGATTTTGATCGTGTCTCAACAATGTAGCAATATTTTATAACCATAATTCTATGTTATTTAACATGGGACAGAACTTACACGCAAAGCATATTTATGCATCAGTTTATGGCTGACTTGAACTTGTTTACAGCTGCTGCCATAGCTGCCTACTCGTGATGCATAAATTGCGACCAGCAATTGTGGTCTGAGCAGTGTGCACACAGCAATTAGTGTCCTAGGGTGCGATTGGGGTTTGCGCATTCATATCAATCATTCATAGTGTCGCAGGAGTGTGTTCAGGGTGCCCGGAATTTTGTGCAATGCTCTTTGTCTGGAGAATGTTACAAATTTGTGTCAACCACGTTCTTGTCGTCCAGGTTCTACTGCGGTCTAAAAACGTAAAGTATCATACATTGTGATGGAGCTCCTCTGTGTGGAAACATGGTCTATCATTTTATCATGTTGCAACAATGGAAACCTGTGGTGCTTGGTTACAGTTTGCCATTTAACACTTGTTTTATGTTGCACAGTGATTTTAAAAAAATTGCAACTCTCTAACTCTGGTACACAAACTTGCTCGTTTCAGTCAAATGGATTGGTGTTGGAAAATCCCGGGCGGCCATCATCACTATTCCCTGATGAACGGACAAGACGGAGGAGGCGGTCATTTGGCAAGAACTGTATACACTTGAAGAGCGAATTGTATTGTTTTGCGTTTCCTTTGTTGGTTTTAATTGTTTTAAACGGAAATGAAATTCCACCCATTGTTATCCCCCCATCCCTGTCGTTGACGAGAAAACACTTGCCACTTTTGTCTTGTTGAACAAACTGTTGGCGACGGAACTTGCATCGCCAGTAAACAGTGTCGCACTGTTTGCCTAATTGGAAGGAACGGACGCATAGGCGTTGTTGCACAGTGTTCAGCCTAGAAAAGAATTTTGGTGCAGTGAATAGATGATGTCGCAGAACACAGAGTTATTCTGACATAAGGATTTTCACAGTAAAATTTTTCCAATAATGGTTGTTAGAAGCATTTTTGATTAACAATTTTTAACTTTCATGCCACAGTTCAAAGGGCCACTGCGAACAGATCGGTCAGGTGGTAGTAAAACCTAATGGGCACTTTATGACTATGTTGGCGATTGGTCGGCCAAGAACTGTGCTTTCATTGCTCTGAGAAGCCTTGAATGAAAATTTGTTACTACACAGCTTCCAACTCTTGTCTTCGATGCTAACAATAAGTGTGATGGGTTTGCTTTGTTTAACTCTCTGCATTTCATTTTAGCTCCTTTCTTCCTTTGTGTGATATAACTGCACTAGCTGTGATGGTGCAAAACGTACCTTACAGCCGAGCATACTGTTATTATTTTCGTGTTCTATTCAACCAAGAAACCGTCTTGTCTTTGCCGCACTGTTGACATATGGAAATAGGTCAGTGATAGTGATGCCTGCGTTTCATTTTTACTATTTTGTACCTTGTAAGAGCTCTTTCCTTTCTTAGTGGTGTCTGTAATTTAAAAGTGATGATTCATTTACCATCAGCAGCTTGCAATTTTTTTCAATGGTCATTTGCGTGAGGCATGGCAAAAGTTTACGATGTAATGTTATTTCAAAGAGGCTGTTCAAAATTTCTAAATTTTATTTCCCATTGCAAAGAACATGCATGCATTTTATCAACAGCTGGCATTTACAGATCGATCTAAAATTGGATTTTCATTTTTTTTTTTTTTCTGCTACCGTTTCTTCAATATGTGGAGTTGGACTCGAGTAACTTTTGAAGTCCCTAAAGATCTCTGAAGTTGTACTTAGCTACCTCTTACTGTGTTTGATGTTGTTGCGCGGAGTCATTCGCACGAGTCCAAGATGCAGAGGGTTTGTGTCGGACTTTGTACGGAGGGAAAAGGAGCGAGGAAGTCATGCTTGTATAGACGGAACTTATCAAGACACGGGAGAGGCACACGCATACCTTGGTTAGTTTTACTTTAGACATCCTGCCACAACTACATATTGGTGGAGGAGTTGTGTGTTGGTGTGTTCTGCTGCCACTTTTCGAAGATGATGCCGTCACAGTCCAACGAATGAACCTTTGGACGCATTTTGCAGTCTGAAGAAAAGGAGCTGTTTCGACGAAGTTATGAAGACTGTGCCAGGGTAGTATAGCCAGTTGCCGAATTATTGCACTCATGTAAACAATGTTTCCCACTTTGTGTTGTCCATTTTAGGTGATGTTAATTGTTGTCAAAGTGAGAGAAAAAAAAGATGATTTGCCATGCTACTGTGATGTCATTGGATGCAGTGAGAAACTGCATAGAGCCTGTTTAGGAGCTGTCATTGACCCTGTGGCATCCATTTGACTACCATAGTGTTCTTTGCTGCTGGGTACTTAGTTATGTCGTTTACACCAGGGGTTGCCATTGGTTCTAACTCTGGAGGAAGATCAGTGGCTTTCAAAAGGCTGCGAATCTTCTCTGCCATAAGTAGTACGTGGAAAAGGACAGATTCTCGATCCCTCATAAAACACCCCAATTTAGTAAATAATGACTGCCTCTGTAGTGTAGCTGTTTGGTGTAAGCAATCGGGGTGCAGTGAGCCCCTGAGTGATGGTTGAACTGATTGAATTCATTTGCTCATGGAACCCTAGAAGTGTGCCAAAGAGCACAGGGATTCCGTGGAAATCAATTTGAGAACCCCTGGTGTAGACACTATGCTTTTAAATGCTTAGCATACACTGTGTATGGCCAGAAAGCCAAGGGCAGTCCCCTTGTCAATTCAGAGAACAACTGTCCACAGTATTACCTCGTGAACAGTTTATGCAATGCTTGTCGTCGTCTTACAGCTGCCTCGAAAGGAGGTCGCAAAATAGCTGTGATGGTTGCCTTTTTCGAAGTCCTCGTTGCATACAAATGACCTGAGGTTTTCGACGTTTCATGCTTACTTTTTGTGTTGTGAGGCGAGGATCGGGTGCACTGTGTGTGCTGCGGGTTTATTAAGGGAAATGTGCTGTGAAGCTTTGGTCTTGGCACGTGTGGAAAGATGGATGTGTATATAAAGACTGTTCTTTTATTCCTTGATGTCTCCTGTGTGTAGTACTAGCCACTTTACTGGTATAGGTGACTTTGAAATGTACAGCAGTGTCATAGAGTTGCTATAGCATCAGCTTCTCGTGCACAGTTCATATTGCCTTGCTGCCGTTGTTCACTACCGGATGAAAAAAAGTAATCATCAGTCACTGCCGTGCATCGATCTCCAATATGTCTCCAATTTTAATGACCTGAATGTTAGTGCAAGGGAATCTCTAGGCATATGGCGTGCGGCCTGATCCTATACTCCTGAGAAACTTTCTGCCAAATCTACGGAGCCGAAACGCATCAGCTCACTGCGCAACTGAATATAGTCCCTTCATAAATTTCTCGGATTGTGCTGTGGACTGCTATATCACTACGGGAATATTCATATCATTACATCACGATTGTACTACAGTACAATGATAGTGTAGCTCATACTGCCGTGCAAACGGGAGAGTAGCTGCGCTAGCTGTCGGGAATCTCTCGGGAGTACATCAGTTGCTTCTGCGTCTACCCGCTGGTTTCTGCACGCTTTTTTGCAATGCACTTGTTCCGGCAACGTACACAGCATGTGATAGTCATTAGCCACGAATTTATGTTCACTTATGGCTTAGGTATTCTAAACAAGGTCAGATCTGCGTAGTTGGCTTGAAAACTATACTTCAAGTAAAGGTTGACTTGAAGCCATAACTGGGGCCAGATATCTCAGATCTATACTTGGTATAGTAACACCGTGACAGAAGTTCCGCTCCCCGTAGCTTTGATCAGGGCCGGGAACATGTACTCCCTCGCCAAAACATGAATTTGTCATTCTGGCATATTTTTTGGCCACCACCTCCTTTATGCATACATGATTAAGTGGTGGAACAACTGTGCCTAATGAAAAATCTTTCAGTATGTTGCTACGAATCGTGTTTCTTGCTTTTGCATCCCACCTGTGCCAAAAGGTCTTTGATGAACTGGCGAGAGTGCTGAAGTCCGCACTTCTAAATTTCGGTTGTCACAAAAGCAAGCGCATTGAAATATAAATCCCATATAGTTTGTGGATAAGTGTTCAATTTGAGTTTTACTGTCTGCTTCTTTTTGAATTCCCGAGCAAATATGCAAAAATCATGGCCGTTCCTAGTCCGCAGCACTCATGGTCGAAATGTGTAATTTTTTCTTGTGAGTTCTCACAAGCTTGGCATGTATGATTGCCAGCCTGTGGCAAAAAGGCAGGCGTAATGGTGGTAGTCCTTGCAGAAAAGAGGTTTATTTACGGCCAATGCGAGAACCGCTGTGCTACTTGCGCTCGTGGAACAGAATCAAAGCTCAGCGAGAGCTGCTCGCTTCAGCTGCATAAAAATTCATTGTGATCCTGTTTGATAATTTCACCGAAATCCATTGGTGTTGTCATCTGCTATGACTCGTATTGCTTCAACGACCAAGTTGAGGCTGTAATCGTGTACAATTTTAGCAATACACCCGATTCTGCCCTCCATAATCTATGCTACCATCTGAAACTGCCCAGAACGGTGCACAGCCGTTAACAAAAATGGGTTATTTAGCTTTGTCAAGGTGTCTGTAATTAAACAATTAAATATGATAATCTGTATCAAATTCATAGAAAATTTCACCCATTAAGTGCCAATTCAATAGCATTCTCTCATGCTTCATGTGAACAAAGTGTGTCAGGTGTGACCAGAAAACGTCCTTTGCACAGTGGATTACCCAGAGATTGATAATGAAATCTATCTCTGATAAATACTGAATTTAAATTCATTACTAGAGCCATTTTCATGGTTAGTCAATCGTAATTAGTAATAGTTATCCATGGTCAGTTATTGTCATAATTAGTCTCAT
>JAJIZL010022023.1:230136-250878 GCA_023969395.1 Amblyomma maculatum | reverse complement strand
ATTAGTAATAGTTATCCATGGTCAGTTATTGTCATAATTAGTCTCATGACAAGCCAATAGTATGACACCAACTGTGACTGCTGAGACTAACCATGGCTACTGCACTGATTATGGCTAACGGTGACGATTAATTATGTGACAAAGTATGGTTAATAGCTATGACCATGAGTAACTCACTGCTTAGTCATGGTTCCTCGTAGTCGTGGTTAGTGTCTGATGTCATAACAGCTCAAAGTAGATGCCACCACTGCATGCCCAGACATGTCTTAGCATGCCAGGCATTGCCTTAGTAACAGCGGTGGTGCCACTGCATGCCCAGGAGGGAAATGCTATTGCATTGCTGCATGTAAGGAGGCTTAAGTTCTCCCTGGGATTTTGCTTTATTTTGAAGCACGTACGCATGCGCTCCTGCTGTCGCTTCTCGGATAGTGCTTTCATGCTGCAGTATTGTAAAATCGTGGTAATTCTACAAACCAAACCTCGTTAATTTGGACTGAGAGCGCGGTCCAGCATCATGTATAATTCTGGTGTCGGATTCTCGGTTTTCCGGAAATGTGTGGTCTCGCATTGGTTAATCCGGATGTGTAGGAGTGGTGAGGGGTTTGGTGGAAGGGCGTCGTGGGACGACTCGCGGAGCCGTGCTGTGATCACGGATATAATACTCCCGAATCTGACTAACAATGGTGCAGATGCACTTGTGCGTGTTATGGCAGTAACGGCGACGATTGGAAACACCTATCTCCAAAGTACATCTCAGTTCAGTAGCTCCGGTTTCCTTAATTTCGCGCCCTCCTGCGGCTGCGATTAGGCGTACCGTTTCGAATGCTGCTTGGCGCGTCACTGGTGTTTGCGGATGTAGCTCCGGTTTCCTTAATTTCGCGCCCTCCTGCGGCTGCGATTAGGCGTACCGTTTCGAATGCTGCTTGACGCGTCACTGGTGTTTGCGGATGGCGTGACACGTTCCAACACAGAAGGCGTGATTAGAAAACTCAAAACGACCGAAGGCTGAGTTTAATTATGGAATAAAAATTATTTGGTGGTGTCATTCACATGTGCAGATGTGGCGATTTTCGCGTTAACGGCACCTCCGTGGAGACCTTGGCAAAATTTGTGTGGCTCTTTAGACAACTAAAATGCGATGAGGCGAGAGCGTTTGTTTGAAACTCCTCTAATTCCTGCTTTACTGCGTCTGTCTCTGAGTCCGTACTCCGAGTTTGCGTCATTATCAAAAGTGTCGCTGTCTCCCTGCCCTCGAGTCTTCTGATTGGAGGAAAGGCCGGAACCGATGGCAACCAAACTGATTCTTCTTCTCACGTTTCGTGTTGGGGGAATCAGGTTTCCGTCGCCGCTTCTCCGCACCGCTTGCCGCACAGTCACTAGGCCGCTTCGGCGCTATGCGTCTCACTCGACTGCACCCAGGCGTCTGTAAAGGAGCGTCGCCGCACCTGCTGAAAGCACTTGATGCCGACGCGCGCGCGCCCCGCCCACTGACACGTAATGTCACGGTTGCTATGCGCAGCTGCACCCCACACCGGCACACGTGATTGCTAAGGGGAGAGGAGTGCGCCGATGTGTGGGGGAGAGGCCACAGCTGGCACCGTTCCAAGACACGGACGGACCTACGCCGCGAGTGTGAGTGTGAGCGAGTGTAAGGCTTTCGCCTTAAAACCTACGCGCAGCGCGGAGACATCTCCCCTGATGGGGCTGGGACAGGTAGGTCACCGCCGCTTGCGGCGGGGGCTAGCCTGCCACCGAATTTTTATCTGTTGTAGGCCGTCATTGCACCCGCCACCGCTTCGGTGGTGGACGACGGCTGTTGCGGCGCGCATCTTTCTCGCCCTCTTCCTTTTCTTCTCTATTTTCTCTTCTGTCTGCACGAGGCAGCGGAGGTGGCTCAGCTACAGAGCCAGCAGCAGGCCCGTGCATTTTCTTTTCCTTCTTCCTACAGCCACAACAACGCAGCGCGGGCGCGTCGTCTACTCTGCGCTACTTTCGAGCGCTTGTTTAAGTGCGCGCGCTCGTTTGTTGCTCCCCTCCTCCTGCCGCGTTTTGGCCGCTCCCGTGTTCCAAGCGGGCAAAGAAAAAAAACGCAATGGCTAAATTACGGCGCGCTTTTCGTACAACTTTAGTGGTAAGCAGTATACGTGGTGGTTGTCAGTCCTTTTTCTTAAAGCATCGTACCGCTGTTTGTCCCTGGCGGTGTCGCAGTGTCCATCGCGGAACCGAGTCGATCGGCCGCAAACAACAGATATGTCAATCGTTCTATCCTCATACGCTATTCTCTGTAACGCTATCCTGCTTCGGAAGCTCAAAACTGCGCACTCGCTCGACGAGATAACTGAGCCAGGGATTGCGCAGAGTAGGTGTAGAACTGAGAAGACAAAGGTTTCCGTGTAGAGATGTCCTCGTCTGCATAGAAAGTCGTCAGCCATTTCCTCGCTCTTCGGCTCGTGGAAAGAGAAAACTGCCGCAGGAATGGCATACCCCTGCTTCTGATAAATGACCCAGGTCGTTAGGAACCGGGGATCGTTAAAGGTAGATAGGTCATTGATTTCGGACAGCAGTGTCGCAGCAGCGAACTTCCCCCGGCCGCTGTCGGCAAAAGCCAAGGATAAGGTGGTGTGTTTTCTTGCCATTGTAAGGAGCAGGCGAAAACGTGCCGAAGACAGACACCGCGGCGACGGAAGCATCCTGTGTAGTCGTCACCCTGCTGAAGTGAATGGGTCATCGTAGATGGCAATGATTATTTTCGTTGACCTTTTTGGGGGGTTACCTAAAACTTGTCCCCAAAGAGTTGAATGGGCCTCTTCAAGTGCGTAGTCATAAACGGAAGGGAAGCTCCCCAACTCGCGCCTGGAGTACTCGTCGCATGTGTGCACGCTTGTCAATGATTCTCTACGAGTGTATCAATGATTCTCTGAACAACATGGACAGAGTCATCGGGACTTTCGCATTATTATTTACTCTCCCACACCTTAGCAATACAAAAGGTGCTGCCTCGGTACCCTTAAAGGTCAACTCCGGTGGTTTTTCCATCATTCTGTGTTTTTGGTTGAATTACAATCCTCGGTACGTTCTGACTCGAACGCAAAAATCCGTTTTTCGAAATTCCAATTAAAAGTATTAAAAAAAACAGTAAATCGAAACCGAAACTGCTTTCACGGCCAGAAACGACGTCCCAGGTGACGAAATGGTGACGTCACACTCAGTATTAGAGAAACACTCGTACGTGCATTGGATGGTGAAAATAAAGTATGGAAATCATGAAGCATTGCATAAAATGTCTGAGGTAGTTCAATATAAGCCTCACAATTTCATAATCGTGCGGGAAGTGGACAGTAACGCCGGTATACTGTTTGTGACGTCAAAAACTCAGTGTTTCCGGCATAAATAGTCTCAACTTAAGCCATGAAAACAGTATATTTTAAAGTCGTGTTGCGCGCGAACGGATTATCGTACGGCGCCCAAATTTTGTAGAATCCGTCAGGACACAGAGGAGATTCTACAGTAAACTTTTTATTAGAATATTCGAATGTCAAAAAAACCCCGGAGTTGCCCTTTAAAATACCTGTCGCTTGCCTCTCGCATTCGAGTGGCGAATTCGCGTCCATACTTTGTCTCAGAGCTTGCCAATAAGTGTTTTTTTAAAACAATGTTCGCGGCGATCATTTTTCAGGACCTGGAGCGACGCGCATAATCATAATTTCTCGCTTTCGAAAGCACCGATAGAAAACACGTTTCCAACGACCCTGTTCGTCAGACGGGGAACCGAAAAAATAAATGACAAACCCCACTGGCGAAGAGCACCGGCTTTGCGCGCGTCTCTACGCGACTATTCCCCCTCCTCCTTCTCCTGCTCCGTGTGCACGTGCGGCCGCTTCTGGCTGCGTAGGCTCGACAAAGGGCCTTGCGCTGCGCGTAGGTTTTGCCGCTTCGCTCCGTCAGGGACCGAGCACTGGCGGAAAACATGTATCATGCTCAAACATGTAATGAAAAGCTATTGAGGTCAAAGGACGTGCAATTATGCGATTTTTCTTTCGAACTGAAGAGTTAGGCTCAATACATTTGTACAAAACGTATTGGTCAAGTCAGAGCAAGTCATATTTGAAAGTGCCCCCCGCAAGGGGCAGTGCTGTCCGCTTTGCTTCTCAAGATTGCCCTAGTGTATGACCACCATACAAGACATGAGGCATGCGCTGGATGCTGACGATTACAGCTTGGAGCCGGAGTGTCAACCGGGAGAATGCAGGCGGAGGCAGTGCAAGAATACGGGCGTGGACTGAATTGCATCCTCACAGAATTTAACAATGAAATCGGAATTGTTAAATTCTGTGAGGAGAGCACAAACTCAAAAGTACAGCTGGTAAAAATATTAGGTCTGTTAACAGCGGCTAATAACGGGGAAGTGATTTGGAGATTGCAAGTAACAACCTCGCAAGTGGCAAGAATAATTAGTAGGGTAGCAAACCAAATACGCAGATTTAGAGTAAAAGATATCAATAAGGCAATACAGAACTTGTCAACGGGATCCCTTACACATGCTCCATATATGAAATGAAAAATGAGAATAGGTTAGACTCTAACACGCAGAACATATAAAAGATAACGCGGTATTACGGTTAACGCGCGGGAACACGAAGGCTACGAAACACGGGCGTTTAAAACAATGTAAGCGAGGTTGTCCAATGCCATTCGATATAACGAAGGATACGTCTATAATGAAGGACGACGGGAAGAGGCGTACTGGATAGACTAGGACTTGCTTGCATTATGTTCGCGGATGACGGGGAAAACTTTGAAGAGCAACATCGAATCAAAATCTAAGTGTGGCCCATTCCTTGAAGTATGCTTGCGGAATTTCATAAACAAAGAAGAGCGGTGGTGAAGTCGCTAGGAGAACCTCACGATGAATGGAAGAGGTAATTTATCTAGGTGCGGTGAGACCGGCCGACGGGGTAACTATAGTACGGAATTATGCGGGAGAGAAATTAGCTCAAATGGGGCGTCAGTTCGATGCAACATAGGAATCGCTCAAGCGGAGGAGGCGCCGATTGCTTTGGAAATAATTTCCCAGAAGCTCTCACATGACTGCATGTCCGGATTATGCCATGGGAAGTATTAATAAAAACAAAACAAAAAAAGGAGAACACTCCAAAGTAGACGAGATTATTTACAGTCCATAATTGTTCTGGACCCTGCAGGGCAATCTGCAGATGTTGCAAACGAAAGCGCTTACACCGCTGCCCCAGAGTTTTTACTCAGAGTCCCCCACCATTCTCCGGACAATATTTATTAAGCGCCGTTATTAATCTATTGAAAACAACAGCGACATTCCAGATTAACATGAAAATTATACGCTGAACCAGACAAAATTTTAAACATGGAGCAAATGGTCATTCCAAGGCTGTTTCAATGAAATACCTGTATAAAAATCCGCGCGCTCCGCATTGCGTCTTCTGTGGTGGAGTGGCTAACTAACGAGGTATGGGCATGCCAGAAAAAAAGAAACAGATACTGCGATAATAAATGATCCAACAAGTAATAATTGAGAGGCAGTGCTGCCCAGCTCACACCTGGTGGACCAGCGCTTGCTACTGAACCTGGCAGAGTGACGGAAAAAGCCAACGGGCTCCTGGAATGAGGGCCAACCAAATTAAACTCTATTTTTTATGAACGATATTTATTGCCTAAGGGTATCAGAGGGTATGTGATGAAGGATTGAGATGATTAAATTAATCGCAAGAGGTTTGCAAATTTTATGAAGGTCATGAGTGAGCGATGATGCGGTTCCTGCGTCCTGGAAATATTTCTCGAGCAAGAAAAAAATGTACTTTATTTATACTGTTCTTTAACTGTTGCACGCACACATGTTAACTTCTTCTACAACATCAGATACATAAGTAATATCTGTATTCTTTGAAAAGGAAATATGAGAGATGGCATTTTATAATTTTACACTGCAGAATTCCCACTTAATATTAAATCATATATTTTTATGTTTTGGCGCTTGTCTAACAATGTTGGTAGTTACGTGAGCTGTTTAGCTCTTAGTTTCTATTTCTAAAGAGACCTCCTGCAAGTTTTTCGAGAGAGAAAATAATAATGTTCCTATTAGCAGTAAATCAAATGCTGCATAAATAAGCAGGTTGCCTAACAAAATCAAGGACCAGTTCCCGAGCCAATTCTGAACTCCCACGTACCTGACATCGTTCATATTTTAATGAATTTTCATATTCATGGCAGCTAGTGCTTCCCTGCTTTGTCACATTTTCGGTACTAACCTCTGTACTCGGTCCTGATTGGTCCTCGCACGCATGCATCTCAACTCACACGCGGTTACTGGCCGCGCAACAACTCGTGCCCAGCTCGATAACCCTCCTTTCCGCTTTGCTTTTCCTGTTGCTGCTCGGAGTGGAAGGATTCCGGCGACCTCCTGCAGCGCCAGAGCGTGATAGGGCATCTCTTCCCCTCTCTCATAGGTGGCACTACTATAGGGACTCCGCTGCCGCTAGTTTAGTTTGCGACATGGTGACGTGACAGCGCGGGTGTGTTTGCGCGTAGCTGCACGTCCGGAGTGTGCCGAGTGTGCGATGAGGTCACCCTGCTATACGTTTGCCAGTGTTTTACAAACGCAGGGATGGCTAATTGCCGTGACGTGGACGGTGCTGTTATGCTTCCTTTCATGGTTCGTCGTTCTTCTTATATTCAATGACCCGCGCGAGCAGCGTGACCGTATTGTGGGCGTGTGCCTCGGAGCGATTATGCGAGTGCTGACGCCCTTGACTCCGGCAAGTGAGGAGGTGCCATCGGGGCATCCGCCTGCCTCCTCTCTATACGGCGAGCAGGACGACGGCGGGAGCGAATGCCGAAAGGAAAGCTGGACACAAACACCAGTGCCGGAACCCTTGCTACGGACTGATATTTCAGCTGATTCTCGAAGCGAAGACACTTCGTTGTTTTCCAGCACTGTTCAAGAAGCTCGAAAAGTGCACCCATGCCTTGCGGATGTCCCGCCAACACTGGAGGCGACAACACTGCCGGAGGTCTCGCCACGGATTGATATTTCAGCTGAGGCTCCTAGCGGAGAAACTTCGTCGTTTTCCAGCACCTTTGGAGAAGCTGCGACAGTGCATCCTGACACTGCCGATGTATCGCCGTCATTTCAACCTATCCAAACAGTGACGATGTCAGCACCTCGACCCTCCTATGGGCTAACGGCTTCAGCTTCTTCAGACACAGCAACAGCGGCGCCGCCTCGTCCTGTCAAAACACCAGCTGCACTGTTCCCTCTAACTGTTGTATCGCGACGGACAGCAAATTCTTCTGGAAGAGAGTTAGGTGCTTTAAAGAGATCCATGATTTTTACCTCCGCTCGCTCCAACTACCGTTTTTCGCCAAATACCGAGGCTACCGGTAACAGCATAACGTTCAGCTCGAGCGTAAGTTACTACGTGCCAACACCTCAGCTAAGGCAGTCTCTTGTTTTATCTGAAAAGGTGTTCAGCTCGTTTGGGCCCCAAAGCGGAGTCTGTCCTTACTGCGGAAAGTTTGACAAGAAGCTGCACCCTGGATACCCGCACTTTCTTTAGTCGCCGCATTTGGTCGCTGTCACAGGACAGTACTACTAAGTGAGGATGTAAAATGTGAAGCGCTGGCCACATTGCTGCCACGACACCAAGTTTTACAGAAGGTATATAACATCAGCATTACGTACATTTTTTCTTGGCTTGTATTTGACGGTGATTTGACAGCATTTTTCGGATCTGTAGCTTTGCCAGTTCTAGGCTCTCAACTACGGCGAAAGGCTCGATCGAAGTACATCGTTCTTGACAGCCGTCATTACATTTTCACTTGAATGCAATTTGAGCATATCTTTGTACTGCCATTCCGTAACTACATGCTCCCGGCCGCTTCCGTTTCCACCTTGTCATTTTATTGCGAAAGCAATACTACTATAGGTTTCGAGCCTTCAGCATAGCGTGGCGGTAGCCACGCACGCCTCCACGTGACGCTGTGACGTCACGCCCCACGTGATACAAAAGCGAGAGATGGGCTCCCAACTCAAGGGGTCGGCGTGGCATTCACGTTACCCCCCATAGGCCACTAATACGCGTTCATACGACTTGGTTAAAGCGGGGCTTTATATGCGGGCTGAGGAAGACGAAAAAGAGAAGAAAAACGCTCGGTCACTCGCAGCTAATGCTTTCGCTCAATATTTGGTTCAGCAGCGTTGAACTCTTGTAATTTTTTATTTACACTTTTCCATTTATTAAATTTGAAGTACGCCAACTAGCCCAAACGATTAATATTGAGATTTTTATATGGTTAGTGCTTTTTATTATTATTATTATTATTATTATTATTTGCGGCCTGACTACACTTATGGTGCCGCGAACGAACTTTTATCGCGCGCGACCTGCTGGTACCATGGAAATGTTGCACAAAAAGTTCCTGCGATTTGCGGTACTGTGCTATTTGTGGGCAGCAATTTGTATTTTTGTGAATCCTTTTATATATATATATGTTAGTATATATATTAGTATACATAATGATAGTATATAATATCTGTATATATATTTTTGTAAATAACGTGTATATTTATATAATATTTATAACTTATATGTTTGTGAATCCAGATGTATATTTGTGGGGAGCTATGCAATGTACAAATGCTTTATGATCTCGCCACTAGCACCTGTAGGGCCGTACTATATCACTGAGTATGATTTTGGATATAAAGACAGTAGAAAAAAACAACTGTCTATTATGTTTTATAGCGCCCCAGCTATAGTTCAGGCCTCATTAGGGATGCAGTGGTGACCGGCCCTGCTTTGCAAGGAAATAACAATTCAGTCATGCGGTCAGGAAAGAAGCACAGCGTTAGCGGGTTAGTATCTTAGTAATCTGGAATAAAATGTCAGTGATGTCTTTCGCTACTTTTTCATCGCTCTTTACTGAAAAATGGGGTTCGATAGCACCGCCAGATGGATTTAGAGTGCCAACCCTATCGAAAAAACCCTATGATTCACAATAACCTCATACAGATTTCTCATACTAAACTCAAACTAAACTCGTGTAAATCTCATATAATCTCATACAAATATCATTCAACGTATGAGAAATATATGAGATTGTATGAGAGTTGTATGAGCTTAGTATGAGAAATCTGTATGGGGTTATTGTGACTCGTAGAGTTTTTTCGCTAGGGAAGGTCATGTGACCTTTGTCACTAACGATAAACTCGTGCGACAAAGCTTACAACACTGGCCCACTCTTTGCTTGGGCGGTGTTTGTCCGAAATGTCGGCTTAACCAGAGCTTTTTGAAGAAACCAATCGCGAATCAAATATAGGGGCTGATGTGCCAGAATCAAGCGCCCATATTTTACTCAAATATCGAGGTAGCTTACTGTAGCGCCACCAGATAGTACACACATTTATGCCGTCACTGCATGAATAATTAGAGAGAACACAATTTTTTTTCTGCTGTTTTCCTACATCTCAGTTTAGCTTCTACACTCAGCAGCGAATATTAACTTTTTGAGAGGGGATAATTAAGCTACAAGGAAATTCCCATTCGTAGTTGACTGCTCTCAATCCTTGCATTACAGCTGAGGCACTGATTGGAGGGGATATGCTCAAGCACCCAGTTTAAGAACGAATTGCTGAGAAGTGGATGTCCAACAAAGCCCTGTAAGCGACCAATGGCAGCCGTTGAGAGGCTGCTTTAGCTCCTGCCTGGTAGGCTCAAGCCGTAATAGCGACGTTTTGCGAAATAGGAATGCTCCTCACGCTTTGAAAGCCAGCTACATGGACCCAATTACGCCGGTAAAAAGATTGATGAAGTGATCAGTATCTTGTCCAAATATTTAAGGCACAAATGCAATTCTTCAGTGACGCTCATAATGTGCCACAGATTTCACTGCACGAGGTGACAAACATTTGCCAACTCATGAAGGTTTTCCAATGTTTGTGCAGAAGAGAAAAAAGTTCCACGCGTTTAGAAGCAACTTTAGAAAGGAGAATGAAGGTGTATTAAAATCGCTCGCGTTCCATGTGTAAGTGTAATTTAAACCGCGTTCGTGCCGCAAAAGTGTACAGCGCGTTGCTTAGGCTCTGATCATGCGCTGTTAACAATTCTTTGTTGTGTAAGCTGGATTTATAATTGAAGCTGGATCATTCGGGAAGATGACCGAGCGACATCTTTTGCTTAGCTGACGGCATCAGTGCATATATGCTTCAGTTTTACATGAGCCTATTCCTCAATCCAATGAGACAGTGTTCTTGGAGCCAGGAGAGAGGTCATTCGGTGCAAAGTTGCTGTTGTGGTTGTAAGAGAATGCGTATCAGCTTGTGGGCTATGTGGGTGTACAAGAGGAAGCATTTCTAAATAGATTATCTATAATGACTCGTGTCTGCTCCACTACTACAAGCAGTCTGCGTTTGGTGTTCTTGCCTCAATCGCGTGCTCGGATACCACAAACTCGCAAGGTGGCTGATGTCCGATTTAAGATCATATGCAGCTCCTTGAGGCAACCTCTCTGATGGTGCCTGACTGGAAGTAAGAGATGGAAGGGGATGATGACTGTTAGAAGTGAAGACAAGTACATGGAAGAAGCTCCTACCTAATTGCTAGCAGTATAACCTACCTATTCGCAACACGCATATGGTTCCCGGGTGACCCATCCTTTTTACAGGCCCACCTTTCGGTCTTCTTTCCCGCGAAAGGGCTGTCTACACAGTACTATAGCTATCTCACTCTGGTTGCCACTTGGGGAAATGAATTAAAAAAAAGTGGGAGACTTTGAAGTGAGAGCATAATGAGAGCATTCTGAATGCACCAAAGGTCACGCATGCCAATATGCATGCCGGAAAATGAATCCCGGTGTCGCCAGACCAGCGCTTTTCGCCCTTCGGAGCGTCCTGCATCAAACTCAGTTTTGTTGCCTTCTCTAGGTGAGCGTGAAAACTGGCTCCAGTCCAACGAGCGAACGTGTCGTTACTGTCAACTGCAGAGGCTACTTCATGCTACTTTTATTCGTAAACTATTACTCCGCGCAGACCGAAAATAAGAACCAGTCTTCTTATTAATTCCTTGAAGTGAGTGCTTCTTACATTGGGGGGGGGGGGGGGGGCAATACCAACACGATGACGTACTGCGTGCTCCTTTACGTATTGCGTAGTGTTGGCAGCTCTTATGCAGTAGGGCCATGCACTCAAAGCCACGCGGCGTTAAAGCGAATTAAAGATTCTTAGTGAACTTATCGTCATTAGCCGAGGTTGCAGCACATCCATCGTCGTTGCCATGGCGACTGCGTGCCATCTGCGGCGGTGGCTCAAGGTGAAGCAGCGCGACGGCCTACCGTGAAGAACGGTTCTACCTAGCGTAGTATTTCTCTCTCAATAAAACCTTTTGAGCCTTGGATTACTACGCCTCTCAATGAATGTATCCCTTAATCCACGGGCCCGTTTGCTGCAGCAGACTGCTTTACCCTGTCGATTATTTCAAACCGGTCAAACCAGTTCACAATAGAGGTGGCATCCCATTTCAACGGAGGGGAGTTGGCTACTGTGTATTGAAATGGAGAAACCCGGCGAGTGCAAGAGTAAACATCGTCCGCTTTTTAAATATATGTGTAGATGCTTTTCCACAGCTCGTTGTATCAGGCTGGAACGGAGCCAGAATGAACGTTGCGCGCGTCTACAGTAGTGGAAAAACAACCCGAAGTAGCTGGGTTGCTTCAGCAACTAGCTATGAGTGCTAAAAACATAGAAAAAATTCCAACCGAAAATCACTCTATTCCAGGAGAATTCCTGGGGAGACAAGAACCAAATGCTAATATTGCTTGACGAGGCCCCTACTCCGTTCGTTCAGCGTTCCTCAAGAGATTGCAGAAGCGGTGCACTCTGTAAAGAAATTCCGAATATCAGTCGATATAGGCCTAAGAGAGAAATATAAGATGGGGGGGGGGGGGCGATTTCTCACGCAGCAAGAAAGAAAATGAGTAGTAGCAGTAATGAACACTAAAACGAGCGATACGAGCACGACAGGCCGCAATGACAGAAACATCTAGCAGCCACATCACAAGGTCACATGACCACGGCGCAAAAATTCAAAACTGGAAAGCCGGTTGCATCCAACTGTGTCTATACAGCTGCGACTGCGGGGAGAATAGACTCCCTCCCAGCAGCGGCTGGTCCACCTCTACGAAAGGGGTGATTGCTGTTGTGGCTGTAGGAAGAAGGAAAAGAAAATGCACGGGCCTGTTCTGGCTCTGTAGCTGAGCCACCTCCGCGGCCTCGTGCAGACAGAAAAGAAAAAGACGCGCGCCGCAACAACAGCCGTCGTCCACCACCGTAACGGTGGCGGGTGGAATGACGGCCTACAACAGATAAAAATTCTGTGGCAGGCTAGCCCCCGCCGCAAGCGGCGGTGACCTACCTGTCCCAAAGGGGTGACGAGTGCATTTGGCTGCACTGGCAACCACCATTCGAAGCAATGCTGCTTCTATATCTCCTTGCCAGTGCAGCCAAAGGGATGACGAGTGCATTTCGCTGCACTGGCAAGGAGATATAGAAGCATCGTTGCTTCGAATGGTGTCGCTATGCGCTTTTAAGCTGACGTGATTGTTCGAATAATTTTCAGGTAAGTATAGATATTGAATTACTCATCAAAGACCGTAAGTCATAAGATTGTACTTCGAGAGCGAAGTCTTATCTTTTTTTTTTCTTTTAATGTTTAACAGCGAAAGACGGAAGCCTGTAATTTAGCAAAGGCGACAATTCGAGGTTGCTGGCGTTTCTGGTGTAAACAACGTGACTGATTGCCAGGTACGGCAGATTGCCACCAAGAAGCGAGTGGAGATGAACAGGCGGAAATATAATGAGAAAACTAATGACCGAGGTAGGCAATTGAATGAAGCCGCTGGACATTCAGACCGCTCCTAACGAAAACAAGGAGAATGAAGAAATAAGAGACGCAATTTCTGCCACATGCAAACCCTGAAGAAGGAAGAAGCGAGATAGGTTGAATGGCTGTTGCAGTGCCTGAGTCACAATGATTTCTGACAAAGGTGGTTATCCTAGGGAGAGCGTGACGTCACCTGAAGAGCGCGTCGCGTCATCGGGGCACCACGAGAAGGCGCCTTCTGCAAACGGCCACTTGCCACCGGTCCCGGGCACCGGCATCGACGACCCGGTCCCTGTGAATCTGATTGTCGGAGTGCCGGCCACCGCGCTAAGCACTACCGCTTCACCAGAGGTACCAGAGATCATTGTCATTATGAGCCCCAATTCAGCGGTTGCGCCCGTGGACCCAAGGGGAGCTCCAGAAGAGGACAGTAGAACATCTGGTGTGTCCCGGATTCAGGAGCCCCTAGAGGAGTCGTCCGAACGACGCCAGCGCTTCTGTGTACATATGTGGGGAGTATGCGGCGCCGTGACATTTCCACTCGTATTTTCTTTGTGGATGCTGCTGGTACCTTACCTGGTGCGTACAACTAGAACCACACTGCCCGCAATCAGACCAGCACTTACTTCCCCGTCCACGCCCACATTCACACCACCAACAGATCCCTCGTCACCAGTTACGGAGTCAACAACAGATACATCAGCTGGAACAACCATTGACGCCTGGAGCGGAGTGCCGCCCACTTGCCGAACGCCACCTGTCTCCGCAAAGCTCCCTGCAACATTTCAAATCGGCCCTCACTACAACAGCACAATACCAGTTATGTCGGCGAGACCCTTCTTTTGTGCCTATGACAACCGGTATGTACTTCGTTCAGACAACCGGTGGAACTTCATGTTCGAGACTCTGCCGTTCGCGCTTTGCCCCAACGTCGTGTACTGGTCAGTGGGGATCGTCGACGGATCCCTGACCAGCAGGCAGCCCAGCTTCGACCAGCAGCATGGCCTTCAGCAGCTTCGTAACATCACGGACCGCCTAGGGTATCCAAACACCAAGATCCTACTGGCGCTGGGAGGCTACCAAGAAGATGCAGCGCATTTCTCGAGGTTAGGTCGGGACGATGTTACTATGCAGCGCCTGATGCGCAGCGTGTTAGAGGGCATGAGAGACTACCGACTGGACGGAGTTACCGTGGATTGGATGACTGGGGCTCCGCACTGCGCTCAAAACGACGATAAGCGAGTACTGGAAGTACTATTGCGCAGACTCCGGGAATCTTTCAACCAGCACGGGATGAGCCAGAAGGTTGTGTCCTTGATTGTGAGGCCCGACGCTCGAGACGTCCTGGACAACGTGGCGGACGTCGTAGACTACTTTTTTATTGGGAAGGACACACCGAACCCTCCAGGTTCTACTCTTTCTCCCAATTTCTGTTCCACTGTCACCGATTTAGTCCACGCGGAGGTCAAGAGGTATGCACAGGTTGCGCCACGGATCAGCCTTGACCAGCTCTGCATTGTTGAGGACCTGACACCCATACTAACAGATGGTATTGTCTCCGTGTCACTGGGTAATAAGTCACTTTTGCAGGGCCTGTCTAAAGAACCCATATACACGATGTGTAACGTTATTGGAATTTGCAGAAACGATAGCATCACAAGATCCTGCATCTTGCATTTTGTTTTTACCGAGCCGCCGGGCGCACCTGAGCGCCTCTCGGCCTTTGTTGCGACGAGCAACACCCTGACGCTCCAGCAGCGCGCCAACTTGAGTGCGATACGAAACTTGAGTGCAAGTTTGCGACCACTTGGACAAGGCTGCATGCTAGCAGTTAATTTGCACGCGGACAATTTTGCGGCCGAATGTCCGCCTTCGTTCAGACATTACCTTCTGACAGAGCACATTTATTACGGCACGATCGGGCAGGTTGCGCCAAGTCCTTCGATTGGAAATGTAGCACCACGATGCCAACGATATTAGATATATGGGCTAGTAATTGCGGCCATCAATGCATGAGAGTCATCTGCGAATGTACAAAAACGGGAAAGTCGTGTTTTGTTTTGTGTGCTAAAATAATGCAACATTCTAGTTCGCAATGCTCAAATATATCAACGCGTCGTTTGACAACAGATGCTTCATTCTGTAAATATTTTGTGACGTTCAAGGAATACCGCGTGTGCTGTGATTACTTATTGATTTCGTTGGTAAAAGGGGGGGGGGGGGAATTAAGCGCCGCCTTTAAAGAGCCCACGGAAAGGTATTTACTAAAACTTGAAAACGCACACGAGGAATAAGTATTCTATCAACCCTCTCCGCAACGCAAAAAAAGTTTTCGGCTCGCTTCATTTCCACTGAACGTATGAGCGGTCCAAAATGATTCTCCTCCTCTCCCCTGAAGTCAAAGTACGCCGGTGCGCAAGAAAAAAGATGAGTCGCGATGGAGCACCACCCACGCTCCGTTCCGCCCGCCTAACTTGGGAGCGTCCAGTGAGCGGTCGCTGCCAGTAAGCCCCAGTGACGTCAATAGCAATGTTTGCGCGCGGTGATGTGTCGGCCAAATCAGTTGCGAGTGGTTGCCAGGGGCACTTTTTAACAATTGTTTATATATTCTAGGCTCCAAGCAAAGCTTTTACATTTGACCCGAGGACTCACAAAGGCCGCCTTTATAAATTTCTTGCGTAAAAATATTACCGCAAATAGCATTTCAGGGGCCCTTTTACGGTGTGATGGGCAGTGTTAAAGAGCCCATGAAAATCTACTTAATAAAACTAGAGAACGTACACGAGTAATATGTATTGCATCAGTCCTCTCCTAAATGCAAAAAAAAAAAAAATTAAGCTAGCGTCAATAACACCGAAAATATTGGTGCACTTTGCCCTTCACTTAAAGGTGCGATGACAGGGTGGGTCGGTCGACGTATTGCCGTTGTGTACTTCTGTGAATAATACACAGATCTGTGATTTTACTCACAAAGTTTTAGTGCCTAGCGAGCGGCGCATATTTAAAAAAAATGCGATAGAAATCGAAATCGAGAAGCTCCTCCCACCGAGAGCGACCGCCATTTTGAAATGCTCGTGTGACGTCACAGAGGATACGCAGCGGAGCGTTGTCTGCAATACAGGCTGCAATATAAAATGATACGTCTCCCTCTCTCTCTCTCTTTTGTGGACGATTGACACAGTGGTTGTCCCTCATACAGATGCGCTCGATGAAGATATGTTACCGCACGAAAGCGATGTAGACTAAAGCATGCTCTCTTCAGCATAAGGCACGGTCACAGTCAGTGAGCTGCACGGTTAGGTTCCATAGCTTATCAACGCACCGATCTGTCGCATTACACTGGCGCATTCTTGCGGGAGTTAGGGCTCACGCACTAAATGCTAAATGGTGCATGTGTACTGTGTTTACGTTGAAGCACTCACGAGACGTCATTTGGCTCTGGATCGATGGGTGGATGGGAAAACATTTATTTCATCGGCTTTAAGAGGTTCAGTTTGATTGCTGGCCGCGCCAGATGGCCGCCAGTTGCGTCCTGTCGGCGATCTCTTCGGCCCACTCAGTGACCCGAGCCTGGATGGCCGGGTCCGAGCAGCGCAGCACGGCCTCCCACTCCTCCAGAGATGGAGCTGGCAGCAAATCGGCGGGTGGCGGATAGGCCGCGCACCGCCATGTAATGTGGTCTAAAGTAGCGTCGACGCCACACTCTTTGCATTCAGGGTCAACCTGCTCTTTGAATATATATTAATAAACTTTGGGGCTCGGGATCGGGTTATCGCGCGCGCGACTGCGGGGGAGGCGAGACTCGGAGATGGCGGCAGATTGGAGGCTCTTGTTCGGTGCGGGCAGTGAAGCGCATTCGAATCGCGTTGGGTTTTGCGATAACGGGAATGAAGCGGCGGTGGCGGCGCATGCGTTCGTGCTCTAACCGTGGCCAGAGTGAACATAGTGTTGAAAAAAAAAAAAGCTTTACCAGCCGAAAATAATTAAGTTTGACTAACACGCGCATATAACAGCAAATCAAGGGGTACCGCTTCGTTCAAAAGTTTTGTCTGCTTCTCTAATGTCATAAGGTAAGCTCTCGCGTCAACGTATGCTTGCTTGGAATTTCCTCTCAGTTTTGTACCAAAAGAGCGACGAGCAATAACTCAGCAATCAGCAACACAACTCTAACCCCTCCCTCTACTAGTTCTACGCGTTGTCGTGATTATATTTACTCCGATGGAAATTCTCGCTATCCTTTTTATGTTGAAGGTTTCGAAAAACCAAACAATTGGAATTCTACATAAATCTCTAAATCACATTTTATGCGAGGCTTTTTTCCGAGTAGGGTCTCTTTTCTACTCGACACTTGATCTTGGGGTAATATTTGAAAATGAAAAGAGATGTGTGTACCCTGAAATTCAGAAGTTGATTATTTATTTGCAGGAGCCACTCGTAAGAAGTCGTTGTTTGGACAGTGTTTGGATACTTGCGCGCAAGCGATGCAAACTCGCTTACCTTTTCTATTTTATAAACTGTGGACAAAGCTCCCGTTGTCCATATCCTCGCTATCCTCTCTTTGTTCCTTTTCTTTCCGCCCGCCACAGTTCGCGTTCTTGAGATATTAGTTAGCAGTCGCCGCGGCTGACAACATTATTTCCTTTTTTGTTGATTTTCTTTTTAATGACCCGCCACCAGCCATCCTCTGGGCAGTGAACATCGCCATCTTCATGAGTTCCATCTGCGCCGCTCATTCTATTAACCTAGTTAAATACGGCACATCATTAGCCACCTGGCCGAGTGCGGCCGATGCTCGCTAGGGTAGGGTCAGGGGAGTCCGTCGTACGGCGCACATGAGCTGAATGCAAATTGCGCGTCGCCGAATGGGAGGTTATTTCCTATTTTCCTCCTTTATGATCTCTCCATTGCTGTATTTTGGTCGTACTGTCTTTCTCATCATATGCTTTCCTCAGAAATAACACTGCACATGTGCCTTCCTCTGTTTAGTCCATTGCCATAAACGGCACTTTGTTGCCATTCCTTGCACCTCATTTATCAACGTTACCACCTGCCCTATGTAATCATTTCCGGCGCTTTTTTATTTTTACTTACCTGTCCCAATTTACCCAAGTTGCAACCAGTCCTGTATACCATCGTGTTTTACACTCAGCTTGCGTCGCCACTATTCATACACTTGGTTTTATTTTTCGTTTCTTTGTGGGGGGCCGATCATCGCTGTCCATTGACCCTGGTGGCTATATACCATTCTGGATCTGGCTTTGCGAACATTCACAAAAACTTGGTTTGTCTTCTACAAACAAAGTTTGCTTTTAACTACAAATTTCCTCTCTAATTATTCAACGCACCATCAGCCACATTAGTATCAGCATCACCCTTGTCGCCGGAGTAGCGCGAGCTACTCGTGACATCGTGCCGCGAGAACCAGCAGTCTTGCAACCAGCTGTGCAGTGCTTTTTTTTTCTTGGAAAGACCGCGTAGCCTTTGTAGCCTTCCCATGGAGTTGCCCCGAGCTCAAGATGGCACCATAACCGTCGACTCTTCAATACAAAAGGCCGCAAAGAAGGAGCGGCGGCACAAGAGTAAGGGCCGTAAGTATTGGCCTTTTTGCAGCCTTAGCTGCATTTCTTAAGGTTGGCGGGGCCCTTCTGGAGAAACCGGTGAGGCACCAAGACAAAGCACGCCTCACATTGTGAATCGGCACGCCATCTTCTGTGTCCTCATGCGCGACGGTATATGTGCGTAAATAACGGGTTCTCGCCCTCGGGCTAGTCTACAACTGCGGCTTGATACAATCGCTGAGTGAAGCCTGAAACGAAGCAACGCAAATAATGCGTTTACTTTTTGCTTTTATCCGTTCGAGCAAACATTCTCGCATTTTCGCGCTTGCGGAGAACTAAAGATCCAACGCATACGAAAGTTTGGTTTGAACTCCCGAATTTGAAGTCATTCTTCCGTGGCGTCATTGTGACGTTACTCACCGCATGATGGACGAATAATAAATTGAAAATAACGTACAGCCTTTGTCAAAAGTGTTGAGCCCGGGGGGTCTACATATGAGCCGTGTAGTGGAGCTGATTTAGTATTAGGGGAGGTCCTTTCTATAGGAGAGGGTAGGGCAAAACATCTTCTTACTCTCAAGAGATTTGGAACATTGTAAATACATTACAAGCCGCACAAAGTGGCTCAGAAGCAGACCCTTTGTACTCTACATTTTTGAGTCCGCGAACATGATTCGACGCGCTTAGGTAAGCTACCATGGCCCCTGCATTAGGCAACTAAACTATCGTCGCATCCTGATAGCGCACGATCTAGACAGGCATTTTTTCGCACTGCACGTCACCACATCTTTATCAACTTCCATTTGTGCTCTATAGTCTGGCATAGGTCAAGAAAAAAGCGGCATCTGACTATCAAAAGACCAACATGCAACCAATAGTTGCTGAGCTATACCAGGATGTCACGGTCGACCGCCTTGCGCTTACGAGTCGCGCTTGGAGCGTGGTTTTTTCGAGTGAGTCCGTGCTTGCAAATAGTCCCTAAATGCTTCGTGAGTTACAGCAAAAATGTATACCTTTACTCACTTCGATCGATGGTCGTTTGCTCATCAGAGTAGAACAGGTAAAACGACGAATTCTGACCGTCCATTTCGGCACTGTCGAGTTTTCACGAAACCGCTTCGTTGTTATGTACTTCACTCGAAGGGCTCCATGGAGCCCTGCGATATGACACCGCTGGCGACACTGATAGACGGACGCGACAACCGGAAGCGGTCATTTTAGTAAACGTCCGTGAGACCGTGAGTGCGGAAGAACACGATTTTTTTTCCTTGTCCCGTGTGTGCCGCGACGTAACACACTTTTAGCGATTTCACTAGCTGGAGGGGGCTCCTTGAGGGCTGATTGCCGCTTTTTTCTTGACCTCTATCCGACTATAGTCAGCCCAAAAGCGATACCACGTAGGCACTTGAGAGCACAATTCACAATTTTGAACATGTGGGCGCATCTGCTTGAACAGCCGTGTCATTCCGCAACCGCTAACGTCTTTTCGGACCAGAGCTTTGAAACCACACTACTTGGGAAATATCGCTTCAGAAAGTGACTAGCCTTTATACGCACGTTTTGGGTGCCTATGGATTGTCGCGCTATCTAGAGACAGTACATAAAAGGATTCTGCTATTGCCGCCATAGCCGATCTGCAAATCACTTTTTCTTACTTCTTTTCCATCATAATTAACTGTACGGCTGTTATGTAAGAATTTTGGCTACCGCAACACCAACTTATTTTAATTTCCACGTAGTTGTAAACTTATCAAGGATCTCAAACTCTCAAGCTTAGGCATAGTTTTTGTTAACAGCCGTGGGTGCCGCCACTATTCGTAATTACTTGAATTTTGATAAATCGAAACCACTGTTTTTTTTTTTTACATGGGCACTGTGGGAAGTTTCGCAACTGGTGATATTGAAGAGCTCTGCTTCGGACAGCTGTACGCCGTTGCTGTGGGAAAGAGTAGGGGCAGAGAGCGAATCCAGCCGTCCGCACTCCCAGCCTAAGTCTCGAGACTTCCATTACACCACACATTTTGTCGAGAAACACCAATGAGCTCACATTAATTGATGCAATAAACCAATAAACTTTGCTGTATAGATTTATTTTCCGATCACTTTCCTGACTTGCCTGCACCCATTTCCTGGTGATCCTCAGCCCTGTCAATGGCAGTGAAGGATACACCGGTGGCAACTTGGTCCCCCCCTCCGCACGCACGCACGCACGCACGCACGCACGCACGCACGCACGCACGCACGCACGCACGCACGCACGCACGCACGCACACACA
>JAJIZL010022023.1:192542-226213 GCA_023969395.1 Amblyomma maculatum | reverse complement strand
ATATATATATATATATATATATATATATATATATATATATATATATAATATATATTATATGTTTCATAAAAGTCTTCCAGGATCCAGAAATATGTATAAGATGAGGTAGGGGGGGCCGAGCCCCTTGACGAAGGCCGCGTCCCGGCCGAAACGTCGGAAAGAAACCGTTGTTTTCGTTTGTGCGCCCCTACCTCATAATATATATATATATATATATAGCGCTCATAATGTATCGGTCAAAATTTCGAATGCATGTCCTGTACGACTTCTCTAAATTGTCTATGATATTCTTGCAGAGGACGGAAGTAAAAGTAAGTTTGTCAGTTTTTTGTGTTTGCTTCTGAACTGAGACATTTATGTGTAGCAGCCTTCGCTCTATTTGTTTGTATTTTTTGCTGTGCACATCATGTACAGCATTTTAAAAAAAAAATTGGCATTAGAGAATAGCCAGTATGCCACTCAATGCACTCAATGCAGTGATCTAACTCTAATCATTAAATTCAAGATCGAATCCTGTCCGTGGCGGCTGTTTTTCGACAGAGGCGAAAAGCAAGGCGCCTGTGTTCTGTGCGATGTCAGTGCCAGCTAAAGAACCCCAGGTAGTCCACTACAGCTTCTCTCATAGCCTCTGTCGCTTTCGGACGTTAAACCTCAGAAACTAAATCAAATTTTAGTCATTTTTTATGTGCGGACTCTCAACAAGCAGGAGGAAAGTCAGCTTTGCCCCAATTTCTATGAATGAGACATTAACTAGAAAACCTAAAATTTTTCACGGTAAACATTTACAGTGAAATGAGAGTAATCTTAGCCCGCCTTTTATTCCTAAGGTCTCTCGAGGCTAGTGTGAGAGTGCATTACTTCTGAAAGGTGAATTCTTTCTTGCTTATATTGTTATCAGGCAGTCTTAATACTCGAGAATCATTTTCCCGCAATTTCTGTACAGAAGGGTACACTGCCGCGCGATTCTCGACGCACATGGCTGCTCCCATTTTTAAAATACACGCAACGTCCTTATCTCTACAACCTCTTTTGTGTTTTCGCACAGGAAGGCGGCACAAGTCGAAAACGGGCACACGTAAGATTTCCACCTCTTTCTGCAACTGTTACAGCGGTGCATTTATGATGTGTCGTGTGTTTAAAGAAATGAGCGTGTCATTTATCCGATATGTGATTACCAACGCGATAGCGTTAAATGCCTCGTTCACCACAAAATCCGGCGTTGTCGGCGTCGGCGTTGTGATCGAGAATGTACGAGCAAAGCGCTGGCAGGTGGTAGCTGGCAGGTCCTGGCAATGGTTCTTCGATGAATTTTACGACGTGATGAGACCACGTGATATCAAAAAGTTGGGAAGAACTGCTAACCTGAGCTTTCATTTCAGGCAAGAAAGAAGAATAACAATGAATTCATAAATACAGATTTATGTACCCTAGGCTTAGTCTGCGGAGGCACATTCATGCTGTTTGGTTAAAGCCAGGGTTTATATGTTGGGCAGTAGCCTGTACTTAGAGGCGGACCTCAACTCTCCACCTTAATTACTTTTATTTTGCACATAATGGCAGTTTTGCTGCTATTTGCATGCAACTTATCGAAAGTGACACTTGCAGAAAGGCGGGGGGAGGGGAGGGTATTAGAATTCACGTGATGTGTGTCAACCAGAAGATCATCATACGTACACAATATTTTAACCAAGTAAGGTCACAACAAAGAGGCCAGCAACACCGTTTGCAGATGCTGCTACAAAGCTATAGTGATGCCAGCCACTGGAGTGATTTTCAGCATCGCCCTGACTTTCGGCACGTTCGAATTTCGACGCCTGCGTCTTCAAGGCACGATTTGGCTGAGCACAGATCCCCAGCAGAAGCATTAACTCAGACGCAGACCAGCTATAGATCTTCGAAGTGCATATCGATTCATCCTTCTTACTGTTTATTTCTTATGGAATTCGAATCAAATGTCTTTACTGTAGTAATAAAATTGCTCTAAAAGCTTTATTGTGTACACAGTTGAAAATTCAAGGAACATGAAACATGCCTTTATGAGATTTGCACATCATGTGTAATTTCTCTTTAAATGAGTATTTCTAAGTGGTACCTTTGAACGTCGCCTCCAGGCTCTTTATCTTTTGCGGGCAACATTTTTCACAGAAACTCTGCGCTAATGTGCTTCACATTGCAGAGTGTGTTATCCTGGTGAGAGATTCCTTATAAACATTGTCTAGAGAATTTTTGTATAGTTTGCTGCCTTCCATAGATATTTCCGTTTGTCTATTCAATCTATACCCCGTGCATAGAAAAAAGCGTTTAAAAATATAGACATCATAGATAATTCACTCATTTGTCAATAGTATTTGTCTATACAAAATCTGTAGAGTTTACTAAGAAATGCCTAAGCACAGTCAACTGAAATGTTTGTGGTCAGTACCACAAAATAATGAATGTAAGACCTATCGTTTCCTATGTCTGCCGCTGAGCACAGAACTAAAGTAGTTTTTTTCTCGCAGGTAAGCACCACGATTCGCTCGTGGAGCAAGTTGGAGCTTCCATGTCGAGCCCGGAACCTGTCGAAAGCAGTAGCGCAGGTAAATAGTGTGTGTTTGGCTTCAGGGGCATGAGGTGAAAGCGATGGCAGGTCCTTTTTTGTTCGCATAATTTCCCGTGTGGGATAGTTAGCTGCAGGTTCATTGAGGATGGTTTGTATTTTTGAGGCGCTCTTAATTAATAATTGAAGTCAACACTGCCATTAATTGGAGCCTTAGCTTATATATGTGATTCTGTACCTTATCGTGCGTCAAAAGGCAAAAAAAAAAGCATTTTCGTATGTCATGGAAGCTGCTGACTCAGCCATACTTACCTAGGGAGATTGCTAACGCAGAACTAGTATTGTCCTTTCGAACGTTTTGCCACGTTGTGTTGACAAAATACTACTTTCCCCAAAAGTGAGTATTTTTTTGTGTGTGTGGAATACCAAAGAAATCGCCATTAACAAATAATGTTCTCATGAAAATACATCCTTTGACTTATTGTGGTTTGTTAACGCTTGTCTGGGAACCAAACATGTATTTACAACTGATAAAATCGATTATAAGAACTTTTCCCTGTTCTTTTGAAACTCGTGACGTCTACAGCGAGGAAGAATGGCAGCCATTGTTTCGAGGGGTACGCAAGAGATGCATAGACTCTGAAATCCATGTCAAAAAGTTGAAGCAGACGCAAATATATAGTTCACTAGTGAAACCAGAGATGGTGACTCTTGTGTTAGGTTGCTTAAAATTTCAGTTTTTTAAAGACTCAACTTATATCAGTTCTTTCCAGGATGAGAATGTCATCAGCCTGTCGATACAGGCCTGAATTTGTTTTGAATGCCCCTTTAGGCTAGAAAAGGTGAAATAATATACACTATCACTGCCAAAGACCGTTTCGCATCGTAAAATTGAGTTTATCGTGGATCTCCAAGAACAGGATACGTCACTGGTTGTTTGTATACGCCAATCGTGGTGTCGTATATTGACTAAAGTAGGGAAGTTGATTCGATGGTCGTAAAAAAAAAACAAATGTGCTGTATTTTCAAGCACAATTTCATTACCATTATTTACATTGTAAAGAAGACAAAGAACGGACAATGATGCGGCATCGCCATCACCATCGCTAGTCTCCGGCGCCCACCTCTCGCTCTGAAGCTGTGCCCTGCGGCTGGCAATTCGATCCTGCTGCGCCCGAACTACTGGCAGCGCTAGACGTTTGACCAAACTATTAAATCCACATTTCACTTGGTGGAGGTCAATCTGAGGTTCCCTGTACCCATCTCGCCCTGTAACTTCGCAGCAGAACGTTGACTACCCCAATGACGCCGACTTCATTGCACCTACCTCCGCCCGTCACCTGCACAGGTGCGCTTCGTCAACGGGACCCCGCTACCTTCAGTGGAAGCAGCGATGACGACGTTGACGATTGGCTGTCCACTTACGAACAGATCAGCCGTCACAATAACTGGGATGACAATCGTAAGCTCAACAATGTCATCTTTTACTTGAGCGACGTAGCTAATCTGTGCTTTCGAAACCACGTGTCGGACTTTACCACCTGGGTGAATTTCAAGACCAATTGTTCTCATGTCTTTGGCCGCCCAGCCGTCCGAAAACCCCGCACGGAACAGTGTCTTTGGTCGCGAGTGCAGCTGCCCGGTGAAACAAGGACATTGTTGATTTGTGTCGCCGCGTTGACCCGACTATGACAGAGGCCGTTAAGATACGTCATGACCTCACAGGAATTGATGACGGCGCCTTCAACATGCTCATCGCCAAAGGACCCACTACTGTCAAGGAAATCTACGACCTCTGTCAAAGCTATGACGAGCTCCGCAAGGAGCGTGTTTTGATTCGCCAGCTTCACTCATCGCTTGCTGGACTAGCCGCGGAGAGGGAGCCATCTAGCCTCTCTGAAGACATTAAGGCTTTTGTACGTTAGGAGGTCGCGCGTCAACTGTCCCTGCAGCAATATGTTAAGGAGTCGTCACCAACTGGCCTTGTTCCGGAGCTTCACCGTGCAATCCAGCAACATGTTCCTGAAGTCGTCCCTAATCCTGCTCCTCAATCAGCTCCGGTCGCACCCTCAATGCCGTCCCACGCCCACAATTTCATAGTCCGGCGTTGCGCCACTGAGCTACGCTCCAGCATTCGCGCCGGCTCCTCCTCAGTTATTGCGTCGCACATATGCCGAAGTCACTTCAAGTCCACCTCCTGAGCCAGCATATGCCTATGCTTCGCCCCCTATGCGTTCGGCACCAACAGCTTTTCCTCCCCCCTTGCGTCAGACACTATCTCCATGGCGCATTTCCGACAACAGGCCTATTTGCTACCCCTGCGGCATCCCTGGGCACACTATACGCTACTGCTGGCACCGAATAAATATGGCCTTTGCTGCACGGCCTGCGCCAACTTATTTGGCCCCCCAGTTCCCAGTCCCATCGAATCCTCCAACAGCACCCCCTGATCCTCCGTCGTTCGCCATTACCACGTCGCCGCTCCATTTCGCCAGTGCGCCGACGACCCGCTACCCAGCCGGAAAACTAACCGCCGCAGTTGGCGAAGCACGAACTGCGTATTCGACAGAATTTCAAATTCCTCGTCTTAATCTCGCGAATGTTTTTGCTGTCATCGTTGAAGGTGTTCATACTCTTGCGCTTGGCGGCACCGGTGCTGCTGTATCAGTTATCAGCCCAAAACTCTGCCGCTCCCTCCGAAAGGTGACTATGCCTCTCGAGGGACTATCGCTTCGTACCGCATCCGCTCACAGTATACAGCCGACAGCTGTCGCGTCGTCATTGCTGCAGCCTTGTACGTCATCGAATTCGTCGTTTTCCCCACATGTTCTCATGACGTCATTCTCGGCTGGGATTTCCTGTCCCAGCATCATGCTATCATTAACTGCGCCAGTCCTCAAGTAGAGCTCATTGAACCAAGTGAGGCACCATCTGATGCCCTGCTCGACGAGCCGTGTCCTCGTTTTGCGGTCAAACTCCTCGTAGCTCATGACACAACCATTCCACAAGTTAGTGCTGCTCTGGTTCCCTCACTGCCTCTTTTACCACCGACGCGACAGTCCTCTTTGTGCCCTCTAACGTTGTCTGCCATCCCCGCCACTTACCTCTGCCATTTGCCGTCCTTGACATGAACAACGGCGCTTGCACACTTCTGGTAGCCAATCCTCTTGCGTCTCCCGCTATGTTGATCGAAGGGGAGTGCCTCGGCCGCATCGAGCCCGTGGACCTTCTGTTCGCCTTTGATGATGTGTCATTCCCTGTTTGCCAAGTTGACGCCTTGACTCCAACTCGTGTGGCTTCCGATCCGCTACAGCGGGACCTTTTTGACCATTCTGTGGACAGCGCTCTAGAGCCGCGCCACCGCGAGCAACTTCTTGACCTTCTACACTAATTCCGCTCCTCCTCCGACATCCCGCAATCCTCCTTGGGCCGCAAGACGACCGTTTTCCACCTTATCGACACTGGCGCTCACCCACACCTCCATCCGCGGCCATATCGTGTGTCCCCGACTGAGCGCCGTGTTATTGCCCAACAAGTCGATGACATGCTGCAACGCGGAGTTATTAGAGAATCCTGTAGACAATGGTCGTCTCCTGTGGTCCTAGCTAAGAAGAAGAATAGCTCCATACCATTTTGTGTTGATTATCGCCGCCTCAACAAAATTACCCGTCGGGATGTGTACCCCCTCTCACGAATCGACGATGCCCTAGACGGCTTGCAAGGGGCAGAATTTATTTCCTCACTCGATTTGCGCTCCAGGTATTGGCAGGTGCTCATGGCAGAGGAGGATCATGCTAAGAGGAGATCGTGCTATTACTCCAGACGGACTATACGAATTTAATGTTATGCCATTCCGACTCTGTAACGCCCCAGCCACATTTGAAAGAATGATGAACACTGTACTGTGCGGCATGAAATGGAACATCTGTTTATGCTACCTCGATGATATCGTCGTCTTTTCAACCGACTTCCCGACCAATCTGACTTAACTTCGCCAGGTCTTCACCTGCCTAACCCGCGCCAATCTTCAACCTTGTGGTAAGACAAACGTCATCATGTGCAGAATAAGAACTGCCATCGATTTTACAAGAAAAAATAATTATAAGATCTGCTATCAATTTCACACACACAAAAAATAATTTGATCTTTTCCTCATTGCCCACTGAAGGTACTTGTGCCTCCTGTGGGGCGCAAAAATGCCGCAATGCATTTGAAAAGTTTCACTTTCCTGAACAAAACGTTGCGGGCTAGTTGGTTCATCGCAAGGGGGAACAACGCAAGCTACACAAGGACAGCGCTGTGTGTGTCTCGTCCTCCCCCTTTTTGTCCGTGTGTAGCTTTCGCTGTTCCCGCTTGCTCACTTTCCTTTATCGCCAGCAGAGAGATAGTAATGCCTATACAATAATCTCCTGCTCCTGTGTAAATCATGACAATGTTTTATTCATGGAATTGTTCGTTTAGTAACATTTCTACCCGGCCAGTGCCCAATACACCTTGAACTATGACGGTAAGCAGCCATAATTTATTTCGGCAGTGTTTCCTTTCCTACGCTTCTGCATGGTTAGTTGCCACCCTATAGGACGTTCGCATCGTTACACTGAATCTAAAGTCTCTTGTACAGTTTTGGCCGTTTAATCTGAATACACCAATGTGCCTAGTGCCGATAGTGCATTCACGAAAGAGACTACTTAAGGTACTGCACAACCTCAAATTTTTGCTCGGTGAAAACCGAAGGAAATCGCCAGAACTCCTTATAACTCTGCGTTCGCAGTATATCTGTGTTCAGTGCACAGATTAGCTTCGCGCAGGACATTTGCTCTTCTTGCTCCGAGCGAAGTAACTTACTGACAATAGCAGACACGCCGGATGTACTTGTGTCTGGAATGCCCAATGTCGATCAGCAGGAGCATTTTACTGGCGTTTACTGACCCTTTCTCGACTCCATCTGCAGTGTCACCTGCCGCTCCAGAGGAACAGAAAGAAGCCGAGTCGAGAGGCGGCCCGAAGAGCCAGCCCCAGTCGTCTCGTGAGGCGGAGTCCCGTACCCGAGATGCGTCGAAAGAGCTTGTACTACAGGAACAACGGCAGCAGCCCCAAGGACAGACGCAGGGGGAAGGCACAAAACCACTAGAAACGCAAGATAGGCCACGACTACCAATAGAGCCGAAACAGAAGGATGCTGTTAGTGCCGTCGGTGAGTTAATGTGGGCTTACAATGGGTCAACTGATCATTCGAGTGAGTATGTACAGTCGGCCAATTTGTAAATATGAATCGCGTGTGCGGCGACAGCTCCGCGCTGCAGCTTCGGAAAGCAAAATTGAGCAGGATAGCATGCGAAGGCAAAGACGCGCCCACAATTCCCCTTCTGCTGCAGTGAGCGTCGTCTGCTGGGTCGTTATAATTACTGCGATGCCACCCTTAGTCATTTATTTATCAGCTGGATACATTGGGCTTGGTATCTCCAATTGATGAAGCAACATGCTCAAGAAACCAGCTGCGACCTTTAGTTACGAAGAGCTATAAGAGGTGATCCTCAGTATCAGCGTACTGAGCAAAGTACGACAAAACGCAACCGAGGCCTTGCGTCGTGCTTAGAACGTTACCTGTTTGTCTCAATCCAAGCAAAAAAAAAAAAAGTCTACAATAAAGCGAACAAAAAACAAAAAACCTCTTAGACTTCGACCATAAAACTTCCTCTGCGGGAATTGCTCCGCGAAGAGTAGAAAAGTACTTCCTCTCAGTGCCGCTACCTGGAAATTGAACCCTCGCGCGATACGTTTAATAACGTTGCCGACTGTACTTTACAGACTCATTGATTTATACTCTGGGTAAAGGATACATAGATTGATTGATTGATGATCCAAGGCCGAGGTGATCAGACTGACCAACCCAATGGGGAAAACGATACGAGATTGTAACACTCAACGTCACCAGCAACGAAATGAGTTTTCAGTCAGACAGGATGTAAAGCATTTGTGCTTTTACCTCACACTTTCCGGCCGTGGAAAGTCACTTTGTGTTCGTCCCATGAAGCTTCAATACAACTGTAAAATGCAGCGGTATAGAGTTTTACTGACAACCTTCCTGTGCAAATGTTCTCAGTGTTCCTTTCAAAATGCACCTAAATACTATCTACCCCCGGCTGCACAGACCTATATAGACTGTTCGTGGGTGTATTTATTGCTCTGCTTGCCTCGTTAAGTATTTAAAATCATCATCGACGTTATCTGTTTACGCCCTCAGGTGCGCACGGCCACCATTCTGTTTTCTGTTGTCGCAGCTGCACCTAACAAAACACGAGCTGATAGCGGTTGAGATTAGATTAGATTAGATTACTTAGCATAGCACCTTATAGCAACCAAAACCGTGCATCGCAAGGGGCACATAATTCGCTTCACTGCCCTAGTAAACACCGTGGTCTCATTTCGCAGTAAAGCTCGCGCTACACGGCCCGAAGATGTCACCTTCATGTGCGTGCGTTATAAAATACCATAGCATGTGCGAGCCTATGAATGCTTCCTCGTTTCTGAATCTTTCAACGTACGCAGGCGATCTCACCCTGAACCCGAGTCCCACGGCAATCCTGGTGGTGTTTCTATTCACAGTCGGCGGCGTCGCATTCAGCGTCCTCGTTTTCCAGGCGTTCCCCAGGCCACAGCGTCGCTGCCTGACTCCAGCGTGCGATGGGGTGCGCTTTCTGATCCCGTTCTTTATCCCTCTCAGATCATTGTGTAATGAATGTCAATATAAGCAGCGCATGATGTCGTGGCATAACAATTACTAGTTCCTACGGCCATTGTATTCGTTACCCTTAACTGCGGTGTCGATTTTTAGTGTTGACGCGTATCCACCGGATCCCCATTGGGCACGCGCTTTTCCCCTGACCAGGAAGACGGCTTTTTGGGGATGAATTTCTTGCAAAATGGGCCGTTTACCACACCTTGTGCAGAGCGAAACAGCTTGTTTTATAGCGGCCTTTGTCAAAATCATAGTAAACTAGTGATAGCAGCTAAAAATCAATTTAAAGTTGTTCAGGGTAGTCACGAATTATTTCGGTAAATTGCGAATTTCGTTAAATTGAGGGATACATTTCTCTGTTATATAATTTGGAAAATTCGATTATGCGATGGGGTGGGTGGGGGGGGGGGGGGGGGTGTTGGCAGGCAGAAATGTACCGCGGTGCCATTTTGGTAGAGGGTAACATTCCGAAAATGAAATTGCGGGCCGTGGAAACAACCTACACCACTAGCGCGTATGAAAAACAACAGAAATTGGGCTTAAGCGGGGTTCGACTCTGGCTGGTTTTTACGCGATAGCACATGGAGCTCATTCCGTCGACAAGTAACTGTTGTCGAGACCTGTTTTGCGGCAACAGTCGCCAAACGGGCCGGAAAAACATGCAAGCTATCTTCTAAACCTTTGGGCGTTGCCCCGGCCTCTCTGAAGGTTTTTAAATTTCGTCACCATGTAATCAGCCTGAAATACAGTGCCATTATTGGCCCAGTATTAGAAAAACGCCTCTGTAGTGGTTCAGTTGTTAAGGCGCTCGACTGTTAAGCCCGGAAAACTGCGTTCGATCCACGTTCGGGTGGAGGCGAAATGCAAATATATAGTCCATGAACAACGGAATATGAGTTCATATTAAAGCACTCAAATGTTCTGGAGTGAGATGTATATTGGTTTACAGGGAAGGAAAAGGGCAATATCTGTCGCTCATTCTTCGTGTACAGCTATAAGCCGCCGTGAGGGAAGGGAGGAAGGCGGGTGTGAAAGCGGAGAGAAAAAAATTAGTTGTGGTTTAGCTCTGGTTAGCCCTAGTTGAATTGCGAAAGCAACGGTGGAAGCTTCTTTTGCCTGCTACATTATTCCCCTATCACGCTCTATCAGTGTAAGGTGCCCCGTTATTGGGGGCACTTAAGCTCTTCATTTAAGGGTATGACGCGAGAGCATAAGCTACCAACCCACATATAAAATGAGAAGGGTTCAAGGCTGCTGAACTGAATGTGGAGGGAACGCATTAGCTGCGAGTGACCGAGCGTTCTTCTTCGTCGTCTTCTTCCTCGTCTTCTTTCTTTTCTCCTTGTTCTTCTTCGCGGCTCTTCAAGGTCATTCGTGAGTGGGGCCACGGACTAAGCGACGGGCCATTCGGGTGTAGTATTACTTTCGCAATAAAAGGTGCTGTATAGTGAAGGGCTACGGTGTAATTTTGAACTCTGACGATCATTAACATGCCCTTACATTGCAAAGCATATGGATGCCTTCCGGTTTTGCCTCCGAATCCTTGTACTCCGGTAAAGTAATTCATCATCTTAACCACTGAGCCACCGCGGTGGGACAGGCGTTCTATTTGCCGCCCTCAATTACGGCGTCGTTAATGGCCCGAGTTGCTTTGAGACATTCAACCCCCTGCTCAGCTATAACATAGTCGATACCATAGCTCCCCACAATGATGTCACGCGAGTCTTATGCCGTCGCGTGCCTAGATTACCTGCAAAGGAACGTACCGGGCATGAAAATATTTGTAAATAATTATGTATAAATTATCTGTTTGCCTACGTGTTGAGAACTCGCAGGCTGGATTACTTGCAAAGGAACATACGAGGCAGGTGATTTTTGGTGATTATGTGTAAAATTAGTAGGCACCGTAAATGCATAGGACGATTTGGTCTACGTGTTTTTGAGCATTGGATCACTTGGCTTTGGGCTACGCACCAGGAATTCGAACTCAGAGACACTGCGGCGGGAAGTACACGCGTGTTCGATCCCGTCCGGCTGCGAAGAGGCGTCCGTGTGCTGTGTGACGTCAGTTCACGTCAAATATTTCCAGGTGAACGAAATTGCTCCGCAGATCTCCACTACGGCACCTCTTTCCACTTTCACTCCCACCTGCTTTCCTGCCTTTACGGCGCTGTTCAAGCGCCCAAAGAAGTAATGTGACTGATACAGCGATTTTCCTTCCTTGAACCCATTTTATTATTATTATTATTATTATTATTATTATTATTATTATTATTATTATGTGGCTTGAAGTATCGGTTGTTTATCTCCACAGTAAAGTGTCCTTTATTAATGCGAAAGCACTACTAGTCCCATTTACGCAAAAGTCCGTCTGGCCTTGTCAACACGCGTTGGTACACTCAAAATGGAGGTGAGCGGGATGCCCAGAAAATAGAAGTAATTCAATAAAATTTAATTGGTCGTCTTTTAAGATCAAACCCAGTCAGCCTGCACGCCAGTCGGGCTCGGAGCGCATAGAATACGAACTTCGAAGGACAGTTGGTTTACACTTGGGGCATCTAGTGAAGGCATTGTAATGACGTAACTTACTAACCTGTGCTTGGGAAGCGTATATTAATAATTTACTAATAACAATCGTCGAATGCAACCGAGGAGCGTGGTGCTTGCGCCAACGCAGACATTGATGTTGACACGTGTTGGCGCACCTATGCACTGCGTCCAATTGGCAGAGATGAAAGTTTGAATGCATATCATATACATCCTTCCAATAGGTAGTGCAAACTCGGAAACATTCGCCGATTTAATTGTAGCGGCAGGGTTCGAATATTGCCGATCTGGTGTTCAACGAACATGCCAACACGTGTGAGGAAGAAAATGAATATATAAAAGTTTGTAACCCCTTGCAACAGTGTCTGCAGTATTAATAAGGCGAAAGCCTTTCTAGGCCCATGGAGCGAAGTCCGGTGCGCGAGAGTTGTGCGCGAGGTCTGCTCGCGAGATCTGTCATATTTTGCGAAATGTGTTCTTGTCTAGGGTTGCTGCCACCTGCAATCCCACACTTGAACGGTCACTAAGGAACGCCACGCGACAGAAGCGATGGTTTACCGTCCAAACACATTTTCCGGAAAACGTGTGACAGATACAGCACCTTCCCTTTCCTGGAAACCAATGCCAAGTATATCTAGCACTGCTACGAATGCTGATAAGAGCAAACAATGAGAGGCAACTAGAGAGATTTAGCTTACCGTGATCCGCGATCCGCCACCGTGGCTCTCTACCGCGCGTGGGCGGGGCGGTCAAGCTGATTGGCCCCGACGCGGCAGGTCTGTGTGCAGACATCCAGTATGTGGCGCCATCTGTCGGCGTCAAGGGGGTCTGAGCATGCGCAGTGGAACGCGCGGTGGCGGATTCCAGTAGCGGATCGCGGATCACGGTAAGCTAAAACTCTCTAATGATAGAAGAGGAAGATTAGGCTTTAGCCACTCTCGCCTTAAGAGATATCTAAGGGACCACCTAATTTTCGATATACCAACTAGTCCCTCTTTCGCGAATGAAGGATACTGGGCATTTTTCTTCGTGTAAACCGCTGAAATGGCTCCAAGTTTCGATGGAGGCAAAGAAGAGGTGTCCTTGTGCTCTGCAATGTCAGTTGTAATTGCGACTGTACTAAAGAAGAAAAGAAAATGCACGGCCGCTGCCTCGCGCGGACAGAGAAATGAAAGAAGTAAATTGGCTGTGGCTTTGCTCAGCTAGGCCAGGATATACGTAGCGAAAGCATGTGTGCCTGGCGCTGGACTACCTACTCCTCTCTAATCCAATGTAATCTAATCCAATCCAGTATAATCCAATCTAATCTAGTCTTATCAAATACAATCAAATCCAAACCAATCCAGTCTAATCAAGTACAGTTCGTTCCAGTCAAATGCACTCCAGCCAATCCTGTCCAATCTAATCTAGACCAGTACAATACGGTCCAATGCTCGCCCGAAATGCTCCGCTGACTAGTCTATCATAGTCACTACTGTCATCCTCACGCTATATAAGAATTCAGATTGGCTACTCACAATCCCGGGCGTAGCGCGGTTGGTTAAAGCGCTGGGCTGGAGATCCATTGAATGGAGGCTCGATTCCCGGTGGAGAGACGATTTTTTAAATGAGGAGACCGACCAAGCATAAACTTAGCAGTGGCTTAGCTCACCTATGCCATCTAAATCTTGATTGCAAGAAGTTAGTCTGGTTGACTAGCTATGTTGTTAAATTAAGGACTAGACATCTGCTTCCGGTTGCTTCTTGATCGCCAGATGGCGCGACGAGCTTGCGGCGTCCGCCAGCTACGCCGGTTGCCAGGCAACGGCTCTGTGCCTCCAGCTGTTGTTGTTGTTGTGGCTGTAGAAAGAAGGAAAAGAAAATGCACGGGCCTGCTACTGGCTCTTTAGCTGAGCCACCTCCTCTGCCTCGTGCGTACAGAAGAGAAAATAGAGAAGAAAGAAAAAGAAAAGGGAGAGAAATACGCGCGCCGCAACAGCCATCGTCCATCACCGGAGCGGTGGCGGGTGCAATGACGGCCTACAAAAGGTAAAAATTCGGTGGCAGGCTAGCCCCCGCCGCAAGCGGCGGTGACCTACCTATCCCAGCCTCATCAAGGCCAGGACCAGCCACTGTCCTTCCCCTCCTGCCTCCAGTCGCGCGAAATTCCTGTGGCCAATGTTTTCTTCGCTACTGATTCAAAGTTCGGTACAAAATAAAAATCAAGAGTAAGAAGAGAGAGAGAGAAACACGCGCGTCACAACAGCCGTGTCCGCCACTGAAGCGGCGGCGGGTGCAATGATGGCTTTACAACCCGGTCAACCGCGATATCAACGTACGTTAAAGATCACCAGGTGGTCGAAATTACTACGGAACCCTCCACTACGGCACCCCTTTCAATCTTCCACTACCATCTTATTCTCTTCCTTAAGGATTCGTTTCAGGTGCCCCCAAAGCAAGTGTGACAGATACTGCGTCTCTTGTTTTCTGTAAACCAATTTTCTGCTGTTGTCATGAGTCACTTGTGATAATCTAAGTTAATTTTGCAGCGAAAGTATGACCGCTGCAAATTTGTGTTCTAACACGCAGGCCGCTTTAGGTGTCTACCAAATTTTTTCCTCATTCACCACATAGGCTGTTAGCTGAGCACTGCTTCAAGCATTCATGTGAAATTGCTTACGTTTGTGCCGAATCTATTATGGGCACTGAAGGCTGAAGGCTTAAAATATTCAAGCAGGCGGTCGATTACACACATGAGTACAGACTGCGGATGTAGCGCGCTGTGTGACATCAGGGAAGAACTGCCACATGAATAGTAGGCACATATGTGTTCTCGCCTCGGACCGCAGGTGCTGAATTACATGGAGGCCATTGTGGACAAGCATATGAACCCGTGCCACAACTTCTACCGGCACGTCTGCGGCCACTGGCTCAGAAATACAACGACGCAGACACCTTCGTCTTTTATGGCGGACGCGTTTCTCAACTATACCAGCAGGCGGCACCAGCTGATGATGGCACGGGTATCTGGCTCTCAGCCTGCCGACATGGTGTCTCGATATTATGGCACCTGCGTCGCGTACCTGGGCGTACCAAGGACCGTCCGCGAAATCGTCAGCAAAGTTCTCGAGGTGAGAGGACTGCTGCTGATGAACTCTGGGGAAATGGTCTCGAGAGCTTAAAAGGGGACGGTTTACTGATGCATTTGTTTAAAGGAATGGTCGACGGATACGCGTTGACCATCGTCACCTTTTCGCAAACATTCCGCCTTTTACCTATACTGAAAGACTGCCTCTAGAAAAAATAATGGTTGTTCAAGCATGGCTTGAGCCTGTTTTACGATGGAAAGCTCTGTTAGGCGTTGTTTTGCGTCGCTAAGCAAGGTTGTACACAGTTTGATGGTCTGAATTAGAGGGATGCTGAGTGCTGGCCACAAATGTAGACGCCATATCACCTCAACACCTCCTTTTATTTCAGCCCCATTTATTGCGAAGCAGTACTACTTTAGCTACCACCTCAGCCCGTCAAAAGGCGCGGCGGTGGCAGCCACGCTTGACCTTTACCGTGACCTGGCTGTGTGACGTCATACCATCTGTGTAAGAGTGGGGGCTGAACTCGCGCCGTCGCCTTGCGCGGTGGCAGTTACGGCCTGACTCCGTTCCCCCTCACTAGTGGCGCTGCGCGCTGCGTGACGTCATACCATCTGTGTAAGAGCGGGGTTCAACTCGCGCCGTCGCCTTGCGCGGTGGCAGTTACTGCCTGACTTCTGCTCCTCTCACCAGTGGCGCTGCGCGCTGCGTGACGTCATACCATCTGTGTAAGAGCGGGGGCTCACCGTCGCCTTGCGCGGTGGCAGTTACGGCCTGACTCCGCTCCTCTTGTTAAGCAATGAGATGCCGCCTACAGTCAAAGCGCTTAGGCAGGCTGCAAAGTGGAAGCTAAAGCGAGCCACAGAGAAGAAGAAGAGCGAGAAGAACGGCTTTCCAAGCGACGAGCGCAAGAAGCAGCTAGGCGGAAAAGGCGGTCAATGTCTTCGGTAGCAGAATCGACGACAGAAGCAGGAGAGGAAGGTACGAATTTGTCCGATAGTTTGGAACGTGCATCTACTAGCAGCACTACCAGTTCGGCGACTAAAGTAGTGAAAGGCGAAAGCCTGAGAAGTCTCATCTTGTGAGCGATCCTGCCAATCGCACACTTAAACGCGCGCCAAGGAACGCCACGCGACAGGAGCGATGGCGTACAATCCAAACGCACACTTGTCGGAGAAAGTGTGTCAGATACTGCGCCTTTCTTCCAGACGTGTGTAAAACCATAGCTAAACATAGTACAGTCAAGCGTCACCATAGCCATAACAGCAAACATAACCGGATCATCACCATGGTGAATATAGCACAGCCAAGCATCACCACAAGCCGTACAGTAGTAGTAGTATCACGTATTGTTTCGTAATCACTAGGCTTAACCAAGCTAAGCCATAGCCAATTTTTTTATATCTTACGTTGACTTGAGAAAAGGAAGGAGCTCTATCGTCTCACTTTTCGATTTACGCCTACATTAAATTAGATTTGGTTTAATTTGTGGGGCCTAACGTTCATGGGAGCTGATGATTTGTGAGACGGAGCAGTGGAGTCCTCCCTAAAATTCCCCTACCTGGGGTTCTATGACATACGCTGACATCGCACTTAACGCGTGTGTCTTGCTTTTGGCCTCTATCGAAAAGCGATAGGCGCGGCCAGGATTTAGTCCTACACACTTGTGCTTAGAAGTCGAGAGCCTTAACCACTGAACCACCACGGCTGGGGGACTAATGTCAAGGCAATTCGGGCCCATCAAGGTATAATTTGGAGTTGCACCTTAAGAATTTAAGCTTGCGCTACAAGAGCGGAAGAGCGTTTCATGTAGCTTTCATTAGGACGCAAACTCCACTACTTGGGGTACAACTTCGGGTTTAGAGTCCCATAGCGACTCCGACTATGAGAGATGCCGCAGTGGAGGGCTCCGAAAATTTCGGCCACCTGGGCTTCTCTATTGTGCACTCGCATCGCACAGTACATGGACGCCTTGCTTTTCGCCTCAATTGAAAAGCAACCGCCGCGGCCGGTATTCGACCCCACATCCTTGGACACAGTAGTCGAGTGCTACACAGTGCACCACCGTGGCGGGTGGGTTTCGAATGGCCCGGACATAATAAAGTGTAAGCGTCTACCGAAATGCGAGACGATACTTCGCCTCTCTTTCCCCCAAAAGCAAAAAAAAAACATCGTGGAATGAATGAATGAATGAATGAATGAATGAATGAATGAATGAAGCCTTTGTTTGACTGAAGGGATGACTGTCGGCTGCTGTTTGGGTAATTAGGGAGTTAGGAGGGATGGAAGTGTAGCTTCATCTTCACGGTTCTTCAAGCTGTTGCTCGTTGCTTGCCATGCTGCCGATCTGTGCGCTGTTAGTCGACCTCTCTCACACTACTCGAAGAAGTGTTAAATGTGTTACCACTATTACGCTTAAGGCGCAGTATTAGCTTATAGTTAATAGAACTTTCACTTATATTGCTTTACTCTATTACTGATAATATTATTTATCAAGCGAGTAGCGAAGCGGAAGAACGCGATCGAGAATCCACAAGGTGTAGCCAGTAAACGGGAACTGTTAAATGGGTTTTACCATACCATTAAAAACGTAGTTTGAGTGATCCCAAAAATCTTTTCCACATGTGTACTTCAATTATTCGGTGATCTAGAGTCAACAATAGAAACATTTGATTTTTTGTGAATATACTTAAACGAATGGAAGCCATCGCTAGACATGTCTTAAACCGAACTCATAAGTTTAGCAAGTTAGTTGCTTGCGAAGTTGTTGCGAAGCGGAAGAACGCGATCGAGAATCCGTCAGGTGTAGCCAGTAAACGGGAACTGTTAAATGTGCTTTACCATACCATTAAAAGCGTAGTTTAAGTGATCCCAAAAATCTTTTCTACATGTGCACTTCAATTATTCGGTGATCTAGAGTCAAGCTTCAACAATAGAAACAATTGATTTTTTGTATGTATACTAAAACAAATGGAAGCCACCGCTAGACATGTCTTACACCCAACTCATAAGTTTAGCAAGCTAGTTGCTTGCGAAGTTGTTGCGAAGTGGAAGAACGCGATCGAGAATCCGCCAGGTGTAGCCAGTAAACGGGAACTGTTAAATGTGCTTTACCATACCATTAAAAGCGTAGTTTAAGTGATCCCAAAAATCTTTTCTACATGTGTACATCAATTATTCGGTGATCTAGAGTCAAGTATCACAATAGAAACATTTGATGTTTTTATATATACCATAACAAATGGAAGCCACCGCTAGACATGTCTTAAACCCAACTCATAAGTTTAGCAAGCTAGTTCAAAAATAATTAATATTGACAAATCCTCTGGACATCGGATGTAATTGTTGCTCGCCACCTTGGTCGCAACATGACGTGGTGTCGGCTATTTTAGGCTGTGAACCTAAGTTGCACAGAAATACTTTCCTTGGAGAGCTGAACATGTGCTTTTGCCATAAGATTTGAAGCCGGGTGTACGAAACTGAGTATTCTATACAGCGTGAACAACTCCTTTTAGAAGGAAAGCCTGACTGCACTGAGACAGTATATTGGTATCAGCAGTGATAGTGCCATCTTTCCTGATTAGCGGGCGTATATACCAGGGGCCTCAAGGTCATATGTCTGTGCAAATCACGTTGAGAAAATTGCGCCCCTTGCCGGCCAAAAGCCAGGAAATAAGAAAAATAATAGAAGGAATAAATAAAAACAACACATAACACAATAGACACAAACTAAAATATTTCTTTTCCAGAACACAGTCTCTCATTCTTCGCGGGGACAAAAGAAGCAGCGTATGCTCGATTCATGAGAAGCAGATTATGCTCGATGACAATAACTTCATTAAGATTTGACTATCTTAAAAAAATGAATATGAATGGATCTTCCTAGCTTTGTTGATGTTCAAAAATAAAAATGACCGTGTGAGTGTGAAAATTGGATTCATAAATATTCCGGCCACTATAACCCACGACTCCCGAAGGGAAAAGGACTCCGTGATCAGGGCAGAACGGCGAAGAACGGTGAGACTCTGCTTCAGAGATCAGTGGCTGAAAACCTGATCACCACAGCCTACTTAGGAAAGGTGTACTGGTTCGGATTCCTGCATTTAATTTTTGAACTTCAATTCGATGACTCGCTGATGAAACCTGCTTTTTAAGTGAAAGAGCCCTGTTGTATTAGAATGCGGCAGTCTGTCGACGCTGGGTTTATATTGTATTCAGGGTTCCTTTAACTAGGGGTCTTATTAATAGCAGCATTAGACGGCTCACAGGGAAAAATGAGTTATTTATAATGAAAGTTATTCGCAGCCTAGAGGGAAGCGGCGTTGCCAGAGCGGACAATTCCCAGTGCTGGCGTCTACCAAATTTCAACACGTGATGTAGATGGTTCTCCCATTAAAATCTTGGTCGCCTTCTGCTAGTAAGAACGTTGAATGTTTGCAGAGCTTTCCAGTGACTCTTCCAGTCTTTCCAATCTTAGAGCGTATTAAAACCAAATACACCTTTTTCCTCAGGTCTCTGGCACAAGTCAGCAGTCCTGGATCAACATGACTACCGGCCAGGCGTTTTCCAAGCTGCTTCAGCTGTCCTTCCTCTATCGGCTCCACTCCCTTTTCAGGATAACTACCGGAATTATAGAGAATAGGGCCTACATTGCAGTAGACAGAGCGAACTCCTTCAAACAGCGACTCCCAAGTATGGGCAGAAACAGCCATGGCAACAGTTACCTCACCGCTGTGCTAAAAGCCATCGGAGAGGAGGGCTTCACCGACACCACCATCACATCGTGCCTGGCGCTGGACGATACTATAGGGTTTAACGAGACGCTCCGAGAGACGCTGCGCTCTCCACTGGTGCCGGCGTCAGAAGCAGACTGCGCTGAGTTCCCGCCCAGCAAGTGGATTGAAGGGGCAAACTCGCAAAACGAAATGAAGCTGCCCACGGACATATATGTCCTAGCTAGAAACTTTATTGCCACATGCAGCAACCTCAAATCAGTTCTTATGCACAAGACAGCGCCAGTCAAGGCCGTGTACTCTATTGCACTGCTGACAGTTGACTTTCTTAAGCTCGACTTTACGCTAACCGCCACATCCACGAAGCTCGAGCAAGAGTTGGTCCAGAAGATGTGCCATGATGACACCATGGCCACATTCAAACGAATCTGGCTTCCAGCTCTCTCAGAGGTACTGTCCATCTCGCAAACCAGTGCCCAAGAAATAAGCGGATACTTTTCGACATTGCAGAAGGTGATAGATGAAGAAGGGGTCACGCATCCGAAGTGGATGAGCACAAAAGACCGGATCACCGCCCTGGCCAAAGCAAAAGAGATGCGCGTATCGACGTTCAGCACTGGTAATCTGTCCAAGGAAGAGCTAGACCACAGCCGCTACAATCCGAGCTTCGGTATGAGCAGCAACGATTGGATATACAATAAAGCGAATGTGCTAAGAAGGATTAAGATCCCCGATGACGTCGATGAGGATGTCACGCTTTTCGTGAACGGGGACAACAGCAGCAACGTGGAGGCACAGCTGTTAGCGGATTCGACGACGAACACCTTAGTCGTGCCGCATATGTTTGCCGTTCCTCCGGTCTTCTTTGACGACATCCCTGCTGGAAGCTACGCCAACCTAGCGATGCAGGGTTTCCACATCGCCCGCAAAGTGATGTCGCAGATGCTCGGTGTACGGGCAACCTCTCCATGGTCGAGCGACACTGCCAGTTACTACGCAAAGGCACGGAGCTGCTACGCCAATTCCTCCAGCGCCTTCCACGGGCAATTGAGTGACGCACAGTTTGACGAGGCAGCCGCAGCAGCATATGCGATGAGAGTTGTCTTCCGAGTAGGGTCGTTTGCTGTCATAGGTGCATCCAAAAGTGAGGCGCCATTTTTTTCAACGCAGCTGTTCTTTCGACGCGCGTGCCTCTCGCTTTGCGCTGGTGGAAAATCACGTGCGGACATCAACTCCGTCGACCAGGACACCGCTTCGGCTGCTTGCACACTTGCGGTATCCACCATGGCGGAGTTTCATCAAACATTCGGCTGCAGTAGTTCAGACCAAATGGCAATACCACGGCGCTGCAATATTTAGCCTCCCTTTGCGTCACCCGAGGCTGAGCAGTAACACTGTGTTGGATACCTACAACCTACGCTCGTAGTCCTCCATTAAATGTGTAATTATTCTAGACTATTAACTGCGCATGCGTATTTCACCGTTGGCAATCACCTTCCCTGCTCCGTCCACTCACTTGACCAAATCCGTGACCAGGTTATCTTTCCTGTTCCCTTTCCTTTTTTCTTGATCGCAGCCCAGATTTACTATGATCAGCTACGTCTCAAATAAGGACTGACGTTTTAGCTCCAGCAACCAGCGGTGGTGGTATAGTTTTTGGCGTGAACACTAACAGACCGTTCACATCTCAATCGAAGTTACTTGTATATATATACATTTTTTTTCATATTCTTACTTGACATTTCCTTCATAACATTTCAGCTCTTATAGCCTTGCCTTTCTATGCACTATCGTGAGAAATGTTTGTTCATTTGCGGTTTTTAGCATATATATACTGCCAGCAAATGTTGGCCAAGGCCGGAGGCTTGAGCATGATGTTGATGGACTTATAGAAGGGAGGTAGGCAGTACAGAATAAAGACCGTTTCACTCTCACTAAACCTGGAGCTGTTCGATTAAAGTGGCTGTAGTGGTATAGTGGTGGTAGCTGCATGTGACTACAAGTGACTGCAAGTAAAGTTTTCAGCGCAGATGAGCATTCATATTGCTTCTGGCCGCACTCTGAGAGCATCGAGCAATCGAGAAGGAACCCAATCACTTTTCGGATAGAAAATAGATAATGGTGCACCGTGGCGACAAAGAAGAAAATCTACAAGAGTACAGCGATGGTAACAAAGTCGCACTAACTAAACACTTGTGCATGAAATCAATGAATATAGAGAATGGAACAAACAGGAAACATGACCGCGCATGAAAGTAATAAAAAATGAGACTAAATATAGAAGTAATATCTACCACTGGTATCAGATGTGTGCCAGATTTATTTTTTGGAAGCTTTTAAGGGATTTGCGGTTGTGGTTTGTGCAACTATTTTTACGCACTTGATGGGATTCCTAACTGATCTGGAATCTAGACGGTACGAAGAAAGGCTTCTGCAAGCAGCCTAGAAGATGACTTGTTAAACTGCATGATTGAATATCATTCCTTTCCTGACGCTTTGGACATTCTATGGATAAAAGGCCTTTCTTCTGTTTAGGCGTAAGGACAGAACAGTGGGTTGGTTATCCATGGGATTTCGAGAGGTTATTCAATTTCAGAGGCCTCGACGGTGAAAGTGGTTGTACAGCGGGTAGACGACAAACCCAAAGAGCTCTCGTGTTAGCCTTAGAAATGAGTGAACATACGACTGTCATACCCCTTGAGAAGAGAACACTTTGCCATTTACTTTGAGCTTCACTTAGTGTGTGCATCTGTGCTTGGTTGTACACGCCCACAGCATGAACCTCAGGCGCCTCCGAATATTGGAACGACCCTGCTGACTGAATTTTTGCAATGAAAAAGATGACAGCAACTTTTTTATGCCCTGTTTTGCTCCTTGTGTCCTCAGTTTCTCCGTAAAATCAAGTACAAAGCAATAAATGATCTAATGACACTGCGCCGCCATTTTTTCCATAAACATTATTCTTTTGCTGCATGTATCAGAGCCATTCAAATGAGAGAGATTGCGTGGGACAATAGCAAAGGAATGAACTAGAGTGAATACGTCCTGGTACTGTCCAACACCCGGGGGCTAGCAAAGCCCCAGTTCTCTACACGCGTTTAATAAGCGCTGTCGGGGCCTATAGGGCATGCATGTATCGTGCAAAGCTATTGGCGTTTAAAATGTTTTGATAATGACACCTCTTAATGGTACACCGATGATGTTGATTATCTGCCTCCAGACAAAGCAATCCACGTGGAGGCAGCCTGTGACATGCTGTTTTTTCTCGATTAGAGTGCCACTGTCTCTATATTCTTGCTCATGAAACTTTTTATCGTCGCTGCTAGTAGACGGGTAATGAAACAGCACTCACTAGCTCATCTACTTCCCCATCATGCGGCTGTTTAAATGGGAGCGTCTTCTGAAAGTTAGTTTCACCACTAAGCTCTATCCAATATAAATCTGCCTGGAAACAACTCTAGCAACAGAGGAGGTGCAGAAATGCTGCACAACGGTTTTGTTTTGTTTCATGGCGTTTAGAGACCTAATGCAACTAGTGCAATGAGGGTTGCCGTAGTCGAGCAGTACACAAAATGGCGACCACCCGAGGTTCTTTGAAACTGCACAGTGGACGATACATTGCGTTTCGCCTCCGCCAAAAGTAACACGATCGCCGCGGCCATTATCGAACCGGGCTCGCCTGGCTCAGTCGTCCTTTGCCCGAACCACTGAGCTTCTGTGGCGAGGCTGATTGCAACACTCAACGAGACATACAACGGAACATACAGTGTAATGCATATTAAGAAATATGCGACGCAAGAAACGGCGCCTCTACGCTCGTCGATCTTGGACTTGATCCCGCCTCTTTCTCACTGTGGAGTCGATTTTTGTGAAACTCTCCAGTTAGGGACAACTGGGCGCTTACCCCTCGCGCAAAAAAGTGTAGACAGGAACAGAAACTGATAATAGTTTCCTGAAGACATCAGCGATCTTCGAGGAAGAGTGGAGAAACGGAACAAATACCGAACATTCCCTGTAAAATCAGAGGATGCTTGTCTTCTTTCGTTTATTCTACTTTGTGGTACAGAACCTTATATTCATCCCACTTATCATGTGATTTCAAAGCGGGCTGGAGAAACGATCGTCGCTCTCACTATCACGTGGCACAGCTTTCTAAATGTGTCCTTCAGGGCACGGTCATATTTCACACCGAGCTGAGGAAACAGCGTTTGTACTGGAGATATTTCCCATGCATAGCCACGGCCGTTTGATCTAAGGCGCAGTGTGCTTTCATCCAGCGGAAGTGGCACGGATTACAGTGCATGCCTGGCACAGTCCAAGGCACATGTGCGCGCGGATTTGATCTGTAAGCATAGAGTGAAGCTGTCAGCCTAGACACGTTCGGTGCATGTTTGCAACTTGGGACATTTAATGTTCTGAAGCTGCATGTGGTGTGATCACAGCTTCTTCAAGTTGTCTGGTTTTGTTTGTGCGGCTTGATGTCCCAAATGCGACCAGGGATGTGGGAGATGCCGTACGTATAATAGATGTCTCGGCGGCAGCTTTTCGATGGAGGCGAAAAGCAAAGCGCCCGTGTGCTGTGCGATGTCAGTGAATGTTAAAGAACCCCAGGTGGTCGAAATTTCCGGAGTCCTCCACTACGGCGTCTCTCATAGCCTGAGCTGCTTTGGGACGTTAAACCCCGCAAACCAAACCAAACCAAACCAATAATATTGACCACCCACTGTTCATTAATGTATGCAGTGGCATTGCACAGTACACGGACTCCTTGCTCGTTTTGCTTCCATCGAAGTGGGAAGTATCCGTCGCTGCTATGCTTGCGGCATCGAGTGCGTGGCACTATTAATACTCGGAGCGTCGAGCCGGAGTACTCGCGGATTTTAGCCAGGCTGCGCCGGCTGCGTTGCGATTTGAAGTGATTAAGAATATCAGAAGAAGTGATTAGAAAGCGGCCGTCCTGTCGTTCTGTGTTCCTTTGACCCCGTGTTTTTGCGCTAGTCTTTTTACACAATTAGGAATGACTTGCGGTGGAGATGGGGTTGCTGACTAATTGTACGAATGACGTGGAAGCAAACCGCAAAAGCACGCGCTAAAAAACCCGAGGTAGTCAAAATTGTCAGGAGATCTCACTCAATTCGCATAAGAAATCACATACAAATCGCATATAATTGCATTAGGTCTCATAGTTTCTTGTTCTGTTCAGTTCAGTCGTTCAGTCGTGTCCGACTCTTCGTGACCCTATGGACCATGTTACGCCACGCTTTCCGGTCTCTCACTATCTTCCTAACATCACATAACTTCATCTGCAGTGCCTCGAGGATGCCATCTAACCATCGCGTTCGCTGCCTACCCCTTCTCCGGCGACCCTCAACCTTTCCCAACATCAAATCTTTCTCCAGCGACTCCTCTCTTCTCATCAGATGACCAAAGTAGCTGAGCTTTAACTTTAGAATTTGACCCTCCAATGAGCAGTCAGGGTTTATGGTCGACAATATCGACTGATTTGATCTTCTGGCAGTCCAAGGAACTCTCAAGAGTCTTCGCCAGCAACGTAGTTTTATTATTTTTTTGTTTTTGAATGAGCGCTGTAGTTTAATTATGATCTGAGCCGTAGTTCAGTCAATCAACATGACTCATGGCGCGTTGTGGAAGAAATGTTTGAAGCGCGCATGGGCCACGCTGAGTGATAAAGACGCATAGGTTAAATGTTTGTTCTCGGTGATTGAAGAGCATGGAGCCACAGACGGCTCTCGCATGTTCAAAAGCACAAAACCCAGCAACGGGCTGCAGTGTTGTGCTGTTGAGTGGGATGATGTAACAGCCTTCAAGCGGCTCATATTTTTCACATGCGCATTCGCCTACTAAAGCACAGAACAACGCTGATTGGAGTTTTTTTAAGCTATTATCTTTCTGTCAAAAGACGCTGTACTTCTGTTGTTTTTTGTTACCGCTGGGAACTGCAGACATTGGAAGAATTAGCGTCTGATGCTGTGGTGGTTGGCGAGCTGCCGTCCGTTTCAAGACCGTTTTAGCAGTCTCTGACACTTGAGCCGCTAGGGGCAGGGTATATGGCGTGAGCGGTACAGACATTTTGCTGACCACGTCTTGCTGACGCTCCAAGGGTCGAATCGACCAAGCGGCAGGGCCTAGCGTCTTCCTGAACACGTTGTGTCCTTGGCGGCGGTGCTGTACGTGGCCCCAGCTTGTGTTTCATCTAGCATGGCCGCCTGCAGTTCGCAGAGAAAGGTGTTCGATAACAATACTGCCTGTCTGTTTCTTCGGCGGGAGCAGCACCTTTACTTGTGCACTGCAGGCGACCAAGACAGAATATCAGCAGGTGTTCAGGTCGCTAGGTTAGTTCCCAAGTGATTCTGCATGGTAAATGTGTAGATATTCAACGCTCACATCGAGCCCTCTGTCCCCCTTGCGCTTGAGCAAATGTCCGTAGCTCGCGCACGCGGCGTCCAGCGATCGAATAATAATAATAATAATAATAATAATTGGTTCACAGGAAGGGAAAGGCGCAGTATCTGTCACCCTTGCTATGTGGACACCTGAACCGCGCCGTAAGGGAAGGGATGAAGGTGGGAGTGAAAGTGGAAAGAGAGAAAGGGGAGCCGTAGTGGAGGGCTGCGGAGTAATTTCGACCACCTGGGGATCTTTAACGTGCGCTGACATCGCACAGCACACGGACGCCACTTCGTTTCGCCTCCATCGAAACGCAGCCGCCGTGGTCGGGTTCGAGCCCGGGAACTCCGGACAGTAGTCGGGCGTCTTACCACTGCACCACCCCAGCGGCCGAATGTCGTTTTCTTAGTGACATTGTATGAGGCTTCCAGTGTATCCATGCCCCGAGAAGTAACATATAAAGGTAAACGTATGTGCCGTGACTTTTGCTGGAAAGATGATCGCTGAAAACCTCAGCGGCAGTTTTGATCTGTGCTTTAGTAGGGGAACCTAAACGTGCAAATATTTATTACTTTCTAACAGTTCAGGTCTTATTTATTTGTGAACCGTTGCGTTAAGCGCTGATTGTGATCAGTTCACGGAGTGTAATATTGGGATGGAACCAGCAGACAGCATCGGGGCGTGGTTGTGCTTGTGTTTCCTGTTTTTTTGCACAAATGTACGCGCTTTGGCTTCTACGCTAAACATCGCGAAACTCATCAGCCGTACGCGCTGATGAGGGCGCTACGGTCGCCGAGATGTGTGGACGTGATCCAATCGGCTCCGTCATCTTCATATGATTCCGCAGTGATTTCTGTCGATTTTCACCGAAGTTCTTGCATCAGCAGTTTCGTGAAGTGGCAGGGAATTCGTGGATACCTGATTTTGAGGTGGGTCTTCATTTTTCAAGAATCTACAAGTACGTTTCTACCACGTGAACGCCGCCGCCGAACTAAGCCTAGGCGTGCACACCAGACGCTAGCGCTAGCCAGAAACGCGCTAGCTCGGCGAGACGCCAGCCGCCCTTCGCGCTGGGTGCAACACGAAGAGAATGGCAACCGATGAAATGGATAGCTCTGCGGATTTACCACAAGCATCGACTACAGAAGACGACACGGGTTGGAAAGTGGTGACCAGCCGGAGAACGAAGAAGGAACGCGCCCTACCTACTGCGCAACTTTCACAGCAAGCACACATGCATGCGACGGGCAGGTGAGCTCTTCTCGCAAGCCTCCTAACATTAAGAACCGGGTGATAAGAGCCTCACGCATGCCACCCCTGCCGCAAGACAACATCAAGATAGTGTTTCGCCCAAAGGGCGGCTTGAACTTGCAAAAGATCGGACCTACCTTAGTGAGCAAAGCCATAATGGCAGCAGTTAATCTTGATCCACAGCAGACCACGGAGGACATAATATGTCCCAATATTACGCAGAACATCATGGTGGCGAGCACGCCCTTTCGAGAAAATGCAGACAAGTATGCGCAAATAAGGGCTATCCGAATAGCCGAAAAAGAGTACGCAGTCAGCGCTTACGAAACTGCCCCAAGCGACATCTGCAAAGGGGTAATCAGACACATCGATAGTGCCGACGATCACAGGACGATTGAAAGAAACATTATGAATGAACGCAACCCCTTGGCACTAGCGGCGAAAAGAATCAAGGACTCAGGATCAGTGATCATTGTGTTCGATGGTCTTCGCGTCCCAAACTTCGTTAGGTATGGACCCACACTGGTACCCTGCTACTTATATCGCAGACAAGTAGACATATGCTACGTATGCGGCAAACTCGGACATCGGGCGGATGTTTGCCCCGAGCCAAACTCAACCGAATGTAGGGGTTGCGGACTTCCTAACCCCACCTCATCCCATGTGTGCGATCCAAAATGCAAGCTGTGCGGGGGCTTGCACGTGACGGCGGACAAGGTGTGTAGGAAACGCTATCTCATTCCATACGTAGTACGCGCACGACGACAACGAGCGCGACTGGAGCAACAAGAGGAAGTACAGCTAGTTGAAGAAGACAAGCAGCACGCGGCACGAAGCCGATCTAGGTCCAAGACGCCAACACGCAGCCGCTCCCGCTCTCAATCGAAGAGCCGCACACATGCGAGGACAAACGGAAGTAGTTCTCAGGTGCGCTTCGGTGGAAAAGACAACGGAGGCGATGGCACGTGGGCGGACAAGGTCAGAGACGCTATCACGCCTCCAAAGAAAAGTGAGTCCCGCAATCCTGATAAAGAGCGAATAGCTATGTTAGAACAGGAACTAAGAGAGCTAAAAGCCGCTTATACTAAGCTAACGCTCGAATTAACTGCAATGAGTAAAGCGAACAGCCGTAAACAAACGCTCACACCTGAGCCATCAACCGCTGTCGAAATTCCCCAACTCGTTGAGACGAACAGACATGAAGAACAAATCGAAGAGTGCCCGCCTTCTAAGAAGCGCGCTTTAACGCAACCGCGAACCACGAAGGACGCTATGGACGCCATGAGCGAGAATATGAGGCTAATGCACGAGAGCATGGTGCGAATGAACGAGAAAATGGACATATTTAGCTCACGAGTACAGAAAATGGAAATGTATCTAAACAATACGGTAGTACCGGCAATGGCAAGGATGAGTTCACAACACATCGGTGCGCAAGGCCCACCTCGCGATGGTCTCACTGCAAGCGAAGGAGGTTACAACGGCCAACATGACAGTGCCGAATAAGACACGCAGTCTCCGCGTCTGGCAATGGAACTGCAGGGGGATCGCCTCAAAAAAGGCGGTCCTCCTGCAGATGGTCAAATCAGAAACCGAGAAACCACACGTCATCATGCTACAAGAAACACTCACAACCGAACTGGCCATTACGGGATATACGGCCGAAGCCCACAGAAAAGAGCAGGGCAGAGGCGTCGCTTTACTGATTGGAAAGAAGATCCCGTACATTCGGCATGAGATCCGCCACACAGCCTGCTATCTAGAACACCTCACGATTGAGATCATACCGAACGACCACGTAGGGAACAAGCAAAGCATCTTCCTCACCAATCTGTACAGCAGCCCTAAGGATACGAGGCAAGGGTTTAGAGGCATTCTGGCCAAGATTGCGCACATCGCCAAAGACAGTCCGCTGATTATAGGTGGAGATTTTAACGCCCCACACCAGGCTTGGGGTTACGCGTATCCCTCTAGCAAGGGAAATCGTCTTCTCACGACAGCCTCCGATCTCGACTTCACGCTGATCACAGACCCGGAGACCCCAACCAGATGTGGCACTACCACATGTCGAGACACCACACCGGACCTTACTTTTGTCCGGGGCCTAGAAAAATGTGCCTGGCACAACTCAGGAATAGACCTTGGGAGTGACCACTATATTCTCCGAATTGATGCAGAGATACCGGGAAAGAGGCAAAAGGAATGCAAACTTATCGATTGGGACAAATTTCGTGCAATACGGGCGCAGCCATCCAACTCATCAGGAGCAACCACAAAGCACACGATAACGAGCTGGACCGAGCAGCTCAAAGCAGACATCGCAGCCTCGGAACGGACAATTACCACGGACGTTAAGGTAGAAAGGATGGACAGTCGGCTAGCGAATCTTCTCGAAGCCAAACATTCCATTCTAGCCAGGTGGAAGGGTCAACGTCTTAACAGAAGACTACGAAGGAAACTTGCCGAACTCAACAAGACAATTGAACAATACAGCATGGTTCTCTCCCGACAACAATAGGATGAAGTCTGTAACTCCCTCAATGGGCAAATACACAGAGGAAGTGGGTGGGGACTCATAAAACACCTCGACGAACACGGAACAAAGTCCAAAACTATGCAACGGATCAGGCTAAGTAAATTAGTACATCGCGAGAAGCAAATCAGTACCGCCGAAGCCCTTCTGGATGACCTTGCCAAACGATACTTACCGCTTAAATCGGGGTTACCCAGTATCTTACAAAGGAACAGCTATGACGGTGCGCCAAACTCAGAGCTAGATACGGACTTCACAGAAAGCGAGGTACGCTTCGCAATTCACGAACTCAACAGTAACTCTGCAGCCGGCCCCGATGGTATCACAAATCGGGCTCTCCGAAACTTAGAGGACGACTCGGTCACGTTCCTAATGCAACAAATCAATGAAGTCTGGAAAACTGGCCAACTACCTGCAGAGTGGAAGCATGCCAATACGATCCTCATCCCAAAACCGGGCAAGCCGCTGGGCCTACCCAACCTAAGGCCGATCTCACTGACGTCCTGCCTAGGAAAGCTAGCCGAACACGTCATTGTGAATAGACTATCGGAATACGTAGAAGAAAATGAGTACTTCCCTTACAATATGATTGGCTTTAGGCCAGGTCTCTCAACGCAAGACGCTATGCTACGCATCAAGAAAAGTCTGTTGAATCGCCCCACACGAGACACCAAGGCGCTACTGGGACTCGACGTGGAGCAAGCTTTTGACAAAATCCAATATCAAGCCATTCTCAAAGCCATATCTGACCACAATCTCGGAACACGCTTCTACCACTACGTCAAGGCGTTTCTGCAGGATCGAACGGCCACTATCCGGATAGGCGAACACGTCTCGGAGAGCTTTAATCTGGGCGATAAGGGAACACCACAAGGCTCAGTGCTTTCACCATTCTTATTTAACGTGGCGATGACAAAGCTTTCTCGCGCATTGGGTGAAATTGCTGATGTGGAGCACACCATATACGCAGACGATGTTACCATCTGGAGCACCGGTGGCAGCGATGCCGAATTAGAAGCGCGCATGCAAGAAGGCATCACGGTTACCGAGGCCCATCTTGCCCTAATGGGACTTCGCTGCTCTTCTAGAAAATCCGAGCTACTCATCTACCACCCCCCAAGACCAGGCCGCCCGTCCAACGACTGGCGCCGACACCACACACCGTGCATAGAGTTATACGACAGGGATGGAAATCGCATACCCACGGTCGATAAAATACAAATTCTAGGACTAATCATCCAAAGCAACGGGTCCAACTGGGCGATGCTTGACAGCATCACGATCAAGATTGCAAACGCGATCCGGATGTTTCGGCGCATCATGAATAGGTACAGGGGACTGAGCGAGGACAACGCTATTCAAATGGTCCATGCTTTTGCACTCTGTCACATCACATACGTGGCTGCAATGCTCAACTGGAAAAAGGAACATCAGAGAAGGCTTGAGGTACACATACGCCGAGCTTTCAAGACAGCGTTGGGGCTCCCCGATAATGCCTCCACTGAACTACTCTTACAGCTAGGAGTGCACAATACCCTTGCCGAAATCATCAAGGCACAGCACACGGCACAGATTGCACGCCTATCAAGCACCAAAGCGGGCAGAGAGATTCTCGTTAAGCTCGGCCTGAACACCATAGTAGAAACAGACAACGTCCTGCAGTTACCTAAAGTCGTGCGAGAAGCAATCAAAGTGTCCCCCTTCCCAAGAAACGTACACCCGATCCACAATCAAGGAAGAAGGCTCGCCCGCGCCAAAGCCCTCGCTGCGGACGCGGCACAGTTCCCCGACCAGACAGCTTTCGTGGATGCAGCGTACATACCGGAAAAGCATGCCTACTCGGTAGCAGTAGTCGACGGACACGGGCGTACGCGCAACTCACTCACACTTTACACCAAGAAGCCAGAGGTAGCTGAACAAGCAGCGATAGCACTAGCTCTAAAAGACTCGGACTTCACAACTGTATACAGCGACTCTAGAGCAGCCACTCGAGCTTTCGCCAAGGGCGGGATAGACAAGACGACGCTACGGATCTTAGGCGGAAGTAACATCACCGATCACTCCATCGTATGGTTCCCGGAACACATGGGCAGCTTAGGGGGCGGCCTGCGGAATCTCAATGAGATCGCACACGAGGCGGGGCGAGGACTCGTCGACCGCGTCCCTCCGGTTTCCCCTGTTACTCCACATATCGAGTACAGAGATCAATTATTCACGTACAACGAGCTCACTAAGCACTTTTATCTAGGCAGACGAGCATTTCCCCTCCCGGATAAGAAATTAACCCGCAGCCAATCAGTCACGTTACGCTTGCTCCAAACGAACTCATACCCCAACCCCTGGCGCATGAAGCACATCGACCCAGACTACGACGGACAACATGTGTGTGAGCGGTGCAGTGACCGTGTAGACTTAAATCATATGCTGTGTGGTTGTGCATCGAGCGACGCCTACGCCAAGAACAGGGAACGTTGGGACAAAGTTTTAAAAAGTGCTTCACTACATGATCAGCTTCGGGCTGTCCAGGAGGCCCGCGCGGCGGCGGAGAGCTTTGGGCTCTCTGTTCCGACGTGGGAGCTGCCCTCTACACCTGGCGCCTAGCCGAGTGTCCTCCAGGACCCCTTGTTACGACCGTGCATCCGCATTTGCGCGCTCTATTGTTCGCCTGTGGGCATGGAAAAGTATTGTGAATATGTGGTGATGGTCCAATGGCTCTAAGTGAGCCTGTTTCCAGGAATCCTGTTTTGTAAGCCTGTTTTGCTTTGTGGACACCCTGCAAATGCCAAATTGACCCTGTCAAGAGAACGTCTAGAAAAACACAAAGAAATGTCCCCTGCGGGAGATAGCCGGAAGTGCTTTCGTTCAATTGTTCACCCTACCCGTCGAGAAGCGCTATGGTCAAGTAAGGAATGCCTATTGTCCAAACGAGGCGACAGAGTGACACGTCCGCTGACGTACAGGACAAGAAACGAGCAAGGTGATTACGGCCATTAGAGGATTTCCTGGGAATGCCGGACAAGAAAGGAGCATGACGCATACGGCCATTAGATGATTTCCCGGGAATGCAGGAAAGATTTGCAATTGTCGAAAACGGACAATGCTGGGAGCGTATGCGGCGCGCTCGTGCACTTGGGTTTCTGAGAAGTAAATCCACTTGCCGGAACCAGCTGCCTATCGATTCTTGGCTGAAGAATAGAAATGCACCTCCTCGCCGTTTTCCTCCTCGCCAAGCTTTTCCCGCCAACAAGTGACCAGGCTCAACGAAACAATGCCGGGCCAGTCAGTGCTTCAGACCATCAGTGCAGTGATGTGTTCGATTGGATGCCGATATCTGAGGGGCGTGCCCTGGATTTGGTTGGTCAACATCTTCAGAGAGGGGCTGGACATAGGGGTTTTTAAGGACGCTGCAGAGCACGAAATGTCGCTCTGGGCCCTGGGTAAACGGCTCATCCAGTCGCTTCTCGCTATGAACTCTTAACGCTTGCCATTTTGCTGATGTACCCTTCTTTTTCGTGTAAATAATCTTGTAAATAAGTTTCTCAAAGTGCCATTAAACCTGCTTGTACATATTTCACCAACATCGAAGATTCAATCCTACTTCAACCCCGAGTCTCTGCACGCTACCAAGTGAAGGCCGGGTCGACATAGCCCCAGCGTCACGACACCCTACTGTGGGAAATAAAGTTTTTGCCAAACCAAGCCAAACGCGCTGATGACCCGTTCCTAAACAGCAAGTGATTAGTAGCTTACTGTTGTATAATAGATCGCAGGTTGTGACGCTTTCCGAGGTTCTTTTCCACACAGCATGTGCCTCACTTGCTCGTGGAACACTTGGGGGGGGGGGGGGGGGGGG
>JAJIZL010022023.1:155856-192442 GCA_023969395.1 Amblyomma maculatum | reverse complement strand
GGGGGGGGGCGTTATTGGAAGATTAGGCATTTACCACTGAGCCGAGTAAGGAGAGAGCTGAGCGAAGTTTGGTTCCATGCGCCCAAACGAGGCATCACTGTTCTATATGTGGCCGCGTGGTTTTGACCCCGGTGCCACTTCGTCATGAATAAGGTACCCGATACACGAAAACATTTTACACAGTTCTATCTTGTTTGAAGATGCAAGTGAAGTGAGAAAAGAAACCATTAAACCGGTAAAGACTTTTCGTTTAAAATCAGTTTATATTTTTCAAGTTTTACTTTCTTGCTTTTGTCACTTACGTTTGTCTCGAGCCTTTGTCCATATCCATAATCACTTCCTAATATTTCCTGTCTTCAGTGCTGGTGTAGATCCAGGGGGGAACTCTTAAGGCTTTTGCTGAGCTCAAGACTTCCTCTTTGTTCTTGTAGAGGGCGAAATTTACAGCTATCGGTCGTGCATTCTCATCTTTGTAACGGGCGACACGGTGAGCTGTTGGCAGTTTTGAATTTTATTTCTAGCTGTGATTGACACTGCCTTTGGCTTTTGAATAAGCCTCGCCGGTGTGGTGCAGTGGTAAGACGCCCGACTACTGTGCTGGAGTACCCGGGTCCGTGTGCTGTGCAATGTCAGCGCACGTTAGAGATCCCCACGTGGTCGAAATTACTCTGTAGCCCTCCACTACGGCTTCTCTTTCTCTCTTTCCACTTTCGCTCCCACCTTCCTCCCTTAACGTACGGCGCGGTTCAGTTGTACACAAAAAGAAGCGTGGCAGATACTGCGCCGTTCCCTTCCTGTGAAACAATTATTATATTTTTTCCTAAAACGCAAACAAGAGAAGGTGTAGCCGCCGACTTCGATTTTCAAGGTTAGTGTTCTCGGTCTGCAGAATCGTAAGTTCTTGCGCTAACTGTTCAAATGATATTCCCTGTTCAAACACCAGTATGTCCAGAGCTTCAACTTTCCCTGTAGCTCTATCGAGTTTGCTGCTTATATCCGCTATAATGGCTTCATGTTTAACGATTCTTGTGTTTTTGCTTTCTAGCTTAGCCGTGATATTTGCCTCACCACTTAGTAAACTTTTTAACAATTACAAATCCGATTCACCGACGGGGTCCGCATTTAGTTCAACACCTCCGGAGAGAAGGAGTAAGAGCACCAGATACAACACATGATTCGTTATCAAGCGGAAAGTTTGCGACGTGAAGCGGAATGTACACGTTTGCTACGACAAACAAAAGCACTTGGCATCTGGAATGCACAATTTTACGTATGATAAGGGGACAGTGGAAACTAACCTGCATATGAAAAAATAGCGTGAACTGAATGTCCGCAATTGTGCCGGCTCCAAATACAACTAAGTCAAAGCCCCACGGGTTTAGGCAGGTATTCTTGTGGTCACATGACCCCCGATGATCGAAGAAAGTCGGTGGGCCACTGTCGATAATATCAATATCCGACTGAAGCCAGGAAACATGCTTATCCGCTTTTGCCGTTGCCCCGCCGGGGTGGTGCAGTGGTAAGACGCCCGACTACTGTGCCGGAGTTCCCGGGTTCGAACCCGACCTCGGCGGCTGCGTTTCGATGGAGGCGAAACGAAGAGGCGTCGTGTGCTGTGCGATGTCAGCGCACGTTAAAGATCCCCAGGTGGTCGAAATTACTCCGTAGCCCTCCACTACGGCTCCTCTTTCTCTCTTTCCACTTTCATTCCCACCTTCCTCCCTTCCCTTACGGCGCGGTTCGGGTGTCCACAGAGCAAGTGTGACAGTTACTGCGCCTTTCCCTTCCTGTGAACCAATTTAACTTTTTTTGCCGTTGTTGGTTGCCGCGTCCCGTCCATGTGCTGGCGACGAAAAAAGCGTTTGGTGAAGTATGGGGACGCTGCCCTTTGTCTGGTCGGGCCTAGCACAGCCTGTGTTCCGGGCATAAAAATATCTGCATATGCAACAATAGCGTGAGCTGCACGTTGGCAGTTGTGAGCTTGGTTAATCGTCTTTCTTCACTACAGCAAAAGGTAATTTTCTTGTGCATACATCTTGACGGCCGTAAATTTAGTATACAGCATTGGTGTGGAAACCCCTTGTTCAACAAACGTCGCAGGCACTACTCCAGTCTCTCTCTGATATTGCGTGTTACGTGTCATGGTTGCCAGTTGAGCCGCAATGACTTCACATGAATAAGCTCTATAGCACTATAGGGTCACTCTATATAGCACGGCACTGCAGTGCCTCCTGTAGTACTCCAATGTCTTGTACGAATATTCGCACAAGTAACAAAATAAAAATTCAGTTCAGTTCAGGCGTTCAGTCGTGTCCGACTCTTCGTGACCCTATGGACCATGTCACGCCACGCTTTCCGGTCTCTCACTATCTTCTTAACATCACATAGCTTCATCTGCAATGCCTCGAGAATGCCATCTAACCATCGCGTTCGCTGCCTACCCCTTCTCCGGCGACCCTCAACCTTTCCCAACATCAAGTCTTTCTCCAGCGACTCCTCTCTTCTCATCAGATGACCAAAGTAGCTGAGCTTTAACTTTAGAATTTGACCCTCCAATGAGCAGTCAGGGTTTATGGTCGACAATATCGACTGATTTGATCTTCTGGCCGTCCAAGGAACTCTTAAGAGTCTTCGCCAGCACCACAATTCAAACGCGTCAATTCTTCGGCGGTCAGCCTTTTTCACAGTCCAACTCTCGCATCCATACATCACAACTGGAAAGACCATAGCGCGGGTTATACGGATCTTGGTTGGCAGACTAATGTCTCTGCTCTTTACAAAAATAAAAATATTCGATTTCTATTATATTCAGTTTCCTCACTCTTCAGTTCATATCTAATGTGGCCTTTATCTATACTATTTCTTTTTCATTTCAAAAAATAACTGTCCGTCGACGACTACAAAAACACTCAATATTTAAAAAGTATCAAAATGATGCTCGAGGAGGGATCCATCTCATTTAGCAAAATTGTCGCAGCAGCTGTGTTATCGACTCGTATATGTCATTTTTTTATTAAGCGCAAATTTCCCAATTTTTCTAGGACAACGAAACGGGCCACAAACGAGCTCTCTGGTTGACATAAGCAAGAAGAAACCTTTAAGATAACGACTTCATGTATTTATTACATGTACAGTCTTTGTCAAAAGTATACGGCCCAAAAATGTTTATTCTGAGCCCAGTAACTAGGCTTTAAAGCAACTCTAGCATTCAAAATTTCGTAGATGACAAATCTGGCCATCATTCTCCTCTATAGCTTATATTCATATTCCAGTATTGCTGCCAGAAGCCGTGCTACAGTGCTTAGAAGCAAACCTCTTGGGCCGTGTTCTTTTGACAAAGACTCATTGCAGATTACTCCTTGGAATCGGTAACGTCATTAAAGGCATGATTGTGGCAGACAATAAACGGGCGCAACTGCTCCTGGTATGAAAAATGAGGCGGCGCTGACTTTGGCGAATAAGCCTCGAATGCATTTTGAACTGATAGGTTTAATGTTTCTACGTAATCGATAAGAATCCACAGCAACATGCCAACGTACGTTTCTCTGTTTACCTTTTGTTTTCGCTACAAATTCTGCTCTTCGGAAACAAAAAATATATCTTCTAGCCGAAATTGATGTATGCAAGGGAAAAGTGCCTGCTGTAATAGCGCCTTTGTCGCGCGGCAGTGGAAGGTTACAGGACACATATCTAAATGTTGACCTTCTTACAAAGCCATCGCCTATATCTGATGAAATTGGCAATTTGCGTACAGGATGTCGTCAGGGAACTGCTTTCATGTCCACGAGCGCTCACCATCGTATATGTGCGCCTCGGGGGAAATTGCAGCAATTTGCAATTACGTACTTGAAAAGGCCGAATTCAAGCTCCATACCGTGTTTACAAATTGATATAAAGCAACATTAAAACGCTGATGTGGACATTCCACATTTCTTGTCCTGTTTGGCATAGCGTAGGGAAACTAACATTTTCGTTTATAAAATGTACACACATCCGACCGCTTTATTTTATACGCCTCTATTATATGTCCCTCAGTATATTCTAACACGAACGCGCGTACACAATGTTGCAAAATAAAAAAAAAATGCTTTTTGTGCTAAAGATGGCTAGTAGCTGTATAGAAGTGGTTTCTCTGGACTACCTCAAATGTTTATTTTTAACCCTTGGCTAACGTTAGCTTGGATATGCGGTATAAGTTTTCTTTACATAGCTTGCTGCGTTGCCCGAAATTCTGGTTTGACTCTTGCCAGTAGCCTCCGGTAGCGGTGAAGAAGAAATTGGGCATAAGTAAAAATCAGATGTATGCGGTAAGGGACAAAGCGGGCAACGTCATCAAGAATATGGACCAGATAGTCAAAGTATCTGAGGGGTTCTATACTGATCTCTACAGTAGCCAAAGTAGTCAGGACCGTAATGAGATTGGCGGTAGGGAAGAACAGTCAGACGTTCCACCAGTGGCGAAGAACGAGGTTAAGAAAGCAATAGAGACTATTTAAATGGGGAGAGCAGCTCGAGATGATCAGATAACTATAGATTTGTTGAAGTAGGGGGGGATATTGTGCTAGAAAAACTGGCAACCCTGTATACGCAGTGCCTCGTGTAATAAACGGTACCGGAACCATGGAAGAACGCAAACATTATCCTCATTCATAAGGGGACGCTAAGAACCTTAAAAATTGCAGACCAATCGGCTTACTGTCTGTTACGTATAAGGTATTTACTAAGGTAATCGCTAATACAATCAGGGCAACCTTCGATTGCAATCAAGCAAAGGATCAAGCAGGGTTTCGGAAACGGTACTCTACTATCGATCATATCCACACCGTCAACCAGGTGATAGAAAAATGCTCGGAATATAACCAGCCCTTATACGTAGCATTAATTGATTACGAAAAAGCATTTGACTCATTAGAAACCTCGGCGGTGATGCAGGCATTGCGAAATCAGGGGTAGACGAGCCGTACGTGAAAGTGCTGGAAGATATATATAGTGGCTGCACAACAACCATAGTTCTGCATAAAAAAAACTAACTAAATTCCCATAAAGGTGTTAGGCAAGGGGGCACTATCTCCCCAGTACTATTCACGGCTTGGTTAGAGGAAGTATTCAGAGACTTGGAATGGGAGCAGTTAGGAATAAGGGTAGATGGAGAATACCTCAGTAATCTGCGATTTGCTGATGACATTGCCTTGCTAAGTAACTCAGGAGGTCAACTGTAAAGAATGATTGGTTACCTAGACAGGAAAAGTAGAAAGGTAGGCTTGAAAATCAATATGCAGAAGAATAAGGTAACGTTCAACAGCCTCGGGAAGGAACAGCAGTTTACGATTGGTAGCGAACCACTGGAAATAGTAGGCCAATATGTCTACTTAGGACAGGTAGTAACCACAGATCCGAACCACGAAAAGGAAATAACAAGAAGAATAAGATTGGGATGGAGCGCATTTGGCAAGCACTCGCAGATTATGACCAGCAGCTTACCGGTATCGCTCAAGAGGAAAGTATACAACAGTTGCATCTTACCTGTACTCACCTATAGGGCTGAAACTTGAACCAAAAGGGTTCTACTTAAGTTGAGGTCAATGCAGAGGGCTATGGAACGAAAAATGGTAGGGGTAACATTAAGAGATAGGAAGCGGTCAGAGAAATTACTCAAGTTACTGATATTCTAGCGGAAATCAAGAAATAAAAATGGGCATGGGCAGGACATGTAGTGCGAAGAGAGGATAACCGATGGTCGCTTAGGGTAACAAACTGGATTCCAAGGGAAGGATAGCGTAGCAGGGTGTCGTGTTTGCGCAAATCCACGCAGCTGGTTGAGGTGTCGGCGTGCCACTGTTCCATGTATGCTGACAAGCCAAGAGCGCAGGCCTATGCGTCGCACAACAGTAGCTTCCTCCCAGCGTGGTTTTCTGAGAAACTGGCGGGCGAGGACGCGCTGCCCCTCAACAAGTGTCCCGCTGCGCGGAATCGGTTTTTCCTCCCGGGTCGTCTTTGTTTCTGGCCCGGGGAGAATAGCCGTGAGCTGCGTCCGCATTTCGCGCTCGAACATCATTTTCGCTGGGGTCTGGCCTGTCGTGTTTTGTACAGTTGTGTGCTGCTTGAAAAGGAAACGTGCAAGGCGGTGCTGCAGCGACCCTGTCTGGTCTCTCTCAAGGGCACGTTTTAGCTCGGCCACGTAGCGCTCGACTTGTCCGTTTGTCGCTGGGTGGTAGGGGGCCGATTTGACTGATGAGATCCCGTTGTCGCGATAAAACTTGAGAATCTCCGCAGACCTAAACGGTGTTCCGTTGTCCGACACTACCTTGCGGGGAATTCCGAACGTTGCGAACAGTGATCGGAGGTTGTCAATGACTGCTGCCGAAGTCGTCTGTCGCATTTCCCTTATTTCAAGCCATTTGGTGTAAGCATCTACGAGCACAAGGAGAGTGCAGCCTTCAATTGGGCCTGCAAAATCAACGTGCAGGGTGTGCCAAGGTGTGTGTGGCTTTTCCCATTCTGGGAGAGGAGCTTTTGACGGATTGCTCCGGCTGCTTTGGCAAGGCTTGCAGTTTCGGACTGTTGTTTCAATGTCGTGGTCAATGTTAGGCCACCATATATAGCTTTTGGCACACGCTTTCATGGCAACGATTCCCCTGTGTCCGGCGTGGATGAGAGAGATAGTTTGCGCGCGTAGCTCTCTCGGAATCACAACTCGGGATCCTAATAGGATGCAGTCGCGGTGGGTGCTCAACTCTGTAGCTCGCCTGCGGTAAGCGTCTAAGTTGTCTCCTTTTAGTTTGTGCACGTTGCCTTGTTGAACAGCTGTGTAAACTTGGCGTAGAGTTGCGCACTTCTGCGTAGATGCTGCAGCTCTGCCTGCTGTAAGCGGAGGTTCTGGCAGTGCTTCGAACATAAGAACGTCTCCGTGCGGAGGCGATTTGTCAACTGTTTCGTTCAGTGGCAGGCGGCTGAGCGCGTCGGCATTCTGATGTTTAGTCCCATTACGGTAGACCAGATCGTAGTCGTACGCTGAGAGCTTGATGCACCAACGTGTCATTCGCGGAGACAATGTCGGTGGCATGGGCTTTTGTGGTCCCAGAATGCCCAGTAGCGGTCGGTGATCCGTTATAAATATCACCTTTCGGCCGGCAATGTACTGGTGAAAATGTGTTGCCGCGTAGACGATGGCCAGCCCCTCTTTGTCCAGTTGCGCGTAGTTGCGCTCCGCTTGTGACAACGTACGTGAGGCGAAGGCAATCGGGACCTCCCTTCCGTGGTCATCAGTCTGCGAAAGAACCGCGCCGACTCCGTACGGTGATGTGTCGCAAGACAAAAGCAGTGGCTTCCTTTCGTCGTAGTGGCTGAGGACTGTACACCTTCGAAGCAGGTGTTTCAGGGCGTCGAATACCTGCTGATGGCGGGGCGACCATGTCCATTTCACATCTTTCCGGAGCAGCTGCTATAAGTCGTTGGCCACAGTAGCTCTTTGTTCTAAGAAACGGTCGTAGAACGTTAAGAGTCCGAGAAACGCCTTTAGCTCCTGCTTGTTTGTTGGTGCCCGTGCTTCGGTGATCGCTCGCACTTTGTCTTCGGTCGGGTGGATGCCTTCTGCATCAATTCGGCGTCTTAGAAATTGCACCTCTGACACCGCAAAACAGCATTTTTCTTTGCTTAAACGCAAATTTACGTTCGCTAGCCTTTCAAGAACGTGCTCTAGGCGCGCTGCATGCTCTTCCGTGGAAGCGCCACTGATTATTACATCGTCCAGGTAGACACAAACTCCTGGGATTCCTTGAAGTACTGTCTCCATGAACTTCTGAAATATGGCCAGGGCTGCAGCTACGCCAAAGGGCAATCTCTTGACCTTGTACAGGCCTTTCAGTGTGTTGATTGTCAGTAATTCTTACGTCGGTTCGCTCACCTTCAGTTGTTGATAGGCCTGGGTGAGGTCTAGAGTGCTGAAGACTCTTGCGCCGCGTAGTACACTGAACACTTCTCCAGGTGTCGGCAGCGGGTAAGACGACGCTTTAGTCGCAAGATTTACGGTGCTCCAATAGTCTCCGCAGAGGCGTATGGTTCCGTTCTTCTTGCGAACAACAACCAGTGGTGTGGCCCATTGCGAATGTTGTGCCGGCTCGATGACACCTTGCTGCTCCAGTTTGTCCAACTTCCTTTCAACGGAAGCTCTGAGAGCAAAGGGTACTGGCCTAGCCTTCAAAAACTTCGGTTGCGCGCCGCTTGACAACTCCAGTGTGACTGGTGGCCCTTCATTTCCTGGAATCTCTTCAGAGAATGCTCTTTCGTATTTCTCCTGCAATTGCTCAATGACGTTGTGGCTCGGCGTTTGGTGTATGCCGCATATCGTCACCTCTAATGGAGAAAACCAGCTGCTCCCTAGAAGGCTTGATCCTGAGCCCTTCACAACAAGGAGAGGTAGCGTATGGGTCTGGCCGTTGTAACAAACCCGCACGTTGGCAGAGCCCAATAGTGGCAAGTTTTGTCCTGACCACGTTCGCAGTGTCGTCTTGTTGCAAGGGTGGTGCGTCTGACGGCCACGAAGTTCGGAATGTGGCCTCACTGATCAGAGTACAGGCTGCGCCTGAGTCCACCTCGAACTTAATCAGTTTGTGGTGTACTGTAACTTCGGTAAAAATCTTCGGACGCGTGCCGAGATTCACGGTGTTCAGGTCGTACAACATTGATGATACTGTTGATGTTGCTCCGTGGGCATCAGATTGCGGCCCATTCTCTGAGGCGTCTACGCTGTGGTTAGGCTGAGAAGGCGACTTTATCTTGGCAAGCTTCCGCTTCGTAATGCATGCTTTCTCAATATGCACTTGCTTGTGGCAAAAATTACACGTGGCTGACTGGAATCGGCATCCCTGGGCGTTGTGTTGGCCGTCACACCGCCAGCAGCGTTGTACATTTTTGACCGATTTTGCAACAACAGAAGGTCCGCGTACCTGGTTGCTTGTTTGATGTACCGGCTCGGTGTTCCGGCGCATCTCTCTCTGCTGGTGACCGGCGCTCTCCGCTCGCATGGCGATGTCGTAAGCTTTGTTAAACGTGAGGTCCCTCTCAGCGAATAGGCGCTGCTGTAGTGACTCGTCCCTCAGTCCGCACACAAATCTGTCACGTAACATGACGTCCAATGGAAGCACGGTGGTGTTAGCAGATGCTGTGTCTTCATGCTGCCCGGTAGCTGTCCTGGCTGTGGTCAGCGTCCCAAAATTGCAGTCAGCTGCAAGCTTCTTGAGCGCTGCTACGTAGGCGCTCACAGTTTCGCCTTCCAGCTGATCTCGTCGCTGGAAGCGGGTTCGGCTGCAAACTTCGGATGGCCTCGGGTCGTAGTGCTTTTGAAGGGCTGCAACGATTTCTTCGTAAGGCACTTCCGCTGGTGTGCTTGGCTGAATAAGGGCGCAGACAGTGTCGTAAGTCTGCTCCCCGCACAGCGCTAGCAGGTTGGCCCTCTTCAAGGCTGGGTCTGTGATGTTGTTAGCTTCGAAGCAGAACTGGAGGCGTCCAACTCACGATGACCAAGATGAGCCGTTGAATTCTGGTATTAACCCTCGCGTAGCCATGGCTTGTCAATAGCGTTGCGTAGCGCGGGTCAAATCCACTTCCTCGTCGCCACTGTCGTGTTTGCGCGTCGTCGATGGAGAAAAGACATACGCGCTACTGTTAACTGTTAACTTCGTTTATTACTAGATAAGAGGGTGCAACCAGCGTCGGCCGAGGCGTAGGCCGAACTGCCGGGCGAAGAACGGAGGGAACGGAGGCCGGGGATGGGGCTTGCTTCCCAGAACCAGAGGAGGGCGAGGGAGCCCACTGTGGGGGGCGCCCCGCTGAGCGCAGGCAGGCGGCGAGTCCTCCCGGCGAAGCGCAAAGAGGGGTGCGGGCCTGTTCATTTAGCGCGCACTGCTCCATTCACAACGGAACGGACGAGCACAGCACTTGGAACACAACACAGGGGGCGGCAGAAAGTTAGGAGGGCGGATGAGGTTAAGAAGTTCGCAGGGGTGAAGTGGAAGCAGCTAGTACAGAACCGGGTTAATTGGAGAAATATGGGAGAGGCCGTCGTCCTGCAATGGGTATAGTCAGGCTGATGTTGATTGAAGCCGCATCAAAGTGCACTGCTGGGCGAGGTAGTGACTGATCTTCCTTTTCCCATCTCCTGCGCTGTTTCTTTCTACCATGATTATTGAAGACACCTTAGATGCCTGATGAACGCCACACCCCTTCGCTAGCTGATAGGTATCTGTGCCCTACGTCTGACTAGATGACAATGAATTCGATTGTTTGGTACCATCACGATTATTAGAAGCCGGTTCGCAACCTGGCCGGTTAGTCGTGGTCACCGTGCATGTCTCCCGTACCAGGCTGATTTCTATTGCCTATCGATCCGATGCTGTCGGTGTATTTCTCATAGATGTATGTAGTGCCATTAATAACTAGTTTATCATATCGAAGCTGGAACTTAGGCGAACCTGATAAACCCTTGGCGAAATCAACCAATTTTTTTTTTCCCGAGCGCAGTGAGTGGAAAGCGAAAAATCCCCTGAAACAGACAAATCGCTGTTTTTAGCTTTGACCTTTGTGTGAACCCCATTTGTTTGAGCTTAAATATCCGAAATTTGACAGTCAGAGGCCTACAACAACCTACTTCATAACGACCGCCGAGAAAATGCGAGAAATCAATCACGTCAATGGTAATATTGGAGTCAATGCGATCTTTTATTAATTCAATGACCCCCTGCTCACGTTCATGCCACATTTCGTCGCTGTCTTTGATGCCGTAAAACAACAAGTTATCGCGAGCACTTCTGTCTTTAGGTTCGTCAAGTCTTAGGCGCATATCACGGTTTGGCAGCGTTGGAATCCTACCTCATGTCATCGAGAGCATCATACCTGTTTTCAACTGAACATATCCTGTCATTCACTACTATGAATTTAGCTTCAAGGGATTGCTGTGCTTCTCTGATTTCGTTAACGGACATTGTTGTTTCAGCCTGCCCCTTGATCAAAGTGTCTGCTCTTTCAGCTCGCGTAATGCTGAAGCATCTCTTCCTGCCACTCACCTTCGTTGGGCGTGACAAGATTATCACCTTCAGACTTGTTGGGACCAGGATTGTTCTCGACGTCGCCACAACACAAAACTTGCAGTACATCAAAGCACTCACGGAAAACGTCGCGAAGAACGTGTGCGGACGTGTGAACAACATGGGAACAGCAATAACGAATGGTTGCCTTAGCGTTAAGCATATACAGAGTACTGTTTATATACCTTAACAGAACGAAGATGTGCAGCGTCAAGCATTGTCGCAGCTGGGTCACTCTCACGTCGACTGAAGGGCCGCGGCCAGGTGACAACGGTATTCATACGCTGTAAATTTGGTGATGCTTCCCGCGATGAGGCCTGTCTTCTTGTGCCAGATGAAGGTGTCGTTGAATAAATCATTAAAGCCGCTTACATTGCCTGGCTACGTCCGAGCGCCGTTGTTAATCGTTACGTGCAAAGCGGGTGACTGGTAACTTGTTTCCGTTGAGTAGAAAGGGCAAGCTACGAGGCAGGTCACAACCTGTACAAAACAAAGGTGTTCAACGTCAAGCTACGTCCCAGCTGAGGCGCTCCCGCGTTCATTTTTAACAACCTAACCTCTTTATTGGTGAGTAATAGTGACGGTGCACTAATGCACTTGTCACTGCATTGCCTTGCATCCTAATGTGATTGGCCTCCACACGCTTCCTTTCCTGCCTGATCTTTCCTTTTCCGATTACTGAAATGCTATAAAAGGGAAGAATACAGTTTCATATTATCCGCAGTGACGCGGAGCTTATTTTGGTCTGACACGTTTTTCAGTGAGTTCACGTTTTCACGTGTACAGTGATTCACTCATCTGCCACTTTGACCCGTGTATAATCTACAACAAGAGAGGTGAACCTTATATATGACACTAGTGGAACAGTTAAAGAACTTGTAAAAGCAGAGGTTGCTAGCTTAGCTTTGCTTTTTTTTGCTCTTGTAGATTTTTGAACGCAGGCCTGACGTTTTATAGGGTGCCGAAAAGACCACTTTCAAGCCATGCTGTTGTGCTACCATTTTGAATTGGCACATACCCACACAGGGGTCTTTTTGAATTATTTTAAATGCCGCGAAGATAGGGCACAACTTCGACGTTTTCTTTCTCCAGCTTAGTAGCTTTTAAGTACCTCCTGTTCTCGGTTTTCATTTCGTGCAGCAGCGACACGATGACTGCTCGGCGCAAGTGACGCGGATAGCCTGCCTCACTTAGAGTAATGACTTGTTGGCGAAAGCTTTCATTAACTTTATGTGGGCAGCTCTTCTGCACGGCATGTTCAGGCAAAGGCTGGCTATTTATCAGTCGGAGTGAGAAGATTCATACAGTAAAATGACTTTTTTGTTCTGGGTGAGTAGCTCCAGCGCACATGACCTTCGTGAAACGTAAGAGTTAAGTCTAGAAATGAAATTCTCACTCAGCATTTCATACGTGAAAGTAAGTGCACGCGCACAATCATTAAACACGTTCAACACATCGCCAACGATTGCTGACAGCAATTCACTAAGTGCTATGTTCAGAACGATTGAAAGCCGTCAACACATCGGACCACTCGAAGAACACGCTCGTCAGATAGGTTGCAGTGAAGAGAATGATCAAATCCGGCCAAGAAAATTCGGTATAACACAGGAGCTACACTAGCAGCAATGCTAATACCTACTAGAGTTGACGAAAAATTAAAGGTCAAAAGCTCAATAAAAAAAAAATCATTTAGTAAATTCGAGTTCTGAAACAAAATAACGTCATTTTCTTCAATGAAATCGCGCACTGTGCACAAACAGATTGAGTTTGAAGCATGCAACGCCAAATCGCCAGGTTTGTTTTATTATTGCATGATGCCGCGCATGTTTAAAACGAAGAAGCCTGCCTAGTGAACTTTTTCGGAGAAGGAAGCTGTGAAAGCGCTTATCATTTTCGAAAGCAAACACGGCAGCAGCGATGGAAACCAAATTGGGGACTATAGAGAACAGTGTTAACAAAAACCATGACATTGTTCTTCAGGCTTCTCTATGGAATGCTCTCATGGTAAAATATTTTGGGTTGATAAGTTAAAGTGGTTGGGAGGAAAATAGTGAAGATGGTGTCTAAAGTTTTTGGTTTGGTGCGCGTGCAACAATGTATTAGATCTCTTCATATAGGGGACTCGAAAACTATTCTGTACATGAATGTGTGCCGTAATCAGGTGTTGACCGAACACTTAGCCGAACACCTTAAGTTTGAAGGTAGACAATCCGAACTGAAAGGTGACAACATTTCCGCGGAGGCAGAGCCTGTCATTGTGATTCGCACAGGGATATTTGTGTGTCGTAGCACACACAAAAGACGCCCTTCAGGCAAATGACGTATTCCTGAGTATTCAGTTAAGCTGAAATTATATCACTGTTATTTTGGCACTGTAATTATGAAGTTATGTGGGAAGAAGCGTTCCTGTTTCTGTTACGGTACTTTTGGATTAAGAATAGGAAGGAAGGGATATTACTTCCCAGCATTGCGATCTTCGCGCGTGTTAGAGTCAACGTAGGATGATGATGATGATCTTTGCGGTATTCTTGGGGAGGGGTACAGGAAGCACGTTATGCCGGCCTAAGTCGTGGTGGCACTCTTTGCGTCCAGGGGAACTTATGGTGTTCCATTACGGGTGTTGTGAGCATAAAGCGCTACCCCTCCTCCTCCTTCGGCACTTAGATAAAGGCCGACCGAGCGCGTTTCCGGGCATTGCCGTACCGTATGTCCGCGCTGTAATGAAACTGGGTGTTGTGCTTTCGGCTCTAGCCTGCTGTCTACGCCACGTAACACTCGCCACCAGTGGAAGAGTTGCGAGGAGGTTTGAGTGACGCCTAAGCCAGTGCACGATGCCTTTGTCACCGCTTGTGTCTCACTGATTGGACCATTCAAAATGAACTACATTTCCCCTGCTAGGAAACTGGGAATCACGAACGCTATATGAGGCGCGGGTTTGTATCATCCTGTAGCTATGATTTCATCGAAGTAATTGTTCCTCACTTAGCATGTAAAAATGTTGTATAAGGATAGGATAGGATATTAAATACGTTAATTTCTCTAGGAAGGTCTTGTTGTATATAGTTGCATAACATGTTGTATAAAAACTTCTTTCTTCTCCAACTGCAACATGCTGCTCTCGGTGCGTTGTGTTGTCCTCCAGAACACACTACTAGAGAGTTTAGGCCCCCGAACTCGATCACATCAGGGCTAACAATGCTGGCACTCACGCTCAATAAAAGCACGGAGCTGTGGTAGCCTTCATGGCAATTGTCACGAAGTAAATTCGTACACCAGTGAAGCAATAACCAATGTTTAAACATCTATTCGCACGCGAGTTGGAAAATTATTCATGCTGTATAATGCAGTGCTTCGGTAACATCAATGCTTCAGTACTGAACCCTCGAGACATGTCGAAATGCTTTTCGGGAAGCAACAGTTCATTTTTAATGGCTGAGCATTCGACGCGACATAACTTGAAAGGACAATATCCAATTTTTGAGTAATAATTAATCCTTTCACCTTTCTCTTATCCTCCACCCCGCCGGAATGGCGCAGTGGTTAGGGCACTCGATTACTCCGCACAAGGACGCGGGATAGAATCCCGGTGTCAGCGGCCGCTTCTCTATGGAGGCGACAGGCTAGGCGCCCGTGTGCTGTGCGATATCAGTGCACATTAAAGAACCCCGGGTGGTGGAAATTTTTTGAGTTTTTCACTACGGCGTCTCTCATAGCCTGAGTCGCTTTTGGACTTTGAACCCCAAAACAAACCAAACCAACCAATGAACCAATCTTATCCTTCATAGCAGGCAAGGACACCAGCACTGCTAAATCAAAACCTACTCAATCGAATCTATTTAACTATCGGGACAAATGCATCCACCGAGAGGTCATGCACGACCGATGCCGTAGCATCTGCTCCCCCCCCCCCCCCCCCCCGCCCCTCTTGGTACTTCTCGCTTGGACTGAAGGGCCCGTACGTACACGTGTTCCATTCCATGTGTTGTGAGCATAAGGCTATACCCCTCCTTATCCTCCTCCTTCGGTTAGACGGGGCTACCGTCACCGTCTAACCAGTAACGCCCACCGCGCTTTGTCCTAGTAGCCTCGACGGCTCGCCACCAAGGGAAACCCGCGGCGCTGGCGTCGCTTGACCCCACCTAATCTTGGGTTCCTTATTGCTGCGTTGGGCTGCTGCCGTCACTGAAAAGAGGCAGAGAGAGATAGAGAGAGTGCCGAGAGAGCTGTAGTTGGAGTATACCTCGGCGCGCCTCTTCTGGCTATCTTGAATGACTCAGTGTTCGTGGAAAAAGCAGTAAAAAAAAAATTAACCAAAATAAACCACGGCAAACAAAGCAAAACAAGGCAAAAGGTGCTAGCACAGCTATGCCGAATTTAGCCTAGCCTTGTAATTGGGAGCTGATCTTAAAGCGCGAAGTTATGGAGGAAGCTAGAAATGGCCGCAAATGGTCTCTAGTGCCGCCATAAGCAGGCATGAACTCTTAAGAATGATGTCTGGATGTGCTAGTTACTTACTGCACACTTTGAAAAAGTCAGAATAATTTCTTTAATGCTGTGATTTTGACAAACCGAGAAACAAGTGCAGCTGCCTTTAAAGAAGCCGGCGAATTAAGTGCGACTAAGAAATATTAGGTGTTATTTGGAATTTAAATTCGACATTTTATTCGTAATTTAATAAAGGCATCAACGTTGACTCACGTAAAACACTGTTTTTTTTTTTTTACTTTTTTTACTGTTAGGACTTCTTTGCTTCAGACACACACAAACTAAAAAAATGAGCATCTGGAAACGCGGGAGCCTTCCTGTGTTTTTTATATACGCGCCCTTTTGATCGTCCTGTTCGAGCAGAAGCTATGCCCCTGTTCCAGGGAACTCGGCGGGAATTGCTGCGTTGAAGGAAATATTCGTGGCACAGCTGTATCATATTTCTCAGACCCTCCCACATTGACCTATATATTTTAAGAAATCCGCATAGCCTCTTCACTACTCCTCACGCACGCTTGCTGCTTAGATTTATCCATGTGACGCTTGACGGCTTACTACATTACAAGCGAGCCCACAGCCAGTGACTCAACGGAAAGCCTAGGGAATTTTTTATGCTGATTGTTGTGAAGAATTGAATAAGCCTAGAGACCCCTATCCAAAGCCTCCAACTTTGCAATCCACTGTCGTCACGATTTGCTAATACTTCCCCTCAATCGGCAAAAAAAAAAAAATTAATTGTGCTTTGCTTTGCATAAGTAGATGTTGGCTCCCTTGTTATGTATCCCATAATAAAGCCCCTCAGTTTTCCTGCATCTGTTTGATGGATGAATGCATTTTCTGTGCGTGCACCGCCGTAATTGGTTGCCTGCAATGTCGAAAACATCAAATTCAGTGTTTATAAAATCTGCGTGAGAGTTGAAGCTGCAGCAGAAGTGTGGTGGATGGACATCTAGGCGGCGGCAGGAATTTCTCGATATGAACTTTTTATATTTTGTCGTCAAACTCTGTTTGATTGTGGCCACGGCAGCAGCAGTTCGAACCAGGTAACCACGCATTTTGGCATAGGAGTAACATTAGCAGAGCTTCAGAAATGTTTCCAACTTCTCTCCTCCGATGTCCGATTGGCTTTATAGTCTGAAGGTGTCGAGCGTTACAATTCAGCTGATACACGGTGTATGGTGCCGTTTAAGATGGCAGAAATCGGACATTCATTTTGCTGGAGTTCTTTGAATCAATGCGATCTTTATTGATTCAATAGCTGCTGTAAGCATTTTGCAGTTCATGCGAAAACTACGGCGTCGTTTTTGTTATTAAGCCGTACGATACTACTTTAGACCAGGATACCACTGTGTCCACAATGAAAAAAACAACAACAACACAGTGCTCAGCACAAAGGCGGACTAATAAAGCATTATGCCTGCTAGCGGGATAAGCATTGACAAAGACTAAAGATAGCCGTTGAAAGATTAGGCGGCACGCGAAAGCACTAGGTTTTGAGTGAATCGTCACCAAATGAAGGCGTCTGGTGTATCACAAATGTTCGAAGGAATTGTTCAGATTAGCAGGTCCATTTGTTCACGCCCGGAAAGTCAGTGGAACCTCCACATGCTCAAAGTCTACTAAGCATGAACAAAGCGCGTGTTCTCAAATTTCAACAGTAGTGAAATACCGCTGAGAGAAGAGAACTTAAGTGAGCTATTCGGAATAAAGATTACACCTTAATTATACCTTAACTTTTGTCTGATTTTGCTTGTTGTTTTACTGCTTGTGCAGAAGCTTGACTTAACTGCGGAACAACTTTTAAATCATGTACCAGGATCCAGCTGTGATAGGGTTCTGAAAATGTCTTAACCATCTCTTTCAGGAAGCCTCTCAGTCAGTACCCTCAACTTCTGCAATACCACATTACTAAATGTGGATTCGTGACTGTAAGTTGAACATCTGTGTATGTTTAGTAATTCATGTGTGTTCAATGGTAAGCTTTGTAGCCAAATGAGAGCCACCGCATAACTTTTATTGAGTACACGCCATATGTATATTAAAGATAATTCCACGTGTATTGTTACGAAAATGTCAACCTATCCGCGGTTTTCTGGAGGAATAAGTAGTGCCCGTTCATAACGAATAGTAGGCTGTGCGCATTTCTTTCACGAAATCTGAACTTTTGTTACAAATGCACTGACATCAGCACGCACAACCATGCAAATATAGGAATGAGCGATAAAAAGCCAAAAGTCGGTCAGCAAAGTGCCATGGCATATTCGAACAGTATGAGAAGATCAGTAGAGGTTAAGGCCTCAGCCTAAGAGGCAGTGCTAGTGCCATTATAGAGCACAGAATATGCAGTTTCTAAACATGTACCCTAAAACTGGAAAAGCAATTTTTTTTTTTTTAGTGCAATTGGTGTGCTGTCCCATATCGAACTAAACCTGCGCACTTTCTGATCAGGTAGTTGCTTCTTTCTTCCAGGGGTTCATCACAAAAGCCACTAGTTTTCATTTTTAGTGTAAAGTGCTGAAATCATGGCGTCAAGCATGAGCCTGTAAGTGCGGGGCTAGTTAGACGAAAAGCATTCTCTTGCATCTCGCGAAGCTGTCCCGGCTGCCGTTCGCAGGCAAGCGGAAATAAATGAATCTCACTTTCGGAAACCTTTTGTGTCCTTTGCCATTCGCGTGAACACGAGGCCACTTTGCGGTGAGGTTGCTTTGTTTATGAGCAATTTGTACAGAATATAATGGGGGAGGATTTCCCAAGTTCGAATTATAGCCTGTTTAGCTGGTTGGATTGTTTCTCCACAGGACGCAAACCGGCACAGGCCAGCATGTCGCGAGGCTTCAGTGTGTTCGCTTCAGTCTGCTGCAATATAAGCACAAAAAGTTCGGTAAACAGAACCGATTGTATGTGCGCTGGCAGTGATAACTCACCAGCCACCGGTGACAAGCGTGCTTTCTTTTGGTTCTTATTTCTCCTGGTACAAAATCTCGTTATTGCATTTTTGTTATTCCACACAGAAAGGCAGCTTTTAATATTGTTTGTAACTTCAGGTAAACTTCTGCTTAGGCACATTGCTGCAGGTGCACGTTTCTGCACTTCTGTACATTTTTGCTTGAGGTAAACATCTACTAAAGAAGAGAATAAATACCGCACGAGCAAAGACAGGATGAGGGCGTAGGCAGAGACAGGAGCAGATTTTCAAGAGCTGGCGGTGGCTTGTGGTTTGTGAGGTTTAACGTTCCAAAGCAACTCAGGCTACGAGAGACGCCGTAGTGGAGGACTCCGGAAATTTCGACCACCTGGGGTTCTTTACGTGCACTAACATTGCACAGCACACGGGCGCCTTGCTTTTCGCCTCCATCGAAAAGCTGCCGCCGAGGCCGGGATTCAATCCCGCGTCCTTGGGAACAGTAGTTGAGCGCCGTAACCACTGCGCTGATTTACCTAAAAATCCGAAGCATATAAATGTGTGTCCACCCGCTCGTGCTGCCTTTTCTAGTGCTCTAATTATTGTTATTTTGTGTACGAACTTCCAACGGTGCCCAAGCATATTACTTGCTAAAACTTCCCCCACGATGCTACTGTCGTGTGTGCAAAAATTTTTGCTTCAGGCGCGTTTGTTATCCTTGATTTCGACTAGGACACCAATAACTAGTGTTTGACCCCTGGAATCTTCGGCTATTTTTATATCTGCAAATGAACACTGGTAATGTTCCTACACGTATCTCGTGCTTTATTCTCAATCTAAATTTGATCCTTAAAACTATTGTCTATCTTCTCGCAGAAGAAGTTATATTTATGCAAAGTATTTAGCGTTATGTGCAGATCTGGTTTATGAATCTGAATACAAAAATGTCGCGGGGGAGCGCTACGGGTCGTCAGTCAACTAAACCGACACCAACGCTCTACATCTGCTAGAAAACCAGTCGATAGTCACTGCTTTTCATGCCCTGAAAACAGGCGTGGAGTCTAATGAGCTGACCAGAACGATGAAACCAAACGGACGAAGATCACGTGCAATAGCCAAGAGGCCTGGCTGAAATGCCGTGGCGACAACCGCCACCTATGAGTCTTCCGAGGATGCGATACAGTTTTCTTGCAAAAAACTTCACGCCTTCACTTGCATCTGTACGATGAGATAGAATAATAACTTGACATTCGATTCTGATTCTTAGAGGGCTCTTTTCGTACTTCTATTTTTAGCATAATCATACCAGGCTAGCTTGTTCTAAAATGTGCAGCTAGCGCAGGATATAAAATTTGAATTTCAGTTATATAAAATTCCTGGCACAAAATTCTAATATACGCTGCTCTACGTTGACGTGTGTCACATACCATCTCCTCTTTGATTTTCAGTGCCAACCGATCTTCGGCATACATGCGTGTGCGCCGGACTGTGAATGCGTGATGAACCCCGTTGCGACAAGCGAGCATTTTTGCAGGGCAATAGCAATTCCATTTCCTCAAGGTACCTTCACCAAGTACAGACGTCTGTTTTTAGGAGATGCGAGATAAATTGACAGTATTTGGTGTCAGAATAGAGCTGAAAATTAAACTGTTTTCAGCAACCTGGCGTAAGCTCTTTTGTTGCATATGACATAAAATTTTCGCATTGATCAACGCTTACTTGTGGACAAAAGTGCATTCCACTAATGAACAAAGATTCAGCAATAGCCTAAGAAGCCTTGTTGCACAATTTAAGAGACGCTTTGCTTTTATGAGCCTTAGGTTCTATACTGAGCGAAAAGGGCAGATGTGATTTACGATCGCTACCGCATAAGTTTCTATAATCAAGCAGCTTGTATTGGAGGGCAGTGTTGTAAGCTTAGCGGCACTACAGGTTTTGAGTAAAATATGCCGCAGACCCTGCCACAAAACGGAGCGAAAATGGCAGACAGAGAGTGCGAAATTAAGCCTGGAATAGTCTACGAATTGAGCCGGAGAGCAGAATGAAACACTCTTGATTACAATTTTAGCAAAGCGTCCGCCGTTGTGCATATCCTGCACACTGAAGGTTTTTGAATTTCAGTAGCTTCGATGCTCGTGTAACTGTATCTGAGATCAGTGTAAAGAAGAATAAATTTATGTGGACATATTTCTATAAATATACCTTCACGGTTAGATCTGTTAAAATTGAGTTTCATAATATTCACCCTGATTAAATAGCATGGATTCATACATTTGCCGCTTAAATTGTCTGATCACACCAAGTGTTTTTTCCAGTTTGAGCACAGAGGAGTTGATGATAGCAGAAAGCAACAAAACGGCCCGGTAGGCCTCTATGTTGACGATCAAAATTTAAAACTTTACGAGTGTGCTCAGTTCTTGGGCTTTGCGCCTTCGAGGTTTCAGCGTGCGAACTATAACATCTTTACAGTTGTTAATCCGACAAACCCAGAGAAGAGAGCAGCATGAAGAACATGCGACTGAGTAGTAGCGAAATGCTAAATTCCCAACTCAAAATGTCATTATCTCAGTACTTTTATAAGGGAGCCCACATTAGCATGTGCATGTCTTTCCTTGTTGTCAATAAAATGGTCTGGCGTCAAAAGCGCATAATATATTAGCATGCAGACTTCAGAGAAATGAACAGCTGCGAATGCAGATCGTTCCTTGTGCAATCTGGTCTCTGTTGTGTAGTCCTTTTCTTGTTAAACATTTGTTCCAATACGCTGTTATAAAACTGAATCCTGACTGGAAGGCCATCGTCAATAGCGCACGGTACGAGCGCTTGACTTCCATGCATCTTGAGAGATCTCTTTTTATCAGGAACATTGCCAGTGCAGTGTATAATTTTTTTCTGATGCGCGGAAGAACTCTTCTACATTCCTCGCGTGGAGGCCGTAGCAGAAATTGGCAATAACGAAGTTTAGGAAGTCGAGATTAGTTCAGAAGCTCTGCTTGCGAATGCATTGTTAACCGCCTTAGAAGACCATAGGAAGCTCTACCCATGCATCTTGTTACGTTTGCTACAATGCAAAGTTTGATAATTCACCAGTTTTCATAATATAAGGTGCAACAATTGCAACAATTTTATCATTCTGTTTCATGCAATTGGTAACGAAGAAAATTCAAGACAAGCGCGAGCTCACAACAGAATATATATATATATTTTTTTGCGATGTTTATTGCCTCGATGCATAAAAACAATGTTATGAAGGCTGAAGGGTATGATCAAATAAATGAAAAAAGGTTGGCTGATGTAATGAATTCGAGGAGGGAGCGATGATGCGGTCCCTGCGTCCAAGCGGCATATGTCGACGGATTTGGGAGGAGAGTCCAGATGCAACTAGGTGTCGAATCCGTGTAGGCTTCAGCCTGGACATTCCAACAACAGGTGGTGCATATCGGCTTCTGTGTCTCTGGACTTGCAGACGCGGCACCCAGGATGGGGATAATAAATCTCGAAATTGGGCCTACTTTCGAGTCACTGCAGGTGTTAGGGCCACCCCAACTCGAATCCTCCGAAGCGCCACCTGCTCTGCACGGGTTAGACCGCGGGGGAGGCTTACCGTACACAGAGGCACGAGAGCACACGCACGGCGTCGGAGGTGCATTCTTGTTAAATGTAGGGTAGCATTATCCAATTTTATCCTGTTTGGCGATGACAAGTTTGATGTGGAAAGGCGGGTCGCTGCATCCACATGGCTTTGAGCACTTAAAGGTCACTTGATGTTCACTCAATACGAATTGGCTGTGGTATGCGTGCCGCTAGACTTTGTATGTTTTAGCAGATTTCTGTGCTGCTACTGACGCGTCTAAGAAGTTTTGTCACCTGGAGGGCATCAGTGAGTATGACTATACAGACGGTGGAAAATATGGGAATGGCCGTCACAGAGTGAAGCGCCTCTTGCAAAGCAAGCAGTTCCGCCCAAAAAGAAGATGGAGGTTACGATAATTGAAACGTTGATGTCTTGTTGAGTGAAGAAACTGCAGTTGCTACTTTACGGGCTTGGATGCTTGTGTCGACATAAATTACGATGGAACTTTGCGGCAAGCGGGCGCCTTGTTCCATAATTAGGTCGTGAAGTGACGACGCCGATTCCTGTGTCCTCGGTCGTCATAAATCAGTTGGGTTTTTATTGCTTAGCTGCACAAAATGCCAAGGAAGAACTGGCAGTGGTGGTGTTAGGATGAAATGTGACGAAGCATAAGTCCTCAGAGCACAGGTTGCGTGAGAGGGTGGCCTTAAACCTGCGAGCATCACGTCGTTGCTGCATGCGCCACTGCATCTATTGTGTTCAGCTGTGCGTTTTCTTGAAGCTCCACTATTGGTGTGATGCGAGGAAGGCAGGTGATGACCCTCATTGCATCTGGATTTTAGCTTCAAGGCGACCTTTTTATGCCTTTGTCAAATGTTGAAATTGGGCTTGATAAACAAGGCGCAGTTGCACAATTCCCGCACCAACAGTCGAGCAACATCTGAGCGGACGCCGCCCGTTTTTGGAGCAATTCGTCTGATCAGACCCGGAGTGTGTAACGCCTATTTTTTAGCTCGAGATAGCCATGAAGTTTTAGTTCCTGACTCATGAATTGATAAACCCAACATTTTTACTGTTGAATTTTCCTGATGTGGAGTTACGGACAGATCTAGACGAATAGGTGTTGAGGCTAGTTTACGGCGCCCCCACCAGCGGTTGGCAACTGATATGAACATCTTTCCTAATCTTATTTTTCGTGTTATTTCCTTTTCATAGTCCGGATCTGCGGTTACTACCTGTCCTAAGTAGACATATTCGCTTACTACTTCCAGTGCTTCGCTAGCTAACGTAAACTGCTGTTCCTTCCCGAGGCTGTAGAACATTACTTTAGTCTTCTGTATATGGATTTTTAATCCTACATTTCTACTTTTCCTGTCCAGGTCAACAATCAATCTTTGCAGTTCATCTGCTGAGTTACATAGCAAGACAATGTCATCAGCAAATCGCAGATTACGGAGTTATTCTCCATCTACCCTTATTCCTAACTGCTCCAATTTCAAGTCTCTGAATACTTCCTCTAAGCAAGCTGTGAATAGTACTGAGGAGATCGTGTCTCGTTGCCTAACACCTTTCTTTATGGGAATTTTGTTACTTTCTTACATGACATATAAATACATATGAATAAATACATGACAAAAGCATAGTTATCCCTGCCTTTTACTAGCGCTTTCTTGAGCGCCAATACTTTCTTTCTGTCGGAGCTGCCGAGTGTGTGTTTCTCGGCTGGCGTTTGTAAACCCAACAGCTACGAGAGAATGAGTGCATTGTTCAATCCGTATAAGGAGCCTGCTTTTATTGCGAAAGCAATACTACTTTCACTTTTCAGCCCTTCGCGTAGCGAGGCGGTAGCTATCGTTGACCTTTAGCTTGACCTTTGACGCGCCGCCAAGCACAGCTGCGCTAAAACAGGGGCCCCAACTCGCGCCTTCAACGCGCGAGGCGGTAGCTACCAGCCGCGGCCTATACTCCCGCTCCTTCCACGAGGGGCGCTACAGCCGGAGTGACGTCATCCCATCTGCGGCAAAAACAGGGGCCCCAACTCGCGCCGTCGGCTCGCGAGGCGGTAGCTACCAACCGCGGAGCTGCAGTTGTGCCACATGCTCCTAAAGCTAAGAAGAATTATGGGGCTGCAGCCGTAACTACCGCCGGGGGTGCAACGTTGGATACTATAGGAGGTGGCCTAGCGGCGGGTGGAACCAACGCAGTCTCCAGGGATGCTTTCATTTCTGCTGGCGTAAAGGATGCCGTTGCAGCCGGGGCCGGAGCGGCAGTTGTACATTCTGCCTTAACCTCACCCACAACCAAGTATATCGTTGCAGCCACGGCACTCCTTGCCTCTGTACTAGTTATACATAGAATAACCAGGTACCACCCCGAAATAAGCAATAGTTGAACCATATGACGTGGCCAGAGTGAATCACTGCATAACCATAAGCATAACCACAAGCAACATAACCAGTTACACCACCAGATGAACCTAGGCGTAGCCATAGCTATTGCTTTCGCAATTACCAGGCTTAACCAAGCTAAGACACTGGCAATTTTTTTTTTATTTTGCGCATGTGCGCCGTAGATGACCGGTGTGGATATGTTGGAAAAAAATAATTTACGTTGCTCTGGTAAGCACCTCGGTATGAAGCTGTACTCTGTATCTAGGCGCGTTGAAATTTAAAACTGTCATTCGATCATGGTCGGTGAATTTCGTGACATCGTGTAGTAGTATTTTCAGTTTACAAATTTGAAACCGATGCGTGCCAAATTGTACAATAATAATTTCAAAACAAGGACACGTGAAACTGTTCTTTACTGGGCAAGTATAGCGAGTGAGAATGCACTGTTCTAGTCGGAGCGTGAAAGCTGCGCACAACAGCAACGAGTGCGACTTTTTGCGCGTTCACGCTCTACAGTATCAGACGCTTAGTCATGAACAATCCACTCAGATCGAACCCCATGTAGTCGCAGTGTGCAATAAGATAAAGCGACGTACTGTGCAGCCTCTGCTGATGTCGGGTGACCACTTGAGAAAACCGGGTGAGCAAGAAGCGCGACACTAATCCAAGTGCTGTCTGATAACACGGCCTTTGGCTTACTGTGAACTGCTCCGCGGACACTAGTATATTGTAGGTTAATGAATACACCACACAGATTTCGCAATGCTTCAGTGTCCCACTGTAAGCATAAAAAGCTCCCCGCAGGCGCTAGACAATCAAGGGTAAGGAGCAGACTACCCGTGACTCAGCCGACAGCGCCTTCTTCATATGAGCTTACACTGTACTACGATTACGCATGTCCAGTGAATACAGGATTTCAGTTTCAATTTCACATAAAGGAATAAAAACTGGTCAAAACAGGGGAATTTTGGGTGCAAACACCGTACGCCGCCGGGACGGCCGGCCGCTCGCGGCCCAACGATCAGAGGTGCCGCCCCTGGCGGCCACTTTTGTCAGCGAACCATACTTCGGCGGGGGTTTCGTGACCATTACGAGTAATGAAGGACTTTGATATCAGTTCACATTGCCGTTCCTTATTCACCTGCCTAGTGCTCAAACCAAAGCCGCTTCGATGAGTGTGTTAAAAACAAAAACAAAAAAAAAAGACTTTTATCTTACTGTCTAAATGGAGAAAGTCTGAATTTTGATGAATGGTTTTTACATTAGACGTATCTGCGCACTTGCCTTATTCAGCTTTAATGTCGTTTCCAGGAAGCATATGCTCCGTGAAACTTTCACGTCGCGCACCCTGCCTACATTTTAGGGAACCCGCCTGTCACATCTGTGTAAATGGTGTTCCATAGCAAGCCGCAATGCCCACGTTAAGAATTAAGACGTTTGTGTGCCGGCTTTGGCTTCTTTCACGACTAATGTCCCAGCCGCTTTTAGTGTGTTGCCTATAAAGATACTGTTGTCTTTAAGACTCCATTAAAATACATGTCACATGCCAAAAATTCCAGGCAACAAGAGACATAGGAACCAAATGACTAACACTATAATCTGCTCAATTTTCTGTTGCAGTGCTATAAACCATTTCCGTTCTAGCAATCTATATGTGTATGGAGATGCTTTCATTAGCAACCATCCTCGGGAAGAGAGTTTTGAGGAGGACATTAGCAAAACCATCTATACAACCATATATCTATGTGGTTATTCATACGCCAACAGAATGGTTAATAAATTGGATGATTATACACATTTTAGTCTAGCTGAAGCTCGCATAAATTTCTGCGCCTCACGTTTCCGCAGTATCGTTTAGATGCTTATTTCCGAACGTGAAAAAAGACAAGAATGATATGCATAACACATTTTCCGTATCGTATTCCTGGCAACGTTTTTGTGGATTTATCCACATAGCTATTTATAGAATGTATATAGCAAATTTCACAGTTGTTACTGCGCTACTTTGTCGGCCCTAGAAAAAGGCCTTGAGAAATAAAGAATTTTCTGAGAACTGCGCACCGTGGTCTGGTAACCTTTCCAGCTATAAGAAGAAATTGGAGCTACTTGAAAAACCCATGAAATTGAAACTGAAATGGTGTTCGACGAAATGGAATGATTTCAGAGCATGGGGCATCCATGTAAAGTGTCCCAAGTAATTTTGCGCCAGCATGTCAAACGGTTACGCAATAGCCAATTAACACCGCAGCGATGTTAAGGCTCTTCCTCACAGCATATGAAAAACGGATCGTAAATGCCAAATTTAACCATTTCGTCAAGGTGCTACCATGCTTCATCCGGTGCCGGACATCACACTTAATTCCACCTTGAACCAATTGTGCTTTTATTACGTCACTTCTTTGAAGCAACTTTACCTTTCCTAGCAGCCGCTCCCGCTGCTCTAACCATGTACTTTCTGTCACCAGTTTGGTCCCGTTGAGGGTCATGACTTAAGATTCCTAAACAATTATGGGAATGTATTTCGCGAATGCATAATTATAAATTCCAGCGCAGTGTTTTCATGCCTTATCTGCAAACTTTCTAATTTTGATTTCTGTAAGTGCACCAAATTTTAAAACTACCTCAATCGTCTTTCAGCAATGTGCCTTAGGCATCCTTATAGTTATGAGTTCCTCTCTTCAAGGAGGCATTTGTTTATTTTCGGTTTAGCTTAAAAGAATGCTGCTTATAAACGTTTTTTGAGCATAAACTTCAAAATCTTTTCAACAACACAGTTGAGGTATAGCACATAAAGCAAGTCAAGAAAGATTTTGTAGACTTTATTGTAATGACCTGTCGAGCCCTTGTTTCCGTCAGAGCTGTGGTAGCTGTCGCAAAAAGAAAAAGTGGCTTTGAGTATGCTAAATGCCACACACTGTACATGCGTAGATGGTAGCAGCAGAGCGTTGCAGACGAGCTCAAGACATTAGCGCTGGTTCACTACTCATGCATCTGATAGAAACCCCACAATGATTTCACAGCCCACTGCAAGTCAAATAACAAAATAAGAAAAAATAATGTCCTGTATATCCAACACTAACGATTAACAGCCTAAATAAGTTAACAGCCCAGTTTGAAGCTGTTTATACTGGGAAACGTGGCGCTAGGCATTACAAGGATTTGCGCGGTGCTTTGTCACTTCCTTAAGCGAAATGATATGCTTCTGAGTGCTTTCGACGCGTTTCTAGTGTTACAGCGCTTACGTCACTAATCAGACACTCCACTATCTGCAGTGGTAGAAAGCGTCTCTAAACCGTCAAGCCTTAGTCGACGTCTCTTGGGAGAGCCACAAGCACCCGCGGGAACACATCGTTTTTGTCGTTTTGGTCGGGTTCGAGTGCTTACGGGAGTAGATGTGATTGTTCCATAAGCCGGTACTTTATCCTCTGAATGACAAAAGATCGCTTCGTCTGGTGGTGTAAGGAAGTCGTCAGCTTTCATCCTCGCATACAAACGTGGGGCCACAACACAAATGCTGCTCATGAGACTACGGGACTCAGATATCCTGGACACTCTGGAAAGATCAAGCAAAGAAACCTTAGACGAAACTTCAGGCGACTGGAACCGAGGAATTTCGGGAGATGACTTATCGCCGTCCTTCTCTTCTCTCGCCGGTGATTTGCCTTTGACCCATGCGGGCTGGCGTTCTTGCGCCACCCCAGCTTTGTCTGTTGGAAGTTCCGTACTTTTACATTTTTTCTTTCGTCGCCTAGTGCCTCGCCCTCTCTTTTGTCTGGCACCACGTCCACAAGTAGCAGCTGTCGGTATTTCTTCTTTGGAGCTATGACCCACATCTTCGCGCGTTGACTGCATCCTGCCTCTAGACTCCGTTGATATTTGCAGATGATGTCCCGAGTGTTTATCCTTTTCGGTCATTGATGCAGGAACATCCAACTTCAAAGCAGAAACCGAGGTCTGCGCTGATGCTCTCCGCGTTTCTTTCGATACCCCTCGAGTGTCTCCTGTCGAGTCTGAGGCCTTTTGAGGGGTTCGGCGCGCTGCGCAAGAAGGGCTGGCTTTCATTCCTGTAGGTTTACGGGTACAAGGCTGCCCTGAAGAAGGGAGAGCTTCAATTGAAAAAGGTGCTGGAGTTTTCTGTCGTATCGTGGAATCTTTTGAAGCGAACCTTGACTTCTCTGTGGCATTTGGCATGCTGACAACCCCATCTTTTCTAGGCTTCTGAGGCAGGGCCGACGAGGACGCGCTAATTTGCATGTGACTCAGACGTTGCGTTCCGCTTGTGGTCTGTGCGGCGGGATACGAGGGTACCGTAGCACTACCTCCGCATCTGCTAAATGTTTCTTCCACATTTACTGCGGCTTCAGAACTACCGTGTGGCAAATACGGGGCACGTGTTTGAGAAATGAGCCGATTTTTTTGCTCAAGAAACTGATTCTGCGCAGCATGCTGCCGCTGCTTTACAGGTTCGTGCTGTTGTCGCGGATGATAGTGGTCGTTTAGAAATAAAGAATGACCACTTGCTCCGCCTGGCTGCTGTGATTCTAGTGCGGCCAATAATTGCTGATATGGGGTGCATTCTTTTGTGACGGTGGACGCGTTGGGAAACGTAGGCCATTTCGATTGTTCACTCGCTACATGCCTTTCTGTCTTTCCGGTAGGTTGTGGCATTGTCTTGTGGTAAAGAAAGGGGTCTTTTGATAGCGCAGCTTGCTCATTCTGACCCTGCAACGATGAACGTGCCTGAGCTTCATCATCAGCCCTTGCTCGCTCGCAGTCACCAAGCCATTTGCGAACAGCAGCCATACGATCTTCGTGGGGTACTTCCATCATCTGCAGCATGCCGAGACGTAGTTGGCTTCGTGACGCAGAGTTGGAGGGAGTGCTATGTTGAGCCTGCAAGTTTTCAATCGTCTGATTGAGATTAGGTAACCACAATGGCGACGGGCTTTCATGCAGATATTGTGCCACCGGCATCCAACTAAACTGGGTTTTGAACTTCGAGAAACCCGGCTGCATCATTGGCTCTGTCTGCTCTGCCGATGAATTTGCGGGGGCCAATGACACTGAAGGCAGAGCTGAGCTTTGTACTAACGTGGACTTCTTTGTGATGTAACCGGGATGCGCCGGTGAACCATAAGTCTGTAAACTAGGATTGCGTTGTGTTGTTGCACTGGTTTTCAGCATCGGGGAAACATTTTCTAAGGGCTGCAGCAACTGAAGTGGCGTGGTTTGTATTCCAGGAACTAACTGCCGTTGTCGTGTTGGGTCCAGAGGCGCTGCAGGGGACTGAGGTCGCTGGCTTAAAGGGCTGCTTACGGCAGGAAATTCTGGCACGTGCGGTGTCTGTGGAGCTTGGGGCACTGAAGTCATAGAAGCATGATGTCGCCTAAATATGCGAGTGGGCTGCCAACAACCTTTATAACCAATATTTGGAGGAGGTAACAAATGGTACGGCGGCTGTTGTGCTAACGTTGCTGTGGCGGGGGGAGGTGCAGGAGCGATTGGACGGTACTTCTGCAGAATCGATGATTGGGTGGCAGTGACAGCTTGCGAGGGAGCAGCTTGTGACGTAGCAGCTTTCGAGGTTTGTCCCGCACGCTTTTGTTCTCGCCGTTGACCTTTTCGCTGAATGTTTCGCGGTGGAGTGAAAGGAACACTGCTGCTGGCGCTACTCACCCTACTTTCGACTGTAGCCGGTGAGGGTTCGCTAAAATGTTTCGAACCTTTAGAGGTGCTTTGTGATTTACGAGCAGTACTGCTGGAAACTGACTTGTTGCCAGTGTTACGTATATCTACACCTGTTTCTTGACCTGCTAAGGGTTTTTCTCGAGCTTTAGTATAGAAGCCGGTTTTATGCACAGAGTATTCTTGATCACCGCCTCTGTTGAGTTCATGGGACGAGCTCTTCTCTTCTGGTAAGGCATGTGAAGCAATGCCATGGGTGAACTTGTCGCTTGTGGCCCATTCCACGCTGGCGCCATGAAAATATTCTCTGGGTTCATGGCTGACTGCATCGGGAGTATACGCGGCACTTGTTTCGTGGATGTTTCGAGTTGAAATACGAAGGTCTTCAGCACCAGCTGCTTGCGTGTTGGCCGCGCCGCTGACATGTTCCGCTCCACAGTTCTCCATTTCTTTTTTTTTGCTTCAAGCCAATGGTAAACGCCAGATATCAGTTGTAGTAGATAGAAGCCCCCTGAAAGGAAGTCAACCATAACTTTAGTGAGGTTGGTAACATGTGATTGCACTGCAACTACACTTTTTATTTTCCGGCGTGTCAGTGGTCGCCAAGCAAAACCGAACACATAAGCGAGCAACAAGACGAACGGATGCAGGAACATGCTTTATATGCTTGAATAGAGCGCTCACCACTTTCTATTCTGATAACCTCAGACAGTGCTTCATTCTACTATTTTAGGCATAAATTCTAGAAACATTTGACCTTCGCTTCTGTGACTGCAGATACAGTTTCCGTGAAATATGCTAGATAAAAGGAAAGATTCACAGCGCTAGCAAATAGATACTCACAGATAGACACACGGGACAGGCGCCGAGCCCAACTTTTTCGAAAGAGCACCACATACAAATAGACACACAGGACAGGCCACATAGAAACTTCTTCAAAAAACAAATGCTCCCGCGCCATCGGCAACATGAATAATGCAGCAATTAGACCAGTAATTAATTAGTTTTATGCTAGATAAGGCGATTATTCTTCAGATGCTTAAGATATTATCACGTGACACCACTATTGCATAGAAAATGGACTTTACTCTTTAAGCAATTTGCACTTTTCAGGTGGCCTTGCCACTGTTCCACTCGACAAAATTTAACTTTACCAACGATGATAGCACTAGGAAAATCGAAACCTGAAAGTGGCACTTCAAGCACTCTACTTTTGCCGTGTGCTGAGGTAAAGATTTCGAAAGGGGCGTGTTTCTTTATATATGCAGTTTGAGCTTACTCTTTGCTTTAAGACATACTTATCTTAACTGACACTCTTACCCAGTTCTTGATTCTGATAAGCGGGGCGTCGGCATGAAACGTACCACTGCTTAGTGGCGGCGAGACATGAGTGACGTGGCAAACATATTTTACAACAGAAAAATTCAAGACACACTTAAGGTTCACTTTAAGGTTATTACTCGATAGGATCAGCGGTTGGCTATTGAGGCTTTCATTTCGATCAACCTTCGCATAAAGGCACTTTGCTGCTCGTTAACTTCCGTATTTTGCCTAAATTATTCTGCACGTCCTCATAGAATGTAAATATACATGCATCATATGGAAAGAAGGAGCCGACATATTCATAAAAATCTGTTTATACAGGCTGGAAAGAAGATAATATTCGCCACTTCATCCGAAACTAAGCAGTCACGCTCTTAAAAAAAAAAGACCACAGTGATGTCCATGGCATATTACTACACAGGGTATCGTAAACCACCATGAATGCACATTCTGTAATGTGCCGTACACCCTGAAACATATGGTGTGGGGATGCAAATGACCCCAGAATATCATAACCACCAGGCACCTGACGTTAGATCAATGGGAAATGCAGCTTTCAAGCTTCAGCCTGGATGTCCAGCGTAATCTCGTCGACCGGACAATGACATGGCTGGGGTCCACAGCTTCCCGGACTGAGGAGGCGGCCCACATGGGGCGAACATTCCACACCTGCACCTAACAAATGCTCCTCCCTGTCTTAACTAAGCCACCGGTACTTGATTCCATGACCTAAGGGCTGCAAGTCTCATTTATTCTGGATCTAAAGGTTACCTAACTTGATTCCCATCTATTGTTCACATTTGGCAGCTGCCTCAACTAGCAGCCTGTTCCACGTCGACGCCCACAATCCACATGATCTGCCTGCCTCCGCAGGCAAGAGGCATGTTTGTGATTCTTTGCACACAAGTCGACTGGAATACCGGCACCCGTTCTTACAGTGTGCATCAGCCACAGCACATTTTTCGCGACAACTCTCTCCCGCCTTTTTCCTACCTACTACCTCCGATTTCTGTACTCAGGTTCTCATCTTTTTGCATTCCGCTGCAGCTCTCCACACTCCTAAGCCGCATCCCCGGCTGCGCTTTTCACTGTCGCCCTCGCGTAAGGTGTATTCCTATGTTTTCGCCATAAAATTCTGCTTTGCTGTTATCACCCTTCAGCATCCTTATATTTTCATCCTCTTCAGTCATTGTGATAACCTCGTCCTTGCTAGGTACCCTTTCTCCCATTCCTCTCCTTAGTGTCTTTGATTTCGCTACAGAGTCCGTGCTACTATTTTTCCCCCTCCTAAACACAGAGAGGCGCCTGATGGAATTCGTGGCAGAGCGGACCTGCCACAGTTGCAAGGTGGCTGTTTATGCCGGCTCAGCATAAACAACGACTCGCTGTACAAGAACAGACGTCTCACCCGCGCTCTAAAACTGCGGCTGCCAACTGCTTGGGTGGCCAGAAATGTGAAATCGCACCCCAAACAATTACAAGTGATAACGTCTTTGCCTATAACTTCTCGCCACGTAACAAAGTTTGTAGAAGCGGGCCACCTGAGCATTTGATATAAAGCAAGCTGATGTCTATAAGCTAACGAAGGCTCTGTCGAAATTAAAGATACGTGCACCAAAACCTGCTTCCCTCATTCGTTAGGCTTTGTGATACTGCGCTCAGTTTGGCACCGCAAATTTGAATTCAAGCATGGCTATAAATAAAATAGTGTCACAATCCGCGGAACCGTTCCCTCATGCTTGAACTCACTGTGAATCTAACATTTTCGCCCACTAACAAGTAATCACTCTTCCTTGCGCACTGCCATTCATGAAAGATAAGGTTCTCTTTGAAATGTTTGGTTTATAGTGTAGGCACGGTATCCATTCGTACACACTGCAAAGAACAGAGGTCGTCCAGTAGCCCACCCTGAAAGGGGAGGGTCTCTGTAAAAATGTGTTAAAATTTTGCCCTGAATCGCAGAGTTAGTGAATGGGACCAGAGTAGATTGCTTACTTGTCAGTGGGCGGCGGTTTGTTCTGCGTGCTTTCTGAAAATGGTTGTGGAATAAAGGAACCGGTTCCCAGCCCTGAATTATTTCTTTAGTTATGCCTTGAGCATACGAAGGTACTTGATCGGTAGTTTACGGTATATATGCGCTTCACATTTGTTTAAAGCGACAGCTTCAACGGCTACGTTCCAGAGAGCATCTGGCATTGTCGGCGTCAACATTGTGAGCTAAAAGGCGCGAGTGTGACACTCGCAGTTCCTAGAAAGCAGGTGACATGGCCGGGTACTGATAGCTCTATCAATTGCGTGACGTCACAAGACCGCATTCAATGGCAGCAGCTGCCTACTCGGCTAGCTCATTTTAGACATGAATTCAATCCACCAGAACCTCGGATTACGAGTAAGGCATGCCATTTCTAAACCACGCCGGTTTGTTCGTACGGTTTTGCTCAAGCGGAAATATACGTCTGGGTCGGGTGTTCCGATTCTGCAAGGTACAGTCGAGCGCGATTTGAATGTTATCGCGCGAGCGTCGACCAGCCTAGCACTCCAGGCACCTGGCGGCCGGGTTTGGAACAAGAAAAATCATTTCGCACTCTTCTTTCCCTCATTCGCTGTTCTATACAACAACAATCACCCCCGCGACAAACTCACCGTCCTTTCTCTCTATTCTAAGCTTTCTATTTGTTGCGATAAAGAGTCCAATTTCAGATAATACCAAAGAATACGTCGTGCACACAACGGTCACTGTCTGCTCGCAGAACTAAAAAAAAAAAAAAAAAAAAAAGTGACGTCCCTGCAGGGAGTGACGGCTGCTGAAGGAATAGCAAAAAAAGTGAGGGAAGCTGGCCTAATACCTCCCTCGCCTCGGCAGAGAATTCTGGGCCATGGCGCTGTTCATGTTCCCGGTCGACGCTCGCGCGATAACCTTCAAATCGCGCTCGACTGTACAGGTGCCTGTAGCGATGAAATGCACACTCACTTCTAATGGTCTGAAAATAGGCTTATACAAAATTCTGGCACGAATACATGGTGCAAAACCAAGTTTATATAAGCCTGTTGCAGTAGACATTATTGCAAGAACTCAAGGGATCAAACTAGGTCAGCAATGTGCACTTTCTTACTGCTGTATCATCATCAACGCAAAATGTGTTTTTGCTGCATTGTATGCGGCTTGTAGCGACAAATAAGCTTTACATATGCCTGGCTAGAACACAAGTAAATTTGATGTCTCGTGATTCGCGATCCGCCCAGCCGAAAACAAAATTTCGGAAGTGAGAATAGACGGCGAAACAAGATCGTCATATAGGCATTCCAGTGCAGGGTGTGCCGCCTCATGCGCTTAATAAAAAATTTGTGCTGCATATAAAAGCATTTACACTTTCAAGCTGCCCAACTGCAGCTTTTTTCTTACTGAATGCATTGAAGGGCAAATAACTACTAATAATAAAAGTATTCGGAAAGCTATGCCACCACCCGCCCGTGTTTTATACATCCCAGAAGCAGACTCGCGAGGTTTTGTAGCTTATACCAGCACCAACGTGGCGCTTTTACAATTAACCAAAGCCTTTACGGAAGCCTCAGGGTAGTAGGTGGAGCTCACCAACTAAAGCACAACTGAAACGCCGAGAATCGTTGAGCCAACTAATTCTGCTAGACTATGTTGACAAGCATACATGGCTTTCTTGAAAGATTAAACGGTTCTTAGGGCGTATGTTTGTCCTTTGACGTCTAGTTGCTCTTATGGTTATGGGCTTGCTTCACATAGAACACACTCACCGGCAAACGGTCGGCTCCGAATCCGACGCCCTTCAGCTTGTCTATTCAGAGCCTGCAAGTCTCTCCTGGAATCAGCCTACAAGGCTTTCACAGTACTTCTTCTTCACGCATTCCTCGCGCTCCTGAAACATGCAGTTTTTTTTTTCGCCAATCTTAGTTTTAGACAACGTTTGTGCTCTTCTGTCCTTATTCATATTCTCGGGCAAAGGAATTAAATTTCATAGGTCACAGCTACACACTACGCAGTTCCATCCCACCCCGTGTGAACCTGTCACGGCTGTTCAAGATATCTGTGTGAAAACAAGATTAATTTGTGCTGAAAACATGGGACCGAAGGAGCGTTCATTGCATACTCGAAGTGTATGATGAATAGGGAAATATAAGCCAGTGCTGAGAGCACCATGCTAGCAATAACAATACACGAACTGGTATCACCGCACCGTGGATACTGCCGCCTTCGTGCTGCAGCAAAATTTGTTGACTCATCTAGTAAGCCATGCACGTGTAAAATAATTTATGCTTGGTTGTATCGAATCATGCCGCATTTTTGATATCCCTATAATCAGTGGCAACAGGTGTGTTTTGATGGCCCTAAGACCGGTTGTCACTCATTTAGTGGTTTCCTTGACTTCTTAAACTATTGGTGAAATTGGATTGATACGTAATCGAGCATACATAGCCCGAATTCGTTTCGTAGCATGGTGTGCGGCATTGGATGAGTCGTTTGACGCTTAGGATTAAAGTGGCATCGGTTACGAGAGAGGCCGTAATAGATGGCTCCGGTTTATTGTAGACTACCTGTTGTTTTTCAGGTCCACACCCTTCGCTTCACGGCACCGAGCCTTCGTCGTCATTTCGACTCGTATGAAATGCGGACGCCGTGGCCAGGGTTTGATCACGTGACGTAGTGGTGATCAATCCAAAGCCACCTAACCACCACGTGAGGTCTTAATTAGGCGTGCGTGAGTGTAAGGTTTATTTGCACCCCTATGAAACAATAACTAAGTGCTTAGTCAGATTTAGTAGAAATGGGTGTATATTATCCAGTTTTCTAGGTTAAATTTGTAAGCTAATTGCACGATTCCTAAAAGGTCAGTCCTAAAAATGTAAGACGAATGCCCAAAGTATGAGAAGTCGCTGAATTGCAATTTATTCATTTTACCACAATAACAAGGCTATCTTAATATAATATGCTAATCTATATATATATATATTGTTACTTAGCTGTATTCGCTGTTCGTGATGAGGATGAAGAAGTGCAACAGATTCCGAGAAGACGACGACGCTGAGTGTCGTGAAATCTGTGCCCTCATCAACGTTAGCTGTGCGGAGAGCTTTCAGACTGTAGATCTTCCACGTAACATCTCTTGGTGGAGGT
>JAJIZL010022023.1:117838-135856 GCA_023969395.1 Amblyomma maculatum | reverse complement strand
AACCAGTAAATGCTTTTAGTTTGAGCTGGTTTACTTGGGAAGCTAAACAAAATAAATAGAGAACGGCTATTAATCGAACCAGACTATTGAAACCAAATTTAAAGGTTTATCTTTACCCGGAAAAGGTACCTCTAAACCGTACGACGATAAACCACACACTGCTGGGATTGGTGATAATTTCTAAACCTTAGCAAAGTATATACAGTGTGCTTCATCTAAGATTTTACCTGTTTTTTAAAAATAGGAAAATTAAGTTTTATTGTCGATTCTTTTTTTAGCTGTTGTATTAAGAGTAGAGAAAAATCAGGAGCCTTAGAGGGTACTAATTAGCTTAAAAATTAACTAAGATTAACTAATTAACTTTTTTTATATACCAGCTAGAAGCTACTTTTAAATTGCAACAGTGAGCTACCGGTGTGAGAATGCCAAATGATATTTTAAACGACAAGAAACGTGCATTTCTTAAGGACTGCAGCACTGGCAATTCTGGCCACTTTCGACGCACGAAAACGAAACCTAGCAGACGAAGCGCGGAATTGTACGCGCCCACGAGTGACGCAGTCGTGACGTCGCCGGGCGAATCAAGCCGTCTGAAGGCGGCTGCTGCCGCTCGTGAAATACTCGTCTGGCACTGCGTCATCACATCCAGTGGTGCGAAATCTGTGCATGTACTGCTTTTCTTTTTATTTCACCCTCTGGGAGCCAAAGCTTGTAGCCAAGAGGGAGGGCTGATTTGCCCATACCATCAGCGCTACGCCCGCACCATGACAAGCTTCGCCCGCAATGCGTTGGTGATATCTCAAGATCCTACCAGACCATGACGCTGCTCCAGGCGCGTATTTCGCGGGCGGCAGTGGCCGCCTCCAGACAGCTGGTTTCTCTCGATGACGTCACGGCTGCGTCACTCATGGGCGTGCATAAGTGCGCGCCTCGACTGCTAGGTTTCGTTTTCGTGCGTCGAAAGCGGCCAGAATTGCCAGCGCTGCAGTCCTTAAGAAATGCGCGTTTCTTGTCGTTTAAAATACTATTTGGCGTTCTCACACCGGTAGCTCACTGTCGCAATTTGAAAGCAGCTCCTAGCGGGTATAAATAAAAAGTTAATTAGGTAATCTTAGTTAATTAATAAGCTAATTAGTACCCTTTATGGTTCCTCATTTTTCTCTACTCTTAATACAACCGCTAAAAGAAGAATCGACAATAAAACTTAATTTTCCTATTTTTAAAAAATAGGTAAAATCTTAGATGAAACACCCTGTATATATATATATATATATATAGTGGCTGCACAGCAACCGTAGTTCTGAATAAATAAAGTAACAAAATTCCCATAAAGGAAGGTGTTAGGCAAGGATGCACGATCTCCCCAATACTATTCACAGCTTGCTTAGAGGAAATATTCAGGGACTTGGAATGGGAGCAGTTAGGGATAAGGGTAGCTGGAGAATACCGCAGTAATCGGTGATTTGCTGATGACATTGCCTTGCTAAGCAACTCAGGGGATGAACTGCAAATAATGATTGATGACCTAGACAGGGAAAGTAGAAAGATAGGCTAGAAAATCGATATGCAGAAGATTAAGGTAATCTTCAACAGCTTCGGTTAGGAACAGCAGTTTACTTTAGGTAGCGAAGCACTGGAAGTAGTAGGCGAATATGTCTACTTAGGCCATGCAGTAACCGCAGATCCGGACCATGAGAAGGAAATAACAGGAAGAATAACATTGAGATGTAGCGCATTTGGCGCTCGCAGATTATGAGTAGCGGCTTACCGATATCGCTCAAGAGGAAAGTATACGACAGTTGTATCTTACGTGTGCTCACCTATGGGGCTGAAATGCGGAGGCTAACCAAGAGGATTCTACTTAGGTTGATGACAACGAAGGGGGCTATGGAACGAAAAATGGTAGTGGCAACATTAAGATATAGGAAGCGTGCAAAGTGGATCAGAGAAATAACTGAAGCTACTGACATTATAGTGGAAATCAAAAAGAAGAAATGGGTGTGGGCAGGACATGTAGTGCGAAGAGAGGATAACCGATTGTCGCTTAGGGTAACAAACCGGATTTCAAGGGAAGGAAATACGTAGCAGGGGGCGGCAGAAAGTTAGGTGGGCGGATGAGGTTAAGAAGTTCGCAGGGGTCAAGTGGATGCAGCTAGCGCAGAAGCGAGTTAATTGGAAAAATATGGGGGAGGCCTTCGCCCTGCAGTGGTATAGTCAGGCTGATGATGATGATGATGAACTCTTCGACAGGCCAGCCTAATGCGCAGTTTTGACCATAATGTGGAAGTGCACAAAGTCATCACTGATGATGGCTATATCTTGGAAGTGGACAGAATACTGCCGCGGGTATCTGCAAATTCCTCCACAACCAAGAGGACACTGATTCTGCTCGTCCATGGGCTATTCTGCAACGCCGCCACGTGGGTGGCCAATCAACCTTGGCAGAGTGCAGGCAAGTCCTCCTTAAATTTACGGATGAATAACCAGGCTGAAAACTTCCTTTACGGCAAGTATTCCAGAAATGATATCGACCGACTTCCATGATGTCCATGTTAATTCTACAGTTTGTACCTGTTTATATGAAACGACTTGGCTGGCAAGTACAAGGCGATTTATCACTGATTATCTGAAACAAACACTGTTTTAAAGAAATGGACGGCGCCGTTAATTATAAGGCCTCTATTGAGCGGTATTTCGAAGCCTTTGTATTCTGGGCGGAGCCATTTTCCTCTCTGGACTGCATTTTCATCAAGCATGACTAATCTGCCACGCCTAAGGGTTACGGTGAAGGATTGCTTCGTAGTGCCTGGAGCATAATGTAGCAAAGCCAGAAGTATTTTATTTATTTATTTTCAGTACACCCTGCAGCGTCGCAGCATTAGAGTAGGGGAGAGGGTACAACATTAATGTGACGAGCAGATAAACAAAACAAAAAATAACACGAGAGGAAGATTAAAAAGGCGGGTGGGTAGACAAAGGAGTACTGAATAAAAAAAAAAACACAAGAGGAGTTACACTGCATTCGATCAAAAAAGAGTAGTTGTAATAATATATATAGGGCCATCTAGATTTTAAGGGTATTTGCAAACATAAATAATTGCGCCGTATTTCGCTCCTATTACGGGCGAAATCCTCTTTTAAATATATATTGTATACCAATTTTGCTTAAGTTCTATGCACGCTTCAGTACACAGGTTTGTGGAACGGAAGAATTTCTTTAAAGCAAAGTAGCTGGCAAATTTATATTATATCGCACTTTTCATAAAAAAACAGAACGTCACTATTTCTCAACTGTTGATGATGATAAAATTTCCCCTTGAAACCAAGTTCATGCTCCAGGTTAAAATAAAACGAGAGTTCAACCCGGAACATCCTAGCGCAGTTATGCACAATCTGTAACTGTTTCTCTGGAAATGCTATGATAAATTTGTTCGAACTCCTTATGTACGCCTACTCTACACCCGAATGTAGAGTTTGGTACGTTGGCATTACACAAGTAACCGGATGGAGTGAGACCTACCAGTAAAAGGTGAAGGTAAATATTACTAAAAACAGCTTCCGTCCCACTATGCCTGATGTTAATGAAGGTGGTGACCGTCTGCTCGGCACTTCCCAGACGCAACAAAAAAATATTTGTAGTGTCTTATAAAAGCCAGTCGGGTGCCGTATGACGATATGAATCTTTAACGGAGGCGTATTGAAACTGAATCGTTGAGCTCGATAATTAACGTCTGCCAGTAAACCAATTATCACAATGCCCAGGATTTATTGCGTGCAACCTAGGACTCAGAGACTCGAATGAGGGATATTGGAATCAGCGCGACCACCTGGGGTTCTTTACAGCACTCTGATATTGCACAAAAAACAATGATTTTAGCTGTCTTGCTTCAAAACTGTGTCACCGGTGCGGTATTCATTATTGCCACCTCGTATATGAAAATCACATTTATTGAAGCACCGCTCCTTTCAGGATTTCTCCTTGCAGACGCCGGGTTCGATGTCTGGTTAATAAACACCAGGGGTGTGCCGCAATCAAACTATCACGTGAGGTTGTCAACGGACGACCCCGAATTCTGGAATTGGAGGCGAGTTGTCTGTGCCTTTTAGTTTCCTTTTCTGCATTCACCTCACCCCTTCAGCTTTATCAATTCTAAATGCAAAAATGCGGCAAGATTACTCCATTGTTCAGTCGCAAATGAATGTAGTGAAAAATAAATTGGTTGAAATATCATTTAAAGAAAGGATATTTCTTTTGCGTAATATTTATTTGACATCAGTGAACCTTCCCTTTGTAAAGCTTTTCTTTTAGGTTCTTTGACGTTTGTTGAAGTTTTACGGCTTAAAAAAATACGTTTTCAAATTACCGCTGGTTTGGGTCAGAAAACGGTAACTTTAGTGTAGAAAGATGACACGAGTTTGGGCAAAACAGTCATTTGAACACTTTGAAGCGGTGGCGTGCTCAAACTCCACCACAAATGACGAAGAAGTACTACGAATACGAGGAACAGTACCAGCAACGTCATTATCCATCTTAAAATGTCCGCTGAGCAGAGCAAAATGAGCAAAAGTAAGAAGGTGATTGAAGGGCTGCCACAGATTTTCCGGGCTGGTTCGGGAGAACACCTTCACCTTGTGAACTAATCTAGGTTAATGAAGAGCAATGGTATTGTCACCGTTGCTTAGACCACCGTCAAGCTCACTAATCATGACCACGACGCAATCAATGCATTAGCCGCGTTTTACAAATGCCAATTTGTTTGAAAACGCGACCTACCTTGAAGGCTGGGGGTCTTCAATTTTGCAATATAATCTGAGGTCCTTGAGATAAAAGTACAAAGCTGAACACCAGTTAGGTTCAATAACTTTCTTTTCATCTATGCCTATCTCTTATATAACACCACCCTTGGGATGCACCATAAATGTCTTTACCACTTATAAATTACCCTCACAGAATTGTGCACAAACACAGAAAGCTTGACTTTTAATGACTGCTGTTTAGATGTGGGAGTATTTGAAAATATTCAGCGAAGTGTAAAGTTTTGCTTTGTACATCTTCGGCAATTTCATGTTGCCGACTCTTGCTGCTTGTCAGTGTCACGCAGTTTAGCGCGTGTCGCTGAACGTTGCGTACTCGAGCAGCAAGCCGTATGTAATGGTGATTTAGATGAAAATGAATATCTACTGCCGTTGAAGTATTCCGTGCGAATCGGGAGGTTGCCAGCTCATTCTGCGCAACGTCTACGAGGCTTTTGTTACTTCAATGTAGGTTCCTAACTTATATTATTCATAAATAGAGTTGAGCAATGTTGTTAAGCGGACTGAATTCCCCTGGTATGTCTTTACCTGCGTTTTCTTGGCCAAGGAGCATACCCACCCTTATCGCTGCTGTTCAGCAAGTAATTCATCTCCCTGAAGTCATACATGAGTATATGTTGACTGACAGCCTGAAATTGTCCTCTTGTGTCGAGGTAGATACTGAACCGATTATAATAATTAACATCTGTAAAGGAGTTAATCTTTGTTCAATTTTGATTCCAGCTTGTACTTACGGCCATCCGCACCCTTTAGAGTTATTTCTCATTGCCATGACTTCACTTCTAGAAATTTTCATTTGCGCCTAAAACGGTTATTGGGTGGAATAACGTTTGCCTACTGGTAATTTATAGCTGTTATTCTTCCTAAGCTCTTGAAAACAAGTTGGGACGGTTTTCATTGATTGGGTGTACTCTTGCCACTCTGTAAACTGCCAGCGAGAACTAACAGTATTTGGAAATTAACAAATATTTTCATCTTTCTTCATTCCAGACTAGAATTCCCGTTTACCTCGCAAACTTACTTGTGGGCTCTTCGAGTCAAGACGTCGTGCATTACGCTCAGGTAAAACGATATTGCCAAGACGTGTGGTTATACAGTACATGCTTGCTGAGGTAATTATTCCTTGTCAGTGGAAAATATTTTCATTGGTTTTTACATTCTGTTCAAATTTTTTTCAAGTTGGCAAGTGTATTTCAAAAACAATTTTTAAATCCCTGGAAACCGGTTCACACCTGCCCAAGATTCATTTTAAAATGTTTTGTATATGGGAATTTAGACTAGGGGGTGGAATCGGCACATAGATGTTCCGGGAAGAAGCTCCGTCCCCAGCATGGGCGTCGTACATAATCAAACGCAGTGTGTTCGCTATGTACCGCTCTGCAATTTGTCGGAGATGTGCTCGCTTCGAGAACCAGCCGAATGTTCAAATTCGAAAGCGCGCCTGTTCCCTCTGCAATCTCAAAACGATGCATCAGTCATTAGGAGCATTAGCTTAATTACGTCCATAAAAGCACCAAAGGTTGTCCTGCATCCCTCTAGCTAATGATATCCTCCGATTGGTAAAATCTACTTTGAGTGATTTTAGTGTTTGTATTGATTCGGCTTTCTGACTGTCGAAGACCATGCATCCTGCGGCGCCTCGTTGCTTGCACACCCTTTCACATCCCTGGACGAAAGGCGAGACGCGCGGACTGCACTGGGAGCAGCACTGCGGCTACAGTCCACGAGACGGAGGGGTCTCGAAACGGGGCCTGGCAGTTGCAGCATTCATAATTAAAATAGGAGAACTTGATTTATGCAAGTCTGCCGCTCACTTTCAAATGGTTTAACAATACATGCCATTCATTTGCCAAAGAATATGCACACCTAAGACACAAAAATCCATTCCCAATTTTACTGCACCCCATTACCCGTGTTAACCGAGAAATAACCCCCCGTTCTTCCACAAATCTGCATTTTTATTTCTTCATTTCAATTCTCTTTCCATCTTTCCTTTTCTAAAAAAACTGTAAGACACTTGAAAGGTACTGCATTTGTCTTTCCTTTTCCAGAAACGCACATGTAGGCCAGTCCGTGAAGTACTTTATCACTGGACAGTTTATTGAAATACCTGTCGTTAGACTGAGTGTTAGCTCCATATAGAAGAATGTTTTGGGGTTAACGGAGGTGACGCATAAGAACCATAAATGGAAGAGCTGACGCGCTTGGGTAATGCAACGATGGCTCTGACATCAGATACACCAGCGCATAGACGGCAGTGATACATACCAAGACAGAACTCAAAGAAAAGCTAGCAATATAGGGTAGTTCTCTTCCTCTGGCCAGCCTCTAGAATGAATAAAAGTGCGAAGTTTATAATTTTGTGTTCATTCTACATGCCCGAAGCATGCGGGCTCTCGACCGCTCGTGGTTTCTATTTTTATAGAAGTGTGGTTCTTCTTAGGAGTTGTATATGTAGCATATAAATAAGATCCAAAGGGCCTTAGCCAGGTATAAATTGCAGTAAGTTTTAGCATGCAGCGTACAAAGGTTAGGGCTACAGATATAGCAGGCGCAACGTAGGCGGCGTGTATATGGTAGAGTGCTGACGTGCCCTTAATGATCTATTAACAATAATATTACTAGCATTTTAGTAATGATTGCTCGCACAAGGCTTTTTGTATTCTAGAGGATTATCAGCGGTGGCCTTGTGGTATAGAATCCGCCTTGCATTCGAGAGGTACTGGTTTCGATTCCTTGTGCCGCCAGGTACCCACCGGTTTTCAATGGGTAGAAGCTATCCCCGGCATGGTGCTCTGCTCTTCTGGGTTGGAATGCTCGGGAAAAGGGGTCACGGCCCAAACAGTTGCGCCGATGTGGCAGTGATCCGTTCCGCCATCGGACAACAATAAGTCCACCTCGCGCGGCAAAAGCCCATTATGGGGCCCTTTTTCTTTTAAACCGAAGCGTGGCCTTGTGGTAGAGCATCCGTCTCGTGTTTGGGAGGTACCAGGTTCGATCCCTGGTGCCGCCGGGTACCCGAGAAATCTATGTATATACAGTGCAAGAACGGAGAAAGGTTAGCGTTAGTGCACAAACTCATTGTTCCTAAGTAGCGCCAACCTAAAGCTTCGCTACCCTTCTGTCCGGGACTTACACAAAGGGGAAGGAGGCGTAGCGACTGTGGGAGATTTGAGTCTATTGCTAAGAAAAACAGTATTGAAAAGAGCTCGACCGCAGACAATGTATAGAAACAGTCGCGACGATTACAATTCATTGGACTTTGTATTAAACGAATAATTTCGGTTATGTTCTTCCCAAAACAGCTGCCCAAAAGGAGCGGTTCGCGAACTCCTGGATACGAATGTACCGGCCCGCGGTTCATGTACTGCTTCCGTGCACGTTATGTTCTTTGCATTTGTGCCATCCCTCCTTCATTTCTCCATTAATTCCAACATTCATTTGTTCAATTGTTCCTGCCTTTATTATAACAGGACAGCTCTAGTACTCCAGGCTGCTCAACGCTTGACTTACACACATGCTTGGCTCAGTGAATCATGTATTCAAAGTAATTTAGAATCCCAGGTTAGTCGGACTCCCTCCAACTCACTGTTAATTTGGAGTGAACAACACCTTGCAATTCATTGCATGCTTCGACTCTCGACTCCTCTGTACTCATCCGTTAGGTTTGAAGCAAGCCTTACACGGGCTCACTGAGAAAATCGAGATATTTTATGCTATTTGCACTTTATTATTATTGTTGCACTATTTGTATTATTAGTTGTATTATTTTTAAGCATGAGGGTACGTTTTAGCGTGGTAGGGTTAAGGCTTCGTTTTCCAGAAAATCTCGCTTTGTCGGCGTTGTCAGCGGTTTGCACGATTCATCAAGGGCCTGGCTCTAGTAGGTGGTAGATACCAGGTGACAAGGCTATGTACTGATTTATGAGGAGGTTGTGCAACATCACCAGACCATGTGACTCCACTGTCGCATACGCGTTTGTAGGTATATATCTCGTGTAGTCCTTCATCAAACTAGGCAGCTTATTGCTAAAGGGTATTCAACATGGGCGAGATTATTCATGCAGACACAAATTAGTGATTATTGATTAGGCGACTAATAAACTAGGTATACTTGAAGGAGGATCATCAGGATGAGCTGCAAGCGAGATCTATAATCACTACTAACAGTGCAACAAACAGCAAAGTACATGCTTTGCTTGCCTGCGATTTTTACACCGGTGTATGACACTCACTGGTGAATCTCACGATTGTACGGCGCTACAGCAAGGTGTGTATTATCGGTTTCATCAGGTCAGGCAATAACAAAAAGTGAGAGGAGGATTGACTATACCTACTACCATCTTTTATTATAGAAGAATGGGGATATTATAAAGTGCAAACTTCACAGAACACCGGAGAGGGAGACGTTCCACAGAACTATCGTGTTCGGTCGCCCGGATGCATCGCCAAGCCGCCGTACCCTCAGACGTCCTTCATTACAGCTATGAATTCTCGTCTGCTCAAGCATGCATCATGATTTGAGTCTGCACGCGCAGTCGAGGACTCATATCATAATGAAGTTGTGTGCAAGTCTGGAATCATGTGCAAAACACATCGTGGTTTGAATGTCAGTCCGGACGAAAGCCGTACTCAGACGATGATCCAAAAATGAGCCGTGACTGATATCGGCACTCAGAGCATGATATTAAATTGAGCATTGATGAGTTTGATAAGTTGATGCCTATTGGATTGTTCTGTCTTAAAGCTTCTGGCTTCCTTGATAGCTGACACCCGTCTTTATTATTTGTGAATTAACTCATTCTTTCCGTCCTATGGTAGTTCTACGCTGATACTTTCGTTATTTCGCTCTTTGCCTTTCCGCATCCCTCATGAACTCCTCCCTTCTATATATTTTATTTTGCTTGCTCGTTGGTTTCTTTCATCTGAATCTCTATCATTCTTTCATTTGTTCGCGCCTTATTTAAAATCACAATCTTCCCTCCTTCCTTTGGTCTATCTTTCGTTCGTGCTTTTCCTCTTAAAGCTTTTATGCATCGCTTGCAGATATACAGGAGAAAAAACTTCGTTCGGTACGACTACGGGTTTGTGGAAAACATGATCAAGTACGGCCAGGTAAGATGTCTACACAAGCCTTTCGATTGCAATGACAATTGTAGAGCAGACAAGGCTCTTGCTGTTTAGGCGAACTACGTGCAAAATGTTGCCCACTCCGAAGGTTCTGGTTTGACGGGCGCGGGTGAGGCAGACCTATATGAAAAACAGCCATCATTACGAGGCTGAATGCATCAAAGTAGAAAGGCTACATAATGGTTTGCGAGAAGTGCTTAGAGCTCTACCCGAAGAATGCTTCTATTGATTCTGGTGCTTAAAATGTCTTGAAATTACTGAAACACCACATTACCTACATGATTTACCTTAAGATAATGCGTACGCTTTCCACATCAGAGACTCAAAAAACCATTATTCAAATGTACATTGTACATTGTTAACCATTATATAAGTGTACTTTGTCAGGTGAAGTATTTTCGTAACTCAAATGTCGCGTTCTCCTTACATTGCCATTTTTTGCTGTGTGTGCTGTCAGGGGCAACTGTTTGAAGTGCATTTCCTAACGCTGAAGAAGAAAAGCTTTGGTGTGAGAAATAAATTCGGATCGAGAAGAAGCCACATTGACCCGATCAGAAATTTTTTATGCTAATATTTCAATAGAGTTTTGGCTTCGCATATGAAAACACACACAATATTGCTTTCAAACAATTAACTCGTATACCCGCCCATTCATCCAAAGCTCTCGCACGAATAGCTGATTGAAAGTATAACAGGCGGCAGACGCAAGCTGTCGAATAATTTTTTTGGCAAAATGGGGCAGTTTGTGGACATATTTGTTTTGTTACAGCATCCATTCTTAAGCAAGTAACGATAAGGGCTGGATTGCTCTTAGTAACTTTGCCCATTGTAAGTATACGTATAATGCCCTTCCAAATTCACAAGATTGGCAGATATTTTGACTCTATTATTATTTGTTTTACAAATTATAAGCAGCACTTATTGTGTATGCTATAAGCATCCATAGCCAGACGTCTTTTAAATTCTATTGGTTTGTATACTGTTGCAATAAAAATCGGCGCCGAGTTAAATAAGGAAGGACGATTAACGATGGCCATGCAATAAGAAGTGCAAAGATTAAGGAGGTATCAACTGCATAAAAATAACCTAAGCACCGCCATTCGGCTACACCTTTTACTGAGGCTTCGCAATCGAAGAGGAACCCTTACTAGTCCAGGGAATAAACACCGTACCTTCGCCTTTCTGAGATAGCAGTTCTAAAGAATATCTCATAAGGGCGGAGAAGAGAGCAAGGCGAACTAATGAATCGAGAACCAGAAATGTAAACTGTGGGTAAGGCGATACAGTTAAATGTCCCGTTGTGCACAAAATCTGGCACTGTGAGATAAAATATCACGGGCATTACTGTGGCAGGTGATAGTTCGCAAGTTGCACGGCCGAACACTGATTCCTTGGTGCTTTGTTCTATTGCACGAGACAATATAACACGGTTGGGAGAAATTGCCGACTGCGGTTCTCCATCAGCTGTGGGAATAGGAATAGGAATCAGGCTTCTTGAACTCCTGGATATCGAGTCAGGCAAGCTAATACTACGCTACGCAGGCATATTCATAAGGTTTCGTCAAACCAGAATTTTATATCTATATAGGGTGGTCGCCTACGACCGATGACTTAATAGCATCGAACTGTATGCCAGTAAGATAATGTGATATACTAGAGGCACATTATAAGTGTATGTTAACTACACCATCAGAGACACCGTGTACGCGAACGGAGAACCACACGGAAATTGAACATTGGCAGTGTATTTTAACCTGTCTTGTGCTATTTCCACTAAGTAATAGTAGCAAGCATACATCCTTAGCTCGGGCTCTGTAACTACAGTGACAGCTTCCCTTGTTTAAAAAAAATCGCTAAAGCGACTTTTTTTCAGGCCACGCCACCCGCTTATCCCCTGGAGAAGATTCATGCACCAGTCACAGTTTATCAAGGCCTTGCTGACATCCTCGCGGATCCCCAAGACGTCGAAGACTACTGTAAACGACTTCAAAGAGTGCTCGTGCGTCGATACGTTGTCCCAGATCCCGATTTCGGTCACCTGGACTTCTTATTCGGCATCAACGCCACAGATATTCTACACCGGGACATGATTGACCTTGTGTCAAATTACAGTTCCGACGGGGCATGAAGACGACAACATATCACTGTAGCTAGAAGAATTGGACCTTGAGTTTGTAGTAAAAATAATATGCAAATATAAATCCTTTGCACTTGTCAATTAGGTGTTTCCTTTGTTGTATCTTTCTATGAGGTTAGAGGTGAGCTCAGAATGCCAGCGGTGGCAGATCTTGCCGCAGTACCATAGAACTGGCGATTTTATAGCTACTGTTACGTAAGACGATAAAGAACAGCCACAGACGCAAACGAAAGCATAGGAGATTATTTTGTACTTGCTGATCGATGCGAATCAATACAGTAATCTGCAATACTAATCAGAAAAAGAAGAAAAAACGACTGCATTCCGCCGGCATGATCCAAATCCATGTGTTGCTAGTTTAGTAACTCAAGATGAATGACTTCTCTCTGAGTAGTGGGACGTGCTCAAGTATGGTTTTACATTCTCACATTGACATTGGGACGTTTGCATTGTACCACGTGGTGAGATTGCAAGGAGAGGGCAGTGCTCAAGGCTGGGTGCACCCATGCAGTAAATCTCTGATTCTAATTAAAGTAATTCCGCGAAAGTCTTTCAGAATGCCTTCAAGAAAGCAGGCTTTCTTTATTTTGTTTAGTTTATGAAGTTTAACGTCTCAAATCGACTCAGGCTATGAGAGACGTTGTAGTGAAGAGTTTCCGAAATTTCAACCACATAGAGTTTTTTATTATGCACGGACATCGTACGGCACACGGGCGCCTTGCTTTTTGTCTCCATCGAAAAGCGGCGGCCGCAGCCAGGATTGAATCTCACGTGGCGGGTTCCCTCAATAAAGCCACCATACATTCGGATTCACAACCGAGTAAAATAAGGCGAACTGCGGAACTTTGCCTTGGCGATGAGCAGGTTTAGAGTGTTCGGCAGCTTGAACACCCGCGACACCGCTACAACTCCAGGCATTGGACCAGTGTGCGTCAGCAGGAGTGGCCGTCATTCAGCGAGTAGTGAACTCACTCCTTCGTGCGTTGGATATCCTTTCAGACATGCTCAGATATCTGACTCTCCCAGAGGAATTTGTCAGCTACGGGAGAAGTGTAACGCGCTTGGACAAGACCTAAGCCGGTAAAGTAGGTGAAGGCGCGGTTGTAGGAAACGAAGCTCATTCTGGCAACTTTACAGCTCCCGAGGCTTCGGGAAATTGGAGGACCCTCCAGCGCGCTGAAGGAGAAGACTAGCGTATTTTCGCGACTTCTGCGGTGTTCGCGCTCCCCCTCTGCGCGCATGTTCCTTGACACGTCTATTTAGACGTGCCGGCCTCCCACTGCCGGTTATGAATGAGGTTCTGACAGCGGTATCAAGCAGGCGCCAGATTTTGGGAGTCTTCATTGACGAACCGCGAGCCAGCTCTTGGAGCTGCGCCTGGATTTCAGTCAGTGTGTTACAGAAGTGTACCCATATCTATTTTGTAAATACATCTACTGTTTTCTTGTCACTGTTCGTAAGTTTGTTTCATCTGCTGCTTCTCGTTAATAATCCGTCTTTTCGTGTCAAATACAAGTCACCAGGCAAATTAGCGGGGAACATCGAGAAGAAGCGGGGTGCAGAAGCAAGAACAAAATAACACGTCGAACCTTAACTTTGCTAACCCCATAAAGTTTTTCTCTCCTTTCGATCTCTGCGTTCTGAAAAGTTGCCAAGTTCAGGCTGTTGTTAATTTAAGAGGGGATAACGATAACTTTACCAAAATATTGTAATCGATAAATGTTTATCCCCTGTATACAGGTAGGTCCTCGTAAGACGTTCGGTGCCGATGTACGCAGTCCGCCTAGGAAATCTCTCAGTGACGGTAACACTGCTTTTCATTTCTACTCTGATTTGTACAATCGGCTCGCTGTTGTCTTAAGCAAGCGGACCTCAGCGAACTGTAAAACTCAATATCATAAATACTCTTTATGGGGAAAGTGTTTTGTTACCCTTATAGTGATGGATTCTATCAATTCGTCAACTTCAGCTCTCTTTGAATATCTCGTTTAGAATGTTCTTACTTGAATACAAAAAAGCACAACGCATTAAAAATATATTTGACTCGAGTTTTTTTTGTTTCCAGCATGGAAACCTATGGGTCGGAAATAATTCTTGCAATTCTTGAAAGCTAACACCTCGATCACATTAAAGTATGGCTTTTCACGACAACAGTAGTGGTAAAACCCTTTTTTTTTTAAGTTTTATGAGGTTTCACGTCTCAAGATGACTCAGGCTATGAGGGCCACGATAGCGGAGTGCTTCGGAAATTTTAAACACCGGGTCTCCGCACGGTTTTCGCGCCTCCACAGAAAAGGAGCAGCAAAATATTAATCGGGCCGACCTTTGCAAGCTGTCAGTAAACGTCAGAAGTTCTTGTCTTCTTCAAATCTTCCACACCTCTCCAAGCTGCTCCTCGATTCGGCAGGCGACGTGCAGTTCACACACAACCACACAGTGAGACGCAGGACGATGAACTTGCCGTAACAAAACGAACATTAACTTTATATTACAAGAACACGAAGCACAGGGTACAGAAAACTTATTTACACGAGACAGAGGGGCGTCACACTTTACAAAAGAGATTGAGCGAATACCTAACGGCAAAACGACCGCATTGCTCTTTTTACGACTTCTCAGTCGGGGCCTGCCTGCTATGCTGTCCTCTCTGAGCGAAAATCGAATCAGAACAAGAACCGTCAGTAACTGCGCGGCGCGCTCTTAAATAGCCAGCGCCGAACCTTCTAGGCGCGGAGGAGGAACGCAAAACAGCTTAGCGCTGCCAAAGCTATGCCTTCCCCCCTTGGCCTTCTGGAGAGGCGTCGAACTTTCTCGAACATGGTCAGCACGCGCGGCCCTCCCGCGCGAAGCGAGAAGGAGGGCCGGGACCGTGCGGGGGAATGCACGCTTGACTCCGCGCATGGCGACGAGGGCGAGGAGGCGCAGCGCGGTGGCCGAGATGACGTAATCGGTCGCGTCGCTTTCTCGTAGCTTGGAGAACATTCCATCGCCGTTTTCTGCGGCGCGCGCGCCGAAACATTAAAGAAAGGACCACCGCGGCCTTACACGCCCCACCATAAGAGGATTGCTGGGCTTTTTTGCCCAGCCAAACCGAATACATACTAAAGGCCGCGGCCCTTCGTCCGCTGGCACATGGTCTACATGCACAGTTCCTTTTGCTCACAGTCTCAAGGTGGCACGAATGACATTCAAAGCTGGTCACCGTTCCTGGCGCACAAAGTTTACAAGCACGAAGTTCAAAAGCACTTCTCTCGCGCACAGTCACTGCACAGCGTGCAAAGCGTTCACGATAGGTCCCAGATCCTGGAGGTCCACACACATCATATGTGGTCAAGTCCGGCAAGTGTTCTTCGCGCGCTTCGCTTGTCACTCCGTGCTCGCGAGCGCACACACTTTCATGCACAGGCGAGCAGGACCGCTCACGCCCGCCGGCGCAACGCTGCTCAGGCTCAAGTGGAGAATTTGTTTCATCTCGACACTCTTTAGAGCTAGGGAGGGGCGTGGCATCATGCGGCTCGTGTTGGTCTGCAAAAATGCAGCATGCTAAACACTCGCCTTCGAATGGGGGACTCATCGCTTCACTGAGCGTCTCAGGTTCACGAGTGAAAGTGGCGGTCGATTCAGCGCCTGTCATGGCACTGACCTTGATATTTACGGCCACTGATGAGATCGCTCTCCTACATACCGCATCTTCTGCGGTCAACATGTTCGTAGCCGGCGCGTCGTGTTTCTTCTCGGCGGTCTCAACTTGCGGTGTTGCTGTCGATAAACCTCCAGCGATGACGCCCTGTTCTTTAGAGCCAGAGGGATGGGACGTATCCCGTGACTCTCTTGGATGTTCGCTTATGCTACCCCCTGTAAGATCATCCTCGAGCGCGGTGCTCGCTACATCCTGGAGTGTCTTTGGTTCGCAGTTGCGAGCGGTGGCTAATTTCGCGCCTATTGTGGTGCTGACTTTGTTGGTTGCTGCAGCTGCTGATACTTCTGCCCTACAAACAGCACCTGCAGCAGTCAACGTAAGATCGCGGATCTCGCCGATCCCATCGCTCGCGACCGCTGTCACTGAATCAACTGTGGCGCTCTGTTCTTGATAAGCGCTCACGCCCGGTGCCGCTGTTTCAACCGCATTTGCTACATTTAACGCGTCAGGATCAGCTTGTAAACGCGCTGCAGCTTTACGTTCTTCGATTACCTCGTCTACAGCTGGTTTGAGTTCGGTCTTCTGCTGCCACGCGCCTTCCGGTGCACCTGACGGGACGCTGACGCCCTCGGTAATTTGATCGCGCGTGGGCACTTCTATTGGGAAGACTACAGCCGATGTTTTGGAGTTGTTTACTTCGCTGGCCGGCCACGCACCGCGCACGCCGACAGCATCGCTCGCTCCGGCGAAGGTTGTCTCCACCGGCGTAGTGCTCGCGACAGTGTCGGCCGGCAAGGCCGCTTCGTCACCCGACACGCTCCCTACAAGTACTGTTCGGGGCCGGTCTTTCGAAGGGTTCTATTTAGTTTCTTCTACTTTACTTGCTTCAATTTGGAAACCACGAGGCATTCGTGTTCTTTCCAATACTTGGACCTCTGCTCGTACCTTTCGAGCTTCTGCCTCCGCTATCACTATTTGAGTTTCTAGTTCGTACTTTCTCAATTCCGTCTCCATCCTTGCGATTTCCAACTTAGCTGCTATCTCCATTTTTCTGATTGCTAATTCAGTCTTTATTTTCGCCTCTGTCTCTCGACGCTTCACCACGTCCTTACTTTTCGTCTTTGCTACGCAATCCTTCCGTCTCAGTGAGGCTACGGGGACTCTTATGGACACACTGGTCCATCCGGAAAACACTGACTTTCTGGTGTTCATGTTTCCTAATCCAACTAACTACACGCCGACACCGCGCACCTCCCGCTCCTAATGCCTGAGCCACGCACACCAACGGACGCAAGAAATCCCGCTCACCTGAGCAACGGTAGCGCCTTCCTCGCCGCGTCGCTCCTCGCTGTGGGACACTTCCGATCGTCGCTGCCTTTGACCGTCACCGCTGGGGGTCCCTGGGTCCTTGCACGCGTCGATGAAGTTCCTACCCCGAACGACCGGGAGATCTCAGCACCTCAGCAACGGTTGCTCCCTCCTTGCCGCGCCGCTCCTCTCTGGTGGGCACTCCTATTCGCCGCTGCCTCTGACCGTCTCCTCTTGGGTCCCTAGGTCCTTGCACGCCGCGAAGCTCTTCCACCTTGAACGGCCGGCAGACTTCGGTGAGCGCCGATAGCGTTGCGACGGCTCGAGTAACGGGCTGGGCTTGCGGAGTGCTGCAGTTGCCGAATCGTACTGTCGACTGCGCCAGTAAACGTCAGAGGTTCTTCTTGTCTTCTTCAAATCTTCCACACCTCTCCAAGCTGCTCCTCGATTCGGCAGGTGACGTGCAGTTCACACACAACCACACAATGAGACGCAGGACGACGAACTTGCCGTAACAAAACGAACATTAACTTTATATTACAAGAACACGAAGCACAGGGTACAGAAAGCTTATTTGCACGAGACAGAGGGGCGTCACACTTTACAAAAGAGATTGAGCGAATAACTAACGGCAAAACGAGCGCATTGCTCTTTTTACGACTTCTCAGTCGGGGCCTGCCTGCTACGCTGTCCTCTCTGAGCGAGAATCAGAACCAGAACCGTCAGCAACTGCGCGGCGCGCTCTTAAATAGACAGCGCAGAACCTTCTAGACGCGGAGGAGGAACGGAAAACAGCTTAGCGCTGCCAAAGCTATGCCTTCCCCCCTTGGCCTTCTGGAGAGGCGTCGAACTTTCTCGAACATGGTCAGCACGCGCGGCCCTCCCGCGCGAAGCGAGAAGGAGGGCCGGGACCGTGCGGGGGAATGCACGCCTGACTCCGCGCATGGCGACGAGGGCGAGGAGGCGCAGCGCGGTGGCCGAGATGACG
>JAJIZL010022023.1:101336-117828 GCA_023969395.1 Amblyomma maculatum | reverse complement strand
GCATGGCGACGAGGGCGAGGAGGCGCAGCGCGGTGGCCGAGATGACGCAATCGGTCGCGTCGCTTTCTCGTAGCTTGGAGAACATTCCATCGCCGTTTTCTGCGGCGCCCGCGCCGAAACATTAAAGAAAGGACCACCGCGGCCTTACACTGTCCAAGCGTTAAGCTAGCATCTTTTCAAGTCAGGTTTATATTTTCGCCAAATGCGGCATGCCGGTACATCCAAGATGGACATTTGTTCCTGTTTAGAATCCCGAGGCACGGGATACGTTTCGTCGACGACGAAGACATGAGCAGCATTAAAGGGTTGTTTGTCAGGTACCTATCTCCACTTCGTTTCAGCACCAGTAGGACAGTACAGCACAATCGGTATACATCGGAGCGACTGGAATATGCTCATATAGGCACCGTGCAGGAGTAACTCGCGGTGCGACGCGCGCGCCCCTCGCGGCGGGAAGAACAGTTTGGTAGGGAGACGTGCGCCCGGCCGTGCAGCGGAGACGCGGCGGATCTGCTGTGCGTGTGGCGCATTTGCCCTTCGTTCTTTCGATTCGCGGCATTCTATGGGTACAAATGAATTGCTAGGTTGCAGTCCTTGCATTGCTGCGGTTGCACACATTTTCACTGGCCTGATAAAATATTTTTTGCGTCACCGAATAAGCTTTACGACCCGAAGAGACGCTAAGTGCGAATCTCTGCCTTCCAACGAGCAGTGAGCTGGCAATCATGCCAGGGTATTGCCGCGTCCAGATTTACCGCGAAGCATTTTTTTCGAAAGAGGACACACTATGCCTTCACCTGCATTAGCATCCTTTCTCAACCTGCAAAAAAAAAAATATTTAAAGGAATTGGGCAACTCGCATCAGCGCTACTGGGACCGCCGTGCACGCCCAGTGGGCCGCGCTCGTGAATGCAGTTGTTCATTGCATAATTTTTATGTATGCTGTCCTGTGGTCTATATTTCCCTGTCTACGATAGCATGCATAAGCACCAGTACAATGCAGAGAGCAATCAAGAGGAATGGAGCGTTTTAATGGCGCATTTACTATGTCTCGAGCATTAGTTTCGCGAATTTACCTTGCCAACTTTTTTTTTTTTTTTTTGCTTGCTTGCTTGCTTTCATTCTTTTTTTCCTCCCTCTCAGCTCGTTCCTTTTTTTCTTTTCCTTCACTGTCCGCTTCGTCCTCCTCTGTAGATGTGATTCAGGAGATGTCATTCCATACGCTTTATTCATTTAGTTGTGTTAATGACATTTCGATTTCTACTGAGCTGTTGAACCTCGAATGATAAGCTGTTTCTCATGCGATACTGCTCAATCGAGACTGTAGTAGTAAATAAGTAAAAAAATATATATGTTATTTTTTTTTTACTTATTTGTGGACGCTCTGAACAGATCTGGCATTCATTACATGCCATCCTGCTCCAAACAAGTTGTCGAACGGCTGACTGCCACCTGTTACCTTCCCCTGTCAAAACTTAATTTTGTGGCAGAGGACTTGAAAGTACCGTTAAAGAGGCATTAAGGATCGTTAAAAAAAACAAACAAACGAAAGAAAACTAGCATTCAAGTTGGGATGAGGCAGGACGTTCTTTCGACGAAAAAGAAAATTAAGCATGCTACAATTCTGACATGTGACAGAGAGGAAGACATGCATGTGTATTGGAAACTGTAGAGCGTTTGTGCAGGGCTGTAAGGGAGTTTTCATTCTCATAGCTGTGTCGCTGTATCAGCGACCGCGTGCTATCTGCCATCCTTTCCTTTATCGTCGAGAAAAGTGGCAACCGCCTCACCAGAAAACAGCTAAAGCTCTTCAAAATCCGTCTGCGTAATATAAGTGCCTGCGGCATTTTCAGGCCCCCGTAATCGCGTTCTAGAGTTTTCAGGCTTGTCGCTTTTTATTTTTTAGGCTTTTTTCTCTTCTCAGACTACAGCTTCATTCATTCCTATTCTTCTCCCATACTCGTTCCGTCCTTCTCGGCAGCTCAATTCCCCGCAGCTTTTTTTTTTTTTTTCTCTCACCCGCCCCCGCTCGGGGCATTCGAGCTGGCCTTTGTGAAGCTGTACCACACTTGGGAGGAGGGGCGTTCGCCACAAATGTTTTTTTATATTTTTCTACATTTTTACCGTGTTTTTTTACGCCCCCCACCCTCCTACCGCCTTCGTTTTTTGCTCGGCCTTCTCCAACTGCGCGCGCTTCTCCTGTCGTCTTCCGTTTAGCGTGTTTCTAGCCTAGAAAGAAACGCCTAACGGGCGGCCAGAGCTCGTCCCTGTCTCTGCGTCTTGTGTCGTGTAGCTCTCGCATTGTTTGTGCTTCGCTACGTCGCTCGAGCTGGCTGAAACTGCTACCATTTCGTTGCGCAGGCCGCCTTTTTCAAGCGCGCGCCCTACCCAGGCGGCCGCGCGTCTCCCTACCAAACTGTTCCGGCGCTCACTCGTGGCGCTGCCTGTTCGCCGCGAGTGCTGCCCCCTGGGTTTCTGCACGGGGCCTATAGGCATTACTCGGCTGTATTACATGCGTTAGCGGGTGTTGCTACATGCGTTTCCGAGACCTGGAAACACGACTGGAAAGCCAGAGTTTCCTTTTGTACCAGGCATGGAAGGCTAGCATTATTATTGCAAAACTGCAGCTACAAATCTTTGATGATTAATAATTATATGACTGAAAGCAATGATGAAAAAAATACAAATTTCAGGAAGGCGGTTCACCATGTAATGCGTGCCGCATGTTCTCTTGTTTCCTGACGTCCGCCGGCACAGACATTAGTAAAATGTTTAAGCCATAATCTCATGAAGAAAACTGCTTTTTAATTTGCTAAAAGCATTAACATCACACTATCACGGCACCTCAGAACTTGTGGCTTGGAAGCATAATTTAAAAATTAGGATGGCACAATGCAAGCTGAGAAGTGGCCGTAGCGTGGGCGCTATATCCCTATACTGACAGGGCAAAGAGAGCGCGAGAGCCGATACAGCAACAGCCGGAAATTCTGGCGATAACTGTCTCACTTACGGGCAAGTCGAAGCAGTAACGTCCAGATATCACCCTATAAAAGCAGAGATGGCCGCCCAATTCAGGGACATGGCTGTTCTTTCGCTTTATGCAGTATTTAGATTTCCGGTTAATACTTACTGTTGAACGGAAGTGTTTGGTTTAAAAACAAGCGGATTAGTGTGTCAAACCACCTAATCTCTGTCGGACCGAAGAACCATAACAATGATGCGCTGAAATCATCACCATCGTGAGCCGCACGAGATCTCATTCAAAATAGAATGCTTCATTACTTAACCTCTAGTCAAATTGAATTTCTCACGTGCTGCCGGCCTTTCCAAAAGTGCAGCACACAATCACTGATACATGAAAGTTGCTCTGCGGTTTAGTTTGGATAGAGTTCGCTAAATTAATGTCTTAACCACCTGAGCAGCATTATAAACCTCTCGCGTTAAGAGTGTCAACTGAATAGCGCCCTACAGGTCCACGGACCAGTTTATACCTCCAGAAGTGCCGTAAATGCATTTTGGCAGCTGCATCTCAGCATTTGAAGGGTAAAGTGCTCTCAGAAGTGAGTGGTACGTATATAGATATATCAGGAATTTTTATGCTATGTAGTACAATAAACAGAAGAAAATAAACAAAAAATGCTGAGAAGCCGTTTTGAGCTGATACTCATTTACCCTGATCATGTTGTGCCTCCGCTGATTGACCATATTTTTGCGATCACCGAAAAAGCAAAGCAAAATCAGCTGCTTCGGCACACTGAAGCGTTAGCCTCGTGGCTAACCTGTCGAAGGTAACATCCGTCAATGGCAACAGCAGTGGATAATACCACAAGCATGATAGAAAGTTCAGCTTTCAGAGAATGTGCCCTTAGAAAACAGAACAATGGTCACAAAAAGATTATGAGACATTAAACCAGTTTTTATGAGGAAAGTTCTTGCTTGCCTGGGAAGAACCTGCCCTAAGTTAAATTCAATGACCAAATTCGGATATAACGAGTCGCTTTTATGTAATACAAAAGTTTTCGACCAATAATTGAATTAGGTGTTTGCCATGTGCTGCTTTTGGGTTGTGATTAAATTACGTAAATTACGCTCAGCGTCTTTGCAGGGAGTCAACATAAACAGAGCGCGGACGAATATTTTCAGTTTCGTTTTTTTCATCTGCAATACCGGCATTAAGAGGCGTCAAATTCAGAGGTGCCATATTGCATAAACCGCAATTAACAGATATCTGACATGTATTAAAACTCCAACAATGATTCGAAGGCTTCTCGTGTAGGCCGCTTGGTGGAAATAATGATCTAAAGTTTGAACTTCAGCCAAAATCAAAATATAACTTCAAACAAATAACAATTTTCCACTCTGTATCGGCGTCTTTACTGCACAAATATTTGAACTGCGCCCCCCCCCCCCTTCTCTGCCATATTTCTTAGCATGTGATCAAAATATAAGAGGTAAAATCACATGCATTCTCTTGAGAAACAAGGAGAGTTATGTTATTATAAACATAGTTAAGGCAGTTAAAGTAGCTTCGAAGTTTACTGATTGTCACAGTAGCCAAAGTAATCAGGCCAATACTGAAAACGAGAATAGCGCAGAACAATTGGACATTCAACCGGTAGGAAAGGATAAGTAAGGAAAGATTTTTGAAATAATGCATCAGGGGAAACAAGCTAGTCATATGCATAACTGCTAATTGAGTTCGCCAGGCCTGGAGATTGCTTTTCTAGAATGGATTGGTTAAAATTTTTCTTCTGATCCAACCCATTAAAAAGCAACGCGTTGTTCTTGGGGCGTACAGGCATTCATTCATTAAAACAGAATCGTAATAATGACTATAACAAATATTGGATGGAATTTTTATTGCAGTGCACTGCAGTTTTTCGGCAAAATAAAAGAAAACATTTGTCAGCGTGACTTACTGCGATAGATGTTTCTATTAGAAGTGCCTAATGTGGTATAATGGAATTTCCAACAAAGAGGGGGGATATACGATGTACACAAAAGCACCCCACTCGTGTCGCAGCATTTGCGCTCAATACACTTAGGCTGGCCAAAGAGCAGGAAGCATGTTCATTTTGGTCGAAAATGATGTGTACCGCACATATTGTGTTTGTCAGGATAATTCACTGAACTTACGAAAACACATTGTTTAGACCAATATTAGATAAGACACTGTATATAGGAGCCATTACATTAATAAAAAGGGAGCGAGGCGTTAAAGCAATGCTGCTCGCTTGACACGCACAATATATGCATTCAATTAGCACAATATTTACGATATTTCCTGCGTCAATTGCTTGCACTCAGAATAGTCTAACCATGCAATTGACTTTAGAATACTCGGTAAATTGCAAAAATACGCAACAACGAAGAATTCACAAGGAATAGAACGAAATAACATGTCGATCCCGACATTCACCTAACACACTCCATTAGCGACCACATTCGATGGCGTTTGGTGCATGAAAATGCACGGCGAAATTCTGGGAGCTTGGCGACGCCATAGTTGCAACCCGCGTGTGCGGCGGAGTGGCTCAGGTCATTGGGACCCGGTACTGCGTCAACTGAGCCGCAAAGTGGCAGACAGGCACGTCTGAAAAACAGTCCATCGGTTGCTATAGACCGCCTAACGTCCTTCTTGACGTCCTCCATGTCACGCTCGATCTTCGTGTCCCGGGCTGCCTCTATAGCGTCCATCACGGAGAAAGCATCGTCAAACTGCTCCTCGCTGAGACGACCGCCCGGGATGTCGTATCGGTCGGTGAGGCAGGCAGCGATTTCCGCGTATTTTGCGGCCGTCTTTTCGCTCCACACAGAAGAAGTGTCATTTTGGTCAGGGAGGCTTTCGTACCGAGCATTGGCCAGGCGCGCAGCTCTTCTGAACACCAGTGTGAAAACCGTGGCGATGTTGATAAATTCCTCAGTGACCGACGCATAGTATATTGGCTCTGCACCCAAGAATTGCGGAATCACAATAGCCTTATTCTGCTGGTCAACGAAAATGTCTGTGCCTATGAAGACGTTCAATGTTGACGAGCTTAATTTAGTGCGTGCGCAAGACGGTGCAGCTTCGAGCTTGTAAATATCAACATAGTTTGTGACGAAGCTGCTAGACATGAGTAGGCGGGCTGCTCCAAAGCGGCTGCACTTGAGCTCCTGCAAGTTCATCACACTGCTCGGAAACAGGACGACGGTAAAATTACGAACATTGCGCTGGCACGCTTCCATATCCTCAGGGCTCATCCAGGTGCGGGAAGTAATGATGCGCATCAGCCTGGTCTGGAAATCGGTATAGATCTTGACCTTGTCAAGTACTGGTCTTTTGATAGAAAACATCATAGATATCGCACTTAACCACATTTCCTTGAAGACGTTCATCCCAGAACTAAAGCACGCTACTTGGACTGTGTCATTGTTTCTTGAATCCCTGAGTTTGAAGTCGTTAACCAGCACGTGGGATAGAAGCAGAGACAGCAAGTAGATGGGCCTCGCTGCCTGTGTCGCTTTCACCAGTGTTGCCATCAAATCCGCGCAGATCTTGCTGAATTCCTTTACTTTCACCTTTGCCACAGCGCTGGCGCCGTGCTCGACGAAGTGTTTTGTCCAGACAGCAGCTGTGAATGGCCCGCACGAAAGATCTGCGACCTTGCTCGGCGTAAGAGGTGCTCCTACAAGGCCTTTCCGACCCTTCCACGCTTCGTCGATGGCCAAGATTTCAGAGATGACTTCGTCGCTAGGGCTGGGTTTACTGATGTTAGAGAGGACCCGACGTAGGTAGTCTGTTGTATCTTTAGACGGATCATCATAACCCATCTGCTTATGAAAGCTGCGGCCCCTCAGGATGGAGACGTGCGAGCCCTCAGATGGGGTACTGCGGACACTAATCTTGAAATAGTTGTGGAAGTTGTTGAGGTATGACAATCTGAAGCAGTACGCGAACAGTTCCTCCCAAGAGTTTTTCTCCAGCCACCTCCCGAGAGGTATATTCAATTCCTGCAGGAAGACACGTAAACGTTTTTCATGCAGATAAGAGCCAGGTTCAAAAAAATACATTAGATAAAGGAAAGCTGTCGGGCTAGTTTGTGCTACATGACAATGGTGAACGGCGCTTAAATAACCGGACAGCACATAAAAGGCGTCAACACAGGCTATTAATCCCAGCTTTAAGAGAGAAGGCCACTGAAACACTGCATATATACACCTGAGACAAACGCCCACGAAAGTTAACAAATTGAATACACTTGGGTGCAAAGGTGTGCGACACAAAAGTAAAACAACAAAACATAAAAAGTGGTTCAGGGATCTTAAGCGATATCAAACCGCATGCCAAGCTTTTTTGTAACAAAAGCTACATTGGCTACAAACGGGTTTGCATGGCGGGAGGCACAGAGCGGTTGCCTAGCAACCGCCGCAGTTGGCGGACGCCGCGCACTCGCCACGCCACCTGGAAATCAAGGAGCAACCAGAAGATATCTCGTCTTTATCAACATAGCTAGACATAGTGAGAGCGCATCTTAACTATCCTCTAGCGCACTAGCGCAACAATGATAGGTGCGATGATGATAGGCTATTCATCTGCGCATTTCGGGCGAGCGTATACTCAGAATTTGACAGCATTGGATTAGACAAGATTACATTGGACTGGATTGGATTAGGATCGATTGAACTGGTTTGGATAGGACAGGTTGGGATTGAATTAGACAGGATTGGTTGTATTGTATTTCACTGGAATGAACTGTTCTTGATTGGACCTGATTTGATTAGGCTTGGTTTGGATTAGATTACATTAGACTGAACTAGATCGAATTACTCTGGATTTTGTGGTATTAGATTGGTTTTGAAAGGCGTAGGCAGCCCAGCGCTAGGCACATATGCTCTCGCTACATATATCCTGGCCTAGCTGTTCTAAGCCACGGCAAATGTTTTATCACTGCGCCCAAATAAGGTGACACGCAAAATAGTGAAAGCCATCGACGTTTGAAGGCTCAAGGATGAAATCGAAAACACAATCTCGCTTAGCTCTCGGATAGAGAGATTACCTTCCTGTTCAATCATGTCTGATTTTGATTTGGCTTTTGCTGAGAAGTTTTTTCCATAATTGTGCTAACTTATTGTACCGCTCTATTTTTAGTATTTAGCCTTTACAACTTTATCACTTGCCCACGTGCATTTGCATTCCTCTCATCACTTTAGTGCCTATTGCGCCTCATCTTTTCCTTTTAGCACTGTTAATTGTTCACTTCACCTTCGATAGTTACCAATGCACGTGGTCTGTTGATTTTTGTTTTTCGCTTATGCATCCGGTCATTATATTCATACCCTTCATTGCATTCATGATGTTTTAAGCGTTTGTGTCATTCTAAGCTACACATTCTTATTTTATTTCAGTATGTCGGTCCTGCTTTAGGAAATTGCTATCAAGGCATTTTTCACCGTGTTAGAGTTTGCCTCTAAAAGATTTTACTATGTAGTACATTTATCACCTTGTAACGCTGCTCCCTGCAGGTTTTTTTTAATGCTAAGTGAGCTTTTCTTGAAGTCCAATTCTGTGCAGGATCCCAGAAATATCTTCGATGTTTTTACGTTTTGCATTCCCCATGTCAACGACGGCCATTACGTTAGTTATATTTCTTAACGTTAGAAGGGGTTTGTCTCGACGGTATATAAGCAGTGGTTCAGCACACTTTTGGGATAAAGTTGACGTTCCAGAACCTGTGTATTTGTGCGTTCTGTTCCGGGCCAATGTGTAAGCGCTGTTAACCACCATTGAAACATGTTTAATGGCATACCGAGTCGAACACACTCCGTGAAGGCTGAATATATGGGGACAAATTAAACGCCACCTTCAAGGGCATAACGTTGACACATTACTAGTTCTGATCGGTAGTCCCTCTTGCGGATTATGCAGTTCTCGAATACACCGACCCTTCCTAAATTCACCCGCACCACACTTCCAAGAATCCCTAGTGATTATATAAGCTGTTCGTTCCATCCTCCCACAATTTATTGGTTTAGCGTATACCTGGCAGATGGCGCTTATTGGCCTAATTGTTGCCTCTCTAACCCGGCACACACGTATTACCGTAGAATTGCAGGCTACATCATTAAGTGGCACACCACAGAACAGATATGAAGCACCCTTTCATCACGCCGCACGAATGAGGCAGCGTGGCCTAATGTTAGCTTGCCTGAATGGCGATCCAGTGGTTCCGGATTCGAATCACAACTTATCCTCGGTCATCGCCTCGTGAAGAAAGATGCCTGCTATATGTGCCAGAAACCTGCTGCTCTTACCTTTCTTCTTTTCTCCTTTCCACATGAGGCGGTATCTAGCGATCCTTGCGGTGCCCGCAGGCAACACACATTTGCGCATGCGCTTTCCGGTCAGCCGTTCCCGCTTCGACACCGCACCACCCCAACCTCCTTTGCAGAGACAGGGGCGCATCTGGCGCCATCTTTCGACGAACGAGCGCAACTGAAGGCACACTGACTTCAATGGGCAAGCGAGCGATGCCGCAGGCATCTTTCTAGAGGAGGCGATGCCTCGGTATATCTGCTTTTCAGCGTAATTATTTGTTTCAATTGTGCCGCCCACTTTTGACGTTAAGCCATTTGCAACCCATACATAATTTCTCGAGGATTTGGTGCCGCCGTGATTTCCGCGAATCAAAAGCCTTAGCGATGCCATGCTAAAAATAATGTGGGATATTTAAGCTCCACCTTTAAGCGTATGACACGATAGTGCAGGCTACCGCTAGACATATAAAGCCCCACATTCACCAAAGTGTTAACGTACGTGCTTGGCCTATGGGTAACGTGTGTGACTCAGAATGGAAGGGTCCTGGCAGGCTTATTCCGATGTCACTCTCTTAAATGAAAGGAAGAGCATGCGTTGGCAGCTCTTGCCAAAGGTAACGTTAGGTAAGCCTACATCCAGTCACTGCGCAGTCATGTCAGCTATCTCCCTCACAACGCCAACCCCGACAATCAGGCCGGATGTTCTGGTGCATGGGGTCTTTAACCCTATCGTGTTAAAATGTCGGCATGTTGATGCACGAATGGGGCGAGGTAACCTTGGTAGTCGGTGCTTAAGTTAAACCCTCCCCTTTTAATTGAAGACGTAGAACTCAGAGTATTTACAGCTGAAGAAGGCCGAAATCTTTAACCAAGTTTATTCTTGGTTTCGAGCCTCCTGAACTACTCCTTCGAAATTGTGACTACTGCTCATTTCGACAAGTACCATGTCAAAAGCAAAGCAAAATGAAACGTCGCAAAATGCCGCACCTGATCATTAGTTCACAAGCGTAAATACTTTTCTTGAAAACATACTCACCGTGACCACTTCATGCGCTACCTTCTTGATGTCTACCGGCGATTTCAAGAACTTCACACAGGACACGTAGTACGCCCGCGCCGTCTCGATCACTTGACTGTTTGGGTCGCTTACATCAGTGCCAACCGACAGCACCCGATGTCGCCTTTCCAGGAAAATGTCGGCGGAGTCTCGCATAAATGTCGAAGGGTGGCGCTTTTCGTGGAGCCAGTGCCCGCAGACGTGAGAGTAGAAGTCGTCGCATGGGTTCACCGCGGGGTCAGCGTAGCCCTTGAGTAACCGGCTCACCTGGGTGCATGCAAGAGGCAAGGAGAGTGTGATAGCCTTATTTGTCAGCTGAACATACATAACACTTAATCATTGAACGCCTTTAGCGCTCATCGGTGGCGACTTAAATGCTGTTCTGAGAGAGGCAGGCTTGTAACGGCACACTGGGTGACTCCCCAGTTCTGATAACCGCAGGGGGCACATCGTAGTAGAATTGGCAAAAAGAAATTATTTTTTCATCAGGAACACATCGTTCAGCTAACAGGGCAACCACTAAATAAACTTGGAAGCGTCTAAAAGGCGAGATTGATAATGAATTAGGCTGCATACTGTGCGGTTACCTGTGATCATGCTGGGCACGAAGGTCATGGCTGGAAAGTGTAGTTAGGATAAGATGCTAAAGTGTTGAATGAACCTGGACTTCAAGAAGAAACAAATAAAAGCTAGTGTAAAATAATCTCCGCGTGGTTAAATTAAAAAAAGGATTCCAACATATCAGTGCTCACCAAATACTCGCATTCAACTGAGGACGACCGTTCAAGCATTGAACGGTACTAAACGAATATCATTACGGAGTGCAGATTAGACGTAGGTAGTTTTCCGGCAGGCGAAAGTTATGATTTAAAACTTCAAAACACGAAAACATTTGATCCGACAGAGCGGTGAGAGCTAATAGAACTATCGAAGTTCGTTAATGAGCTTCAAGCGTACCGGCCAAAGGAACGATGCTGTTGATGGGATACAGCATGCTGTAAAGATATGAAAAAGCCTCAAAGTGGCCAAGAGAGAACTACATTCAGCAATAATTAGATGTCTGCGCTTAGAGACATGTCTATGTAATTATCATAATGCCTAAGATAGCTAAAGATGTTCAGGAGTCGAAGTGATCAGACGTGATCTGCCTGGCTAGTTGGTTGCGATCCATTTGTATCCGCAACGCGACCTCAATCGGGAAAAAAAGATAGAACTGTGACCACTTTGTTCTATCTGCCTGATTGAGTTTGAGCTGCTGATCAAAATGAATGCAATGAGGATGATAATAACTGAGTTAGCAGCGCAGACTGACTGCACGATGTGCTGGTAACCCAAATGAAGTCATGCAAAGTCATAGTGATATTAAAGCAAATATACTTGCTTCCCTCTATATTTGTTTAGACTTCGAGCAATGCACAGCCATCAAAGGACACCAAAAATTGTCCTATTGCATAAGAGACAGCAAGCCTACGAGTCTAAAAGTTACGGATCAGTCAGTTTACCATCGGTTCCAAACAGTGTTCGCTAAGATAATAGCTGTGCAATGAGCACAATTTGATCAAAACTAATCCAATTCGCCATATTCGCTTTTTTAAAGGCTATACGATAATATTCTCTATCCACATAATAAGGCAGGTAAAAGAAAAATGCGCAGAATATAACAAGAAGGCCGTATTCAGAGTTCGTAAATAATTTCAGCAATAAAGAAAAACAATAAGAGACAAAATCCGAACTAATAATAAACCTGCTTTGCTTACTTCTGTTACTGAATTGAGACTATCTACGTCAGTTAAAAAAATAACACAGCAACCACGCTGTGGGAATATGTGCAGGCTTAATTTAATCTCACAAATACATGACAACAAACAGAAAGAGAGATTTCCCATCAGTGTCTTGTAAGCATGAGATACGAGCGCACGAAACAAAAGCCCATATTTCACAATCGACAATTTAGAAATATCTAATTGAAGCAACGGCAAACTGCCTGCAAAACGAGTTGCAAAAGATTGATGAAGCGCAATATACTTGTCACCATCGTTTTTTAATTGTATTTCGGAATAAAGCGCATCATCGCAACTAAGAGGTTCCTCGAACAACTGTGCCAGAAGAAAGCATTCCACGCTGATAGGCATTAAAGCACAGGCTAAAATTTGTTTTTAATATCATTTCATTAATTTATTTTACCCTAAGAATGTTCGCATCAAAGAGGGGGGCAGGGAAATAAAACAAAGGCAGATACAAGAGGAAGCGAGATACAATATGATGCTGTTGAAAATAGCTTTACGCCCGCCACCCTCGACACATCCTCGAAACCCCCCCTTTTTTATTGACAGTGATCCATGCTTAGCGGAAACTCTTTCTGAAAAACGCAGCGGATTCCCCAACTAAGCACTTTGGCATCAGAACACCGATAGAAATCTCGCTGTGACGACCACCCTCGCCGCATTACCTAACTTCCCGGTGAATTAGTCTTGTTTCGAAAGCCTTTGAGAAGGCGCGACTTGCAGCAGAAAATGCTGGCACACTATGCTGCCCATATGTGATCCTCGGAGGACTCGGCAAACCGAACTGAGAGATTGTGCGACTTATACGGTCAGTGGGCTACGTTCAGCGAATTCGGCCAAGACTGAGCTTATGCATGTCGTAAGCTTGAAGAAGTGTCGTTCTCGCACAATATCTAAATCGACCAGAAGCGGCAGATGGGTGATGATGAGAACCTCAGCGTAAAACGAATGAGCAAAACAACGTGGGAGTGTTCAAGTGGGTACTGGTTCCTGCGTGTTGACGCTTTGGCTTCAGTAACATTTGGTTAAATGGTGAAGTGAGTAGGATAACAATTTCGAAGTTGACTCACATTATTTGTTTCAAACATTTGCCAGTGTTAACTCTGTTAAATCGATTATATATAATTATTTAACAGAGATAAAGATAAAAAAGCTTGTGCTTTGGCACTATAGTGCTGTAAAAGAGAACATGTACACCTATTCATACCATGTAACCTGAAAAAACGTTAATTCTTTGGCACTATACTGTAATATTATTGAACAAGGTAAAATTGCTCTTTTCTACACGATGATACAAATTTTTTGTGGCTATGTGCCTAATTAGCTGCAGTGTCAGCTGTACTTGGGGGCCGCCTGGAACCTACGCCGTCAAATGGCGGAGGCATAATCGTGACCTCTGCGATCACCTCTGGTGAAATAGTACGTTCGATCTCAGATCCTCAGGTATAGACAAACGCCTTAGTTTTAACCCTACTTGGGGCGCCACCTGGGAGCCACCATATCATACCAACGGATGTTTGATCCTCCTTAAACTCAGTTAAATCGCTCGGCTAGTGAGCCTGCAGGAACCTGTGTTCTAACTTAACCAGTTTAATCTTACTACGATGATGATGTTAGTGTAAAAGCACGTAAAAAACACTACAAGGCCATGATCTGCCACCAGGCATTCATGTTTCACCAGTCTCTGTGTACTGGCGAATATGAAAGACCATTGGGGAGCCCGGCGCATAGGAGCCGCTATACGGAACTAAGTTCGATTTGCCCGTGCGAAGCCACGTAGTTGTGACCTGAGGAAACAGATTTTCCAATCGGAGCGATAGCACAAACGATATCTGGCAATTTTCTACGCAAGTAACATTGAACGTATAGCACTTTCGCGCATAAAGCCTCCTAACCAAGTCAATGCGCTGAACTTCAGTCGTACTCACCTCTCTACACTTGGCCGTTGTGCACTCGTAGTCCACCTTGAAAATTTCAATGGGGCCCCAAACGGCGAAGACGGTAGCCGCTGCGGCAATGGCGAGCACGGTTGCACCAATCAGAGCCACCTTCCGCCAAAAGGATCCGACTGCACGTTTTTGGGATTACAGCACACGCATGCTCAAGAGCCAAAAAGTTGTTTCCCCGACTTCGCCTCACTAGTATAAAAAAACGTCATACCAGAAATATTGCGCAGTTGCACATCTCTTCTTGAGATTATTGCAGTGTTTAGGCCGTCGAAAAAAGCAGTAGAGAATACTACAAACCGCCAGTGTTGTGAATAATTGCTAATTGAAATTTAAAGAATTGAATAACAGCAAGTGCAGAAACTTCACATAGATCAAGTACGATTCTTGCGGCATATACATTTGGGTGTTGCGTTTCTATAGCATACCTTATATTGCGCTTTCGTGACTACAAAGAAAGCTCAGGCACAATAAAGATTGACTCAATCACTTTTTATGAGCTATACCTGCCAAATACCACCTGCAGGGGCATGATAGTCATGTTGAGAGCGGTAGCTCTGTTCAGGAAACGCGTTGTCTGCAGTTGTATGTATTTTTCTGACCTTAAAGGAAATAAAATGAACATTACCCCTACTGTTTAGCGGCTTGATTTCGATACCAAGATGGCGCAGCCTGGCTGTGACCACCGCACGAAAGCAATATGCTATTGCCTCTCTCCCCCGTTGTGGGCTGCATGTCGCTGTCTTCATTAACTTCCATTCGTGAGCAAAGGATTCGTAACAGACTGCTACTTCGCTGCCTTCGTAAGGCGCCGCAAGTACCTGAATATATTACAGCACACTGCGACAGATGTGTACAATTACCGATTTAGCTGGCTTCTGCGGTGCAAACCATCTGGAAACCTGACAAATGACAAAACAAAAGAACGCTACCTTTGGAAAGTATGCGCATTCTGGGAGTACTTAGGTGACATCCGAACTAAGGCATTAACCACGGAGAAGCTATACAGATAGAAAATCTTCAATCAACCGCTTATATGACTTTTCATTGTCCTCCGGTCTTCGTGTTTGGTTTCTATACGGGACGCCCGGTAGCCATGCTCAAAAATATTTTACGAAAGGTACTATCTGTAAATCTGTTGCTTGAACATCAGCCTCAAAAAGGGTACTTCAAAATATCGGCATATTTTGTGTTCGAACTGTTCACCTGGAAAATTTAACCCTATCTCTTTAAGATAATACTAGCCGTTGTTATTTAAAAATTGTTTGAATAATTAACACGTAATTAGAAGTGACATTTAGTTCTGGACAGGCCGATATCTATTAAATCTCTATCCTTCTACAAAATTTAGTGGTAACATGATTATGATGAAAAATTATAATTAGAAACGGTTTTATTTTTATTAGCTTCACCACCCTTAGAGACGTATAACCAACTAGCCCAGCTTACCATTATAACGCATACGCGAGTTGAGTATGTAAGCAGTCATAGGGAACCTAGCTGTGAAGTCTTCAAGGCTCAGACTGCCTTCAAGCCAGCCTTAGTAGACACGCTTAGTTTAGAGCGTTGGCTAGAGAGTAAACTTATGCCGTCACCAATGCCGACTTCCTTCGCTCTACGAGAAGCCTTGCGAGACCATTGACAATGCTCTGACATGGCTCGAAGACTTTGGAATAATTGTGTAAAGGAAACTCCGCAGAATGTTTGTGCTCACACGTCGAAACAAAACTTCAAAACTTATACTCTTCATGAGGTTCTTATCTTCGAAGTGAAGTGCCTCCCCTGAAAGCTCCGTACTTCGTCCGCAATAAAGTTGTCCGTACAGGGCTTCCTATACTTATGACATCATGGGCTCGTCGGGCGCCCTCGCAGAACGTGATTAGAGAGTGGGTTCGCTACATGTGAGCGGAATCACACAATTATATTTTCTTCTTTTGAGCGTGATGTAGTGTATTGCACACACTCGTGCTCTAACGTTGCTCAACGACGACAACGGGTGGGATATACCGTAAGTATCCTGGTCAAAACAACTTTCCCGAATAGTATACGCCGTTCGGCGTGTTAAAAATGAAAAACGTTACATGTGCTTGCTTGGAGCATTTTGCATAGAATGTTATGAAGGCTACGTGTACCTTATAGAAACGTTTGAAATTGATAAAGCTGCGCTCAGCAGCACTTTAGTGCAGGTTCTGTACAAAAGTTTTTCGAGTACGACTCATCGAAAAGTCAGCCCACCGAAATGGAGCCCTAAAGGAGAAATGGGTTTCGGTAAACGCAGAAAAAAGCTCGAATACATTGCCGGCCCAAACCGGGTATCTTATACAGCAACAATACAACGCTTTCATTAATATAAAAGTCTTTTTGAGGGCGCCGTACCCTCACGCTGACGCAAGCTAACCTAAGAACCC
>JAJIZL010022023.1:53858-101236 GCA_023969395.1 Amblyomma maculatum | reverse complement strand
CCCCCCCCCCCCCCCCCCCCCACTTCGTGTATAAGATCTGCGTACGTGGAAGAAAGGAAGAAAATATGTGATCTCGTAAAACGCCTTGTAGCTTTAGTTTAATTTACTGGATAATTCGAACTACAGAGCTGATGAGTACTGCGTTATTTCCGGAGATGAAGTTGCTTTTGTGCTTGGAAGCGATGAAAGGAGCGATGGCGATAATGTTCTGCCAGCTTTGCCTGTTCCGCTTTAGGCAAATGCAAAAGAATTGTCGGCAAGCCTTGCTCAGCAAGAAGAAACATAGGCAAAAAACATCAAGAAGGCATCTGAAGGTTTACATAATATAGACAGCCGGCGGGACATGCCGAAGTACATTGCGACTGTTCCCATCAACCACAATATGTATGATCGTAAAGGATCTCGGCACCAGCCCAAGGATCTCGGCACATTCATGCTGTATTCATGTCTTAAGTGATTGCTCGGACATAATCTGTTCCACATAATGAACATGCCCTATGTATTTAGTGGGTCATGCGAAGTCGTATGTTTTTCTTCTTAAGGTGGAAACCGTAATAGGCTCGTCAGTGTCCATCCAGGAGAAGTGACGCTTCTTCACGAGATACCGAGAGAGCGCGACCTCGTCACCTGTGACGTTATCTGTCATGACCGTATGTGACGTCATCGTGACGTCATACATGGTCATGACCGATGACATTACCGGTGATGACGTCACAATCTCGCGGTATCTCGCAAATAAGTGTGAGGCAATAAACACTTAAGTTGACAATTAAAATGACCAGCAGCCGAATATCCAACAAAAGACAGTCAGAGAAAGATTCACACTGAAAGGTTTGTTGCTTTTGTGATCACGCGAAAAGCCTACCTCATCCCTTATTTCCGGCTAGGGCTGACGGAAAAGACCAAAATAGAGAGGAACGTCACATGCGGTCATGATCGATGGCATCACTACGCAATTCACGTCTATACGAAGCTGGCCCAATCGGGCGTCTAACGCTGCACGTTTCACTTGGCGCTTACTCGAATGTCGCACCACAGCATAAAAAAGCAGACGCAGTAAAGCAGGAATCAGGGACGTTTCAAACAAAGGCTTTCGCCTCATCGTACATCAGTGGTCCAAATTGCCACAAACATTTTTCTTTTTTTTTTTTTGTGAACAACAATTTTCGCTCGATTTTATGGGAAAGTTTACGCCGCTTTTCCAGAAAGTCCGTAATGATCAAAGAGCCTAAATTCGTTCTTTTTCCATCCACCAAACAATGAACGTTAGTTTCTACGGTTGCATAAGAAATAAATGTGTACGCACTTCTCGGCATTTAACAGGCAGTAGCTATCTCTCAAAGGACAACGCCCGCTGTGCGCCTCCAGTGATTGCCGTGGCAGTGGGTCGTACAATAAGGGTGGCTCATGCGGTCAAAATTTGTTAATGAATCCCTTTCAGCACTGGTATCTGGGAAATTGATTTCTGCTCCTTTGTACAGTTGCCAAAAGTGCATAGCACGGCTTCCGGTAATCATGCGATAAAACATAAAGGCCTGCGCAGCTTGGCGAATCACCCGATGACGTCACAAACCCTGTCACCCCAAGGAGGCTGCGGAGATTAGGTTTCGCGGTTTAGGCATGTGATTTCCGTTATTGAAATGTTGAAATTAGCTTGGGTTGTGTTTGGGTTGCGCGCACAATGACGTTATTAGGAACGGGACACATTACCAAAGAAAAGTTGAGAAATCGCCCCAGTCGTCCCATAATTCACCGTTTTGGAAGCGACTGCAAGCGTGAACGCATTCTATCCCACACGCTATTCGTCCGCTCAGCGGATATGGTACAGAGTAAATTAACGAGCCATAAGTAGTTGAAGTACAGTCGACAACTGGTCTATCTGATGTCAGAGGCAGTAGCTGCACACAGCAGGGCTCATGAATGATCAGCCCGTAACACGCCTTCCGGTATAAGAGCGATATGCACAGGTGAAAGATATCCTGTTCTTACCTGGAGGCGCTGCTTTGCTTGGTGACTCCATTGCCTTTGGAGACCTTGCCCGACCTGGTGTTAGGGGTGGCGTGATCGGAGCTATTTTCGGCACTGTAAATGACGATAACTTCCATAAGCACTACAAGAATCCCATTTTCGAACAATAATTACTGGAATATGCGGAAGAACATTGTGCCTGACCCTAGTGAACGTAACGAAAACAAATAATGAGTAAAAAGTATTGAGCATCAAAACTTTTTTGCCGCTTGTTTTTTTGATAAAATATTTATTTCCGCTTTTTGAACGTAGGCCGAATTCGTTCAGCCTAATCTTTTCTGTGGAATTAATGGCGGATCGCAATATCAACTGTCGTTTGGGCAGGATAGTCTAGTGCGCTTTAAACAGCCTCGCCAATTCGACAGAGACATATACTACGCATTTGGTAGCCATAGGCTAACAAGTCACACTGATGCATTAAAATGTTAGCTCTGTCCTTACAATCCACATAGTCCGCTGCATCAGCATTGGTTAATGGGCGGATCGCAATGGCTTTTTCGATGTCTTCACGTTCTGGAAAGAGAGCAACAAGAATAAAGCACAGAGAAGGACAATGCGCCAAACAAATATCAGCAAGAAAGACGGTATATAGACAGAAAAAAAGGACAGGACCAACCCTCTTAACATCATGTGCACATGATGTTGGTAGAGTTTAACATGCGCACTTCCTCATGCATAAGTAGCGCTCAGAGATTTTAGTAAAAATCGAAAGTTTTTCAGACATCTGTTTTTGTTTCAGAGAAACCCGACGTCTACGACAAGGCTCGCCTCCGAAATATCGGATAGCACTAAAAAAAATGTTAAGGAGAATTGTCAAGTTTCACATACAAACCCAACTAGAGAGAAAATTCTATCTATTTGCCGAGGCACTGCACTGTGAAAGGAATCTTTAGTTCCTACAGATGTGGTATTTTGGCTAAAATGTTTTAAAAGCTACACTTATGAGCCCTTTTCTATGTTTAAGCGCTTATGATTAATGCCCCAGATTTGGTGGCTACTTTCAGAAGAAGAGACGCAAGGCACTCATTTACTTTTTGACGCAAATGCGCGTTAATGAACCTGAAGTGGTCGAAATTAACTCCTAGTCATAGCCCTCGTCGCCCATTACAGCCTATGCTGCTTTGAAATCTTCCGTCATAAGAGAAGCTAATAAGTGTTAATAACGCAGAAATAAATATTGTAATTACGCAGCGTTTTGTTTACTTTAATTACACACACTTATTTAGTGGTATAACATGCACTTTTAGCTTTCGATTGAGCTGCTACGAGAAAACCTCACGACTGCGCAATGCTGTACCTGCCACGATTCAGAAATTCACGCCATGTTAATGCCGTTATGCTACTTTGTGGCAATGTTAGTCTTATTGAAACGGATTTAAAAAGGAAACCTTGATGTTCTCCCACGACGATTCATTTTATACCAGATTTACAAAGAAAATGTAGTGACGTAGTGTACGTTATCTTTAGAATAAGTTTTGGCGAATGTTACAGGTTTACACTTCGCAAAATGAAACGCGCTACAGAAAATTCGAAGGGGGAAAACATAAACACTTACTTTGAGTCGGTGCTGCAAGCGTAAGAAAATCAACTGGTTACCGTAAAACACTGTCTTTCTACCACATAGCCAAATTTTAAACTAATAATCTCGGCAGAAGACCTATAGGTGCCGCTAAGAGGCATGCTTATTTATAGACGCACGTAACGCTATATTGTTAATTGAATGGATTATAGGGAGCTTGAATCGTTAGCCAGAGGAAATGAGTTCAATCACGACCGTGACGGCTGCGTTTCGGCTGAGATGAGACGCAAGGCACCCGTCTTATGTGCAATGTCAGTTCACGCCTAAGAAACCAAAGTGGTCAAAGATATAGCCTTTAATGACTGCGCTGCTAATAGGCCAAGTCGTTACGAGATATCAAACCCCGCATACATACACGAATTGCAAAATCAGCTGTATTATGTGAGAAATAGTGGGCGTACTACAAATATTAACTGGCCAAGTTCTTTGTGTTTAGTACGCTATCATTCGTGCTTGAATAATTATTTTGCAGGGAAAGTGGATGCAGTGTGGCCTGTCTGCTATGATTATGAGCTATATTTTCAATCAATATACAAACCTGTCGCGATTGAGGAGAGGCTAGAGGGTGACGGGTTCGGGCTACAATCTCTGACAAAGCGCCGGAGTGGTGATCGGGAATTCCAAAACAAAGGCCTGTGCAATGGGGGAAATGAGTGAGCTGGATAAACTGCAGGTTGTCGGAATAATATGAGGCTCACGAATAGTGCGTGTACCTTCTTGTCTACGTATAGCCAACTGCTTTAAAAAAAAATTAGGTTTTGGTGGATTACTCGTAAACTGTTGTGATCTCAGTCCTGATTAACTACGCCCAAAATTCAGGCGTTGGAACCACAATTTTATTTACACGCAATTTACGCACCTCCTGGTGTTCTGCCTGAGTGTTTAGTCAAGCTGCATGAAAATATGCCTGAAATGAATGTGCGTCGTGTTCAAGAAAGGCTACCGTGCATAGTCAGAATATTTCCTTTCAATATATATGACATCATCCTGTTGTAAACTAACTGAACTTACCGCTGCCAATGCGATGAACAAACTTTCAAATAACCACTCCGGTGTGTCAAATTTTTAGCGTGAATTGAAAAAGGGGTATTGAGCAGTTACACAGCAAGTGGCACAAGTAGTTAATTCACTAGACTCATACTCGCCTCATATATACGTTCAAAATTCCCCCGATATGACACTCCGTCACTAATAATGCAATGCAATGACATTGAACGTATTGAACAGCTAAAGTGAAACTTACGATTGTGGTTACTTTGCGTGTTTATTAGTAAAGATCCAACTATAAACCCTTAATCATATTTGTTCAATGCTATGAGCCTTTTTCGGTGAATACATATTCACAAACACCTTATTTTCACGAACAGATGTGTTTAAGGTTTCCTTTTTACCCGCACTGCACACCGACTTGAATGATACACTCTTGCCTAATCTCACAGATTGATGGATTTCATAATTTGTACATATTGTTCTTATTACACCAGTTTGCTCGAGCTTGGGCTCGTTGAGCTGTGGGGAATAAAAATAACTATTAAAATCAAACGTAGGGGTCAATAGTTTAGGCGCTCGACTAGATTAATGACAACTGTTTCTTCCTCTGGGCATAACAGATAATGTTTAGTAAAGATTTCAAGTCCTGATTCTTTTAACCCGAAATAATAACACGCACTGCGGTATAAGGGCACTTACTTCGCTGTTCATACAAGTAAGAAAATTATACTTTTCTTGTAGTTTTTTTATTAGTACGAAATTGTAAATACCCAGTCTAACTAAAGATCATTAGACTATCTACCCGTGCACAGTAATCTTCTTACAGGAGTAAAGGCATTAGTTCGAAATTTAGAGGCTTGAATTATATATCTTCATTCTTACCAGGAATGAGCAAGAACTAAGAATACTTTTGGGATTAATTTGAGAGACCTACAATCCACAAATTCTTAAATGCATGGAAAGATGTCTTTTTTTTTCTCTATAGACTATATGTTTATAGAGAGTAATAAAGCTATACGAATCGTGTTTCTTGTTCGTGTCTCAGCCGTAGATTTATTTAACTGGCTGAATAAAACCAACGCACAACGTTAACAGTTGGCCTTTTTTTCGTCGGCTTGGACGGCACGGATAATCAATGAATGCGCGCAAGCAGTTGCCAAAATCGTGTCCATATAGTTCTTATTATTTGAAAACTTTTGAGTCATTTTCAATAAAAAAAGAAACTCCACACTTCCAAGAACTGTGTAAATTTGGTGCTTCAAGCTTACCGTTCACACTTCCCCAAACTACTTTCCATCTGAGAGGAAAATTCGGTAGTACTTACGAATTTTTTCCTCTCCGGCTAAAGCAAGAAAAAATACCACAGATTGAAGATAAACAAGTCTTCCGCCACACGGGGGACACACGTTATAAGCGGTGGTAGTGAATTTATGTTCATTATTTTCATTTTATTTCAACATTTTACAAGCTGCGGGATGCCAAATTTACGGTGATCAATTTCTAACCCAACGAAAGCCGCGGCTAAAGCTTTCCCCGAGCGTGGGTGAGTATGTGCTGGCTGACATGCCGGTTTGAACAAGGCTGCTCCGCTTACATATTACCTCAACATCGGAAAAATAATTCATATCAGTTCCTTCAGGATGAGGTCAAGGGTTTAAAGAACAAATGGTTACTTGAACTCTCTACATCAAAATGAACAGTTATTGATATGATCTACGGTGGCTTGATGTTTTTCATCAACATCATACTCCTAAGCCAGCCACTGCAGGGCAAAATCATTTCCCATATATATATCTCATTATCCCTGCCCTGCGCCAGCTGCATCTATTTGATCCCCACAAACTTCCTTAGTTCATCCACGCACCTAAATGTCTGCAACTGCTTCGTGCTTAGTCTGACTTCTCTTAGCATCCACAGAGTTACCCTTCCCCACAGTTAGCTGGTGTCACGCCTATATACTTCATTTACAGCAATCAACAATTGGAAAGGGGTGTCACTTAATGGATGGTTTTGCGTGGTAAAATGCAAAATAGGCTCCAGCATATTATATATGCATGCGACCATGATTACATCTTAGCCGCAACGACTTCCTTTTGATGGAGATTAAACACAAGGCACCCGTGTGCGGTGCGAGTTCAGTACACGATAAAGATCCACGGGAGTGGTCGAAAGTATTTGGAGCCCTCAAGCCGCTTTCGCAGGGCTACACCCTATAAACCGATATAAGTGACTTTATCTGCTTACATCTTTTTCATTAAAAACGAGCAATACCTGTGATCCAGCTGTCTGCATCCGTGGATTCCATATCAAGGTAGACTTTGAATGGATGTTACAGCGTAAACATTCACGATTCATTTACTAATAGTACCCACAGAACTTTTTAATGCGAAAGCATTACTATAGGCTATATCGGCAAGGTCGTGTGTGCAATACGTGTGTACGGAACGTGTGTGCAGTCTTCTGTCGTTCTTGTAAGAGTTAGAATCGAACGAATCTTTATAGTGGGAAGCTGATTGTGTGAGGATGCTCAACACAATAACTTATGGCAATAAGAAGATCGGTTAATTAATTAGTGCAAAAGTAATTATTTAATTGCAAAAGTAAAATCAATGAGACGTCGATATAGAATTAAGACTAATGGCTGCGTCCAAGGTATTTGACGTCATGCCAACTGGAAGTGGACTTGTTTCTGACTTAATGAGTCAAATAAATGCCTGAGAGCGATCTTAAGTGTGCAATGAGTGTCAATTAACCAAACAATTCCGAGAGCAATGCAGAATCTGCACAGGAGAAAGCTTCAGGGTTGCTGTGTTGTCCGGGAAATTTGTGTGCTAGCTTCCGCGAGTGACAGATACTGCGCCTTTCTGTTGCTCTAAACCAATTATATAACGCCGGTAAATTTTTATGTGTTAACGCTGGTTGTGGTCGACAAGGGGCGTGCGATGTATCCTGTGCGCAGCAACGCACATTCTGCAGTACTCTGGGAAGGAAACATCTCGAAATAAAAGGCTGTCAACTTAGCAGTTGAGCCAACCTTTTAACATTACGTACTCTTCAACGTAATTCGATATATAGAAAGCCAAATACGCAGTTTTGAAAGCTCGTTGACTTGGCTCTCCCATATCGAAGTTAACAAAAAAGTGCCTCGTGGTAAGGTCGCCATAATCATAACTTTTTCTTCAGCGTTATATACATTTGTTTGCGTAGAAATTGTGAGGCCATTATATATATATATATATATATATATATATATATATATATATATATATTGCTTTCCACCGTGTGTGACATCTCCTATGCTCTTATATATATAATCACGTCACATACATTCTTGCAAAGCAGGAGTGTGTTTACTTATAATCTCATTGCTTATTAAAGCTTTAAGAGAGCACTGACATTGAAATTGATGCCTTTCAATTTCGCACTACAGTCTTTTGCTAATAAAGGGCCTCTGAAAAGTTACTTGCGGCACTATTTTGATGCAAGAAAATCATAGAGGGGATCATTGCGAGTATTCGAGTCGAAAGCTTTGCTTAGAGCTCACAATTTACAAATTATGTCTAAAAGGTGCTCTTCGCGACCGCTCGCAAACCAATTAGGGCGACACATTCCCGTGCGCAAGCCTCCCATACGACGTCATCGAGGCATGTTGGGCGGACCCAGTGATTGGACGCTCCCCAGTGAGCGGGCGGAACGGGATGTTGCGGGGCGCCGACGCAGCTTGTTTTGCTTTATTTTATTCTTGCACACTGGTGTGCGTTGAATTCAGGCGGAGAAGAGGAGCGTTATTCTTGGTCGCCGATATGTAACGGAGCTCGTGGCACTAGCTAACACATTTCTGCTTTGCGACGAGGACTAATGGGGTACCTATTAATCATGCGCGTTCTGTAATTTTTGTAAATAGCTCTTCGTCGGCCCTTTATATGAGGACAATGTTTATTAGTTATTTCTACTTTATTGTTATTGGAATCATTAACTTATAATGAACATGATGACCACCTTGCTGCAGCAGGGACCTGAGCAGGCTACTGCGAAGTTCCTGTTGCGGTTTAGCTTAAAAATCTGCACTTTATTTAAATAATTGAGTCGGTATATTCATGCCTCACTCGTGTTCTCCGCAGCATAAAGTAAACCCCAAATAACTGAACGTTGCTCTCAATTTTTGCATTGAGGAAACTGTAATCATGAGCAAAATGTCATCTGCAATGCATGCACATAGTATGTCCAATATTCTTTTAAAGGCGCACACCAACCACTTAAGATAGGGTGGACTGTGAAAGTTCTAATGGCTTTTATGCTCCGTCTGCTTGAATAAAACACATGAAACAAATATTTTAGTGTTCAATGACTCTGTCCGTACGTTTAATAGGCGTTAATTTGAATAATAACTAGAATTTTAATTTAGTTTAAAATGTCGCGCAAAGTAAATTTGAAAAACATGCTTAATTATTAAGGCACTTACGAGTCCTTGATACTTCTGGTTGATCTGTAAGAAAAACCATGGTTTGCGAGCTATTATCAGAGAAGCAGGTATTGTTTTTAAAGCATCTATTCCTCGCTAACTCCATTGAGGTGCGTAAAGTTATTTTATACATAGGTAAAAATATGTGTAGTTTAAACGTTTTCTCAGAACCCACTGCCCGAAGCCCGCAAGCCTCATTCTTATATTTTAGATACGCCTGGTGTCCCAGACGACTCTAGCCAAATGTTAAAAAGTAATTTTATATATTAGAGGCACGTATGTGATGGAACCCTGTTGCCTATTGCTGGCAACCAGGTTGGGCAACACAAGCAAATTTTAGTTTTGCAATTATTTATAACCCAATTAACTCTTTCCCTACCGCGCTCATTGAGCATTCGTTAGCCCGCTAACGATGACTTCGCGCGCAGATTTTTAACCCTTCCGCGTCGCTCACGGCCAGACTATTATATCTAGTGTGTTGTCGGATAACTGAAGTTTCGATTTTGATACTGTTTACATTTTTCCCGCGAAGCGGCTATTTTTGAGCGCGCTCCGAACACGCGGAAGCGTCTCAGTCGCATGCGAGAATGGTCACATCCGCGTCGACGACGCGGGCTTCGAAACGTTGCAAATATGACGACTACGCACTATCTACGATCGATTTTATCGATGATCCAAGCAGAAGTGACTCTGAAGATGCTGCCTATCATTGTCAGAACTCAGTTCCGACCCTGCTGACGACTGAAACCAACCCGAAACACGAACGGCAGCACTCCGGTGCGCTAATAATGACTTCGCGAGCAAATTTTGAACCTTTCCGCGTCGCTCACGGACACGCTACGCCATTTAGCGTGTAGTCGAGTAACTGAAGCCTAATTTTAATGCTGTTTGCAATTTTCCAGTGAAGTGGCTATTTTTGGACGCGCTCCGAACACGCGGCAGCGTCGGAGTCGCATGCGAGAATGGCGGCATCTACGTCGACGACGCGGCATCCGCATCCATGACGCAGACTTCGATACGTCGCAAATCTCACAATTTCGCACTGTGTATGACCTATTTTATCGATGACGCAAGCAACAGTGACTCTGAAGATGCTGCCTTATCGTCAGAATTCAGTTCCGATTCCGACTACGATGGAAACCAGCCCGGGACATGGCGGCAACACTTTGTTGGCCTGTTTTTCATGCGTCTGGGACCACTTTGGATGGTTTGTTAGTGCTGTTGGTGTGATTTATCTCATTCTCAGGGTGTCATCATGATTTGGGCTCGATATCTTGCCTCCCGCAAAGCAGGAAAGGGCGTTCTGCCCAAGAAGGGAACCGGGCAACCGTTTGGGCAACCAGCGGCCCTAGTTGATTGCTCAATATTCATCAAGAACACTATTCAATACTGCACTTTTAGTTTTTCACAGAGAGCGGCCCATATATTGCTCTGCATTTTGTATATCTCGAAAAATTTTTTAAATTTTTGTTGTTTCATTTACAAGTGCATTTCCTCCAGTTTTGTTCAATCTTTTTCTAAAATCTGGTTTTTGGAAAATTATATTGTGTTACCACCCACAACTTCATATTCAAAGTTATATGCCTAAAGACCGAATCTATTTAGCTTTCTTTTTTGTGTATTGTATAAAATTGTAGACATGATAGATTTTACAGATTAGTATAACCTATTTCGCAACAGAAGCGGCTGTGCAGGACAAAATACATAGTCTACAAAATTGTTAAGCTGCCAGAATAAGGTAAAAATTTGCCGTCAATAATGTTAAGTCGGCTGTTCGTTTTTATATCCACAATTGGTTTGAACGTGATACAGGACGCGTAAAGGTACTCAGAAAGCTGTTTAGAACTAGCTCTGCGTTGCCGCTTGTTTGTGCGCTGTTCAAGGTCATTTTTTTGTAGGGGAGGGTTTATGGCGGGAATCTCAGTACTTGTGTTCATAAAAGGTGAAATGAGCACCGCGGAACGTTAGCATTTCATCCCCTCATGTTTTTGTTTTCTTTTGCCGACAAGTAACGTACTTATCTCTTTATAGCCATAGGAAGTTGCCGTCAACACAGCAGGTCAGATGGCGCTGTGCTCTCTGCCATATAGGTGTGTCAGGCTTCAAGTGCACCAAATGTGACGGCATTTTGTGCCTGAAAAGCGGCAACCAACTGTTTTTCTTCAATTCCACCTGAAGTAGGACATGACCAACGCATGTCAGTTTGCCAGCTTTGTACTCCCTATCTTGGCAGATCAACATAATTGTTGATGTTCTGTATTTTTTGAAATACTTGTTCAAACGCATAACTATTTTTTTGGATGTACATTTGGAGCCGTAGCCCTCCACTACGGCTCCTCTCTCTCTTTCTACTTTCACTCCCATCTTCCTCCCTTCCCTTACGGCGCGGTTGCGGTGTCCACAGAAAAACAAGTGAGACAGTTACCGCGCCTTTCCCTTCCTATAAATAAAGTTTTTTTGCAACCGCCACCACTTCGGTGGTGGACGACGGCTGTTGTTTCGGCACGCGTCTTTCGCTCCCTCTTTCTTTTCTTTCTTCTCTATTTTCTCTTCTATCTACACGAGGCAGCGGAGGTGGCTCAGCTACAGAGTCAGTAGCAGGCCCGTGTATTTTCTTTTCCTTCTTCGTACAGCCACAACAAATAAATAAATAAATAAAGGGAAGGCGCAGTATCTGCCAGACCACTCCACGGACACTTGACCCCCGCCGTAAAAGAAGGAAGAAATGTGGGAGTGAAAAGCATAAGGAAAAAGAGGTGTCGTAGTGGAGGGCTACAATCTACCGCGCTATAACGGCTTTCGCCTCATAATTGGTTCACAGGAAAGAAAAGGCGCTGTAGCTGTCACACTTGTAGCTGTGGACACCTGAACCGCGCCGTAAGGGAAGGGAGGAAGTGGGGAGTGAAAGGGGATAGAGAGAAAGAGGAGCCGTAGTGGAGGGCTACGGAGTAATTTCGACCCGCTGGGAATCTTTAAAGTGCGCTGACATCGCACAGCACACGGACGCCTCTTCATTTCGCCTCCATCGATACGCAGCCGCCGAGGTCGGGTTCGAACCCGGGTACTCCGGCACAGTAGTCGGGCGTCTTACCACTGCACCACCCCGGCGGGGCGGCTTTCACCTCATTGCACTTTAGTGGTTCAGTATCCGAGAGAAAGGGTGGCAGTTCCTGGCCCTACGGAGCTGGTACTGTAGATCAACGCCGCTTCCGGCTGGGGCTAGCCAGCCACCGAATTTTATATGTTATAGGCCGTCATTGCACCCGCCACCGCTTGGGTGGTGGACGACGGCTGTTGTTGCGGCGCGCGTCTTTCTCTCCCTCCTCTTTTTCTTTCTTCTCTATTTTCTCTTCTGTTGTTGTTGTTGTGGCTGTAGGAAGAAGGAAAAGAAAATTTGGAGGACGCTTAAGCTTCTTCGCCTTCAAGAGTGGAACGCGATAGCGATATTGCACCTCGTCGAGAAAACTTACTAAACGCAAGGGTATTGGGGCATCCTCGCACCGGTACCCGCGCGGCCCGAAGGGGAGAAGCGGGTGAGCGAAGATAGTGATCTAAAGAAAGGAAAGACGCTTGATTCTACAACCTGTGAGGGTGCACGGCGAAACGTCAGGGGCGAGTGGCGCGCCACGTGTCGGGGCAGCGCCGCACATTGCGAGGAGGGGTTCTTCTGTGTTTGCCGCAAGATGGCTCTGCATGTGCGCAGAGCGCAGAAGAAATGTAGCGGAAACGTACTTCGCTACTCGTGTAACTGCGACTTCTGTAAGTAACATGCTCATAATTACCGATATACACTGCAGTATAACGTTCTACGGCATGTTTCTAAGGCAACACCGCATTCACTAGAAGCGCTTTTGTACCGCTTTCAAGCATCGAACTCGTGGCTGAGTGCACTTGCATCCTTGTTTTCCACAGGCTGTGGAGGCCCAAGACCATGACTAAATCCAAAGGAATACCCTCACTCTCGACTGGAAGGAACCGTATGCCATATGGATCTAACGGAAGGTCTTTCTTTAGTGTTCTCTGGAGAACATCCCAGTGAAAGACTGGGTCCCAGCAATCCAGAAAGACATGCTCGATTGTCTCTGGTTTTTTGCAAAGGAGACAGTCTGTTGTCCAGGGAACGAATAAGCCTCTTTCATGTAACCAGGTTTTAACAGGTAATGTGTTGGAATGTAGCTTAAAGAAGAACGTTTAAACTGAAGGCCTAACTGGCATCTTTTTCACACGCTTTAAGACATCCTGTCCGGGGCCTCCACGGTGTGGTGCACGGTAAATCGGCAACGGTATCTTCACATCCAGAAGATCTTTGTACAGCTTCTTCTTACACACTTTGCTCAAGTATTCCATTGAAAAACGCGCATGCAACATTCTGAAAGACAAGACAACTTCGCGCATGTACCCTTTTAAAGCGCCACTCATATTCTCACCAGAACAGACAACGTATTCTGGAAGCATTTTACACAGTCGTACTTGCATGACCGTCCTCAAGAATTTGTCGTTTTGATCACGAAGGAAAAAAAACGCGAGACAACCTGTCGCAAAAAGAGAAGCACAAGGCCCAAGCCCCCCGCCTTAACAGGAAGAAAGAGGTTGGTTCTGCTGCACTTTTCCCGTGTTAATGCCCACATGAAAACTGCAAAGACACGATGAATTTTTTGAATGCTAACACGCGTCGCCGAAAGCACATTCATTACGTACCATATCATTGTCACAAGGAAAACATTGCGCACATAAGCGCGTGAGAACATTGACAACGGCTTGCCCTGCCATGAATCAGCTTTCTCTCTCGCTCTCTCTGCTTGGCCAGCCCAGAAAGGGGTGGGATCTTGGTACGATTCAAGCGGCACGCCTAACTACTGGGCCGGCAATTTTGACCATTGCAAACGAGAAAAGTATTCAGGCGTAACATCCCAGTCTCCATGCCAGAAACCGGCACTTTTTTCCCAATTTACTTCACAGCCTGTCTGTCGGCAGAATTTTTCAACAAGGGCAGTAACTTCTTGAATGCTTTCTCTGCTTGAACAGAATACAGCGATGTCATCTGCATATGCCAGCATTTTGACCTGTGCTGACTGCAGCATAAAACCAGTTATACGTTCATTGTTTATGATAGACCGGCAGAGAGGCTCGAGGTAGGCCGCAAACAGTAGGGGTGACAGGGGGCAGCCTTGTCTCACTGACGACAGCACACGAATGCTGTCAGTGAGCTCTCCATTCACAATTATCCGTGTCGTGCAGTTCGCATACACCATTCGAACACCTTCCTCAATCACTCGCCCTATGTTTGAGTGTGTCAATACTTCGAACAAGGCATCGTGCGAAACGCGATCGAATGCTTTGGCGAGATCCAGCTGTATCATTGCCACTCCAGATCCAATCGCGTCACAACACTCCAAAACAGTTCGTACCACGTGCTCATTAGTTGCGATGCTTCGACCTTTAATGCCGCACGTCTGGTGTGGCCCAACCAGACTCGGTATTACACTTTGAAGCCTTTTCGCCAGCACTTTCATGTATATTTTGTAATCCACGTTGGTGAGGCTTATCGGCATGCAGATGTCAACACGCGTTCTGTACGCGAGAACTTTATCGAGAGTGTGCTGCTCCTTAGAGAAACGTATCGGGTGCTTTCTGTTCCACCTGACTGGATCAGTGTGCTCGATGAACTGGCTGTCCTCAAAAAATTTTAAACCTTTCGTGACAGCCGAAGTCTGGTTGTTGCGAGTTTTACCATTATTGTGGATCCTTTTTGAATTGATGTGAACTCAAAACAGGCAATAAAGAAAAAAAACTCGTGGCTGAGTGGTAGCGTCTACGTCTCACACTCCGGAGACCCTGGTTCGATTCCCACCCAGCCCATCTTAGAACTTGCTTTTTATTTATGAAGTGAATGTTTATTTATGAAGTGCATGCCGGGATTTATCGCTCACTGGACGCCGACGACACCGACGTTTCTGCGACACGAGCTCCTTAACGCTACCGCGTTAAAATGAACGGGCCTACTACTGGCTCTGTCGCTGAGCCACCTCCGCTGCCTGGTGCGGACAGAATAAAAAATAGAAAAGAAAGAAAAAGACGCGCGCCGCAACAACAGCCGTCGCCCACCACCAAGGCGGTGGCGGGTGCGATGACGGCCGCGGGAGGCAGCGGAGGTGGCTCAGCTATAGAGCCAATAGCAGGCCCGTGCATTTTCTTCTCCTTCTTACAGCCACAAGAACAACATAGTGGTCCAAAGTGCCCTCTAGTTGTTTTTATCTTAAGATTGAAAATACTTACAAGTTCCTGCGACATCGGTTTCAGCTGGAACAAAAACAATACTTTGCAATTATTGTGTGTCCTCATGTTTCTGCTTACATACGAAGGCAGCATATATAGGTTAATGGCAACCTAAACTCGTATGAAAATGAATCATTGTTTCAAATCTTTATTATTGAAAATTACGTCCTGTAAATACAATGTCTGCACCACGTAAAGGAAGTCACCGTATGATTGTTTCACATATACGGTTGTTGTTGGGGCTGTAGGAAGAAAGAAAAGAAAATGCACGGGCCTGCTAGTGGCTCTGTAGCTGAGCCACCTCCGCTGCCTCGTGCAGATAGAGGAGAATATAGATAAGAAAGAAAAGGAAGAGGGAAAGAAAGACGCGCGCCGCAACAGCAGCCGTCGTCCACCACCAGCGGTGGCGTGTGCAATGACGGCCTAGAACAGATAAAAATTCGGTGCCAGGCTTGCCCCCGCCGCAAGCGGCGGTGACCCAGCTGTACCAACCCCATCGGGGGACTTTGTGTCTCCCATGTTACCCAAAGAAGTATGGCACATCGACTGCAGTAGCGACACATTCTACAAATAGACAAAAGAACAGTTTCATTTATCCTCATAACACAATGGAAATATTTTGTTCAGTATTTAACGTTCCATAGAGCCGAATTTTGAGGTTAGCGAAAAAGGAAGATTAAGTGCCTTGAACCACACAAGATCATATCATTTTTTCAACAGAAGGAAGAGTCATATATAAAGCGTCAGAGTGGGAGGAAAGCTGCCGCGTTTTTTTGCATAAAAGGGAACGTAAGCGCGTCAGACATGCAGTACGCTTGGTGGAAAATGAACGTGCGATGATTACGTGTTGCAGTGACAATAATAATTATTGGTTCACAGGAAGGGAAAGGCGCAGTACCTGTCACACTTGTGTCTGTGGACACCTGAACCGCGCCGTAAGGGAAGAGAGGAAGATGGGAGTTAAAGTGGAAAGAGAGAAAGAGGAGCCGTAGTGGAGGAATACGGAGTAATTTCGACCACCTGGGGATCTTTAACGTGCGCTGACATCGCACAACACACGGACGCCTCTTCCTTTCGCCTCCATCCAAACGCAGCCGCCGAGGTCGGGTTCGAACTGCGTGTTCTATTGAGCTGTCTCATGCACGTCCTTCTCCGTTGCTCTACGAAATAGCAAGCAATGAGTTAGCAAATAAGAGCTACCGTTTTCCTTGCATAAACCTATAATAATAATAAACTGCGAAGCCAAAAAATTAACGTCATGTAGTTGAAACATTAAACAGTACGTGATGCAAAACGTTATCAGGAAACGTAGTGTCAGCACCATTTTCCTCTGCATTTATTGAACTCTGATGAGTAAAAAATGCTACGAATTTCCTCGTACTAAAGGGATAGAAGGCACGAATTTTTCTTTGTTTAGAAAAGTGATACGGTCTCGAACTCTCAGGCCCACATGTAAGTGTTCAATAAGGGATTAATTAGTAAATTTACTTTATAATTGGTAAGTAATAAAATAAGTTTTTCTATTTATTATTTGCACAAATGCTCATATTAAGATCGAACAATATCTATCGCTTAGTTATCCAAGATATAACGAGAGAAAGATGATGGCTACACAGTATGAAAGAGCACTGAAGAATGGTTGAGGGGGAGCCTGAGTTCGGAAGCCTAGACAAAGTTTCGGAAAATAGACTGGTCTTCATCTGGTCAGCGCGAACATCACAGGCAGAGGTGTAGGTATATTTTTGCTTCCCAGGAAGAAAAGATAGAGTGGGGAGAAAGAAGTAAGTCAAGAAGTGAGAAGTTCGTTCGGTATGTATTTCTCAGCCTGGAACCGTTGACCCTGTGGCCTAAAAAAGTATACAAAAAACGGCAGCAGCAGAAACAACTACAATGCGAGGTGGTTGATGGGTCAGCACCAAAAGCAGGTTCTACGTTGACAAACCTTTCCAGAAGGGGGACAGGCGTTCCGAAGGGTCCTGATCAAGTATAATGTTGCAGGGGAACAGTTCTCAAATGATTTCCGCAAGGAGGAGAGAAGGGCAAGGAAACAGACAAATAAAGGATAAAGTGAACCCCGCCTGCCATGTCCTGAAGAAGAGGGTACAATAGCCAAACAACGTAGAAGTGACAAAAATGAAACATGTTTGGAAAAACACATGCAGCTTATATAAATGCGGCAGGTATAGAAGGTACACGTGCTATGAAAAAAAAAAAACTAAAATCAACGATATATGGGATTGTTTTCCTGACTAGTTATGGCGCAGAGGGAATATATTTAAGGGATTCTAACGTTTCGTTTGAGCTGACTCATATGCGCTAAACGGCACTGCTTATCCCTGCCAATTATATTTTTTCGCGACACATTATGGGACAACCGTTCTTCCTTCTGCAACAAAACGAAACGGAACTTTGAAACGTACTTACCATTTTTTGCCTCAGTGCCTGAAAAGAATGGAGTAACATTTTCACACTTAATGAAATTGCCCGTTTATGCACCATCGTACTACTTCGCTTCAACACAATGGTATCAAATAGTGCAAAGAAAGCTTTTTTTTTTAGAAATTGCGACCTTGGTTTTTTTTAAATTATAGTCGGCGTTTGCAAATAAGAGAGCCAGCATGCGATGTCCCTGATTTGAATACCCACTACTGTCCTAAAACTGAACGCTGATGGTTACAAAATTTCTAGGGGGCACTTTGCATCACTAAACTGCGATGAGACGTAAGCCTCTATCGCGAGGTGGTCCGAATCCCTCCACTACGGCATCTGTTTCTCTCTGTTATCACTCCGACCTTGGCGATGACGCGATAGCATAAGCTACCAGCCAACATATATAAAGCCTCGCTTTAACCGAGCCGTATGAACGTGCCTGCGTGGCCTAGGGATAACGTGAATGCAAAGGTTTTGGCGCGCTGATTCTGATTACATCCTTCTATATGAAAGGAGCGACCCGAGTTGGCAGCTCCTGCCAAACGTAATGTCAGGAAGTGCTCGGCCGTGTCAGCTGCCAACTACCGCCTCCCACGTAACGAAATAGTTACGGATGGATGGACATGATCTGCGAGCATGATCCATTAAAGGCTATCGCCTTAATATCTGACTTGCTGCTCTCTGCTGGGGAAGGAACAGCTCCGGCCAAACGTAATGTCAGGAAGTCCGACGTAGTCAGCGCTCGGCCATGTCAGCTGCCAGCTACCGCTTCCCACATAACGAAAGCGTTACGGTCGGACATGATCCGCTAGCATAAGCCATTAAAGGCTATCGCCTTGAAATGCGGTGACGTTATTTTCATGCTGCTACCGTCCCCGCTGAGTCGCTTTTTGTTTTGCTTGCGCGGGTTTTCGGGAGATATCATGCAGATTGCTTTTGGAGCAGCACTTCCCTGTGTCAACTCTTACATCTCAACAACAAAATCAATCCAAGTTTGAGAGGCACGCAGGTGTTTTTCCACCATTGGCTAAGAAAACACAACAACCTCATTATCGTACTTATTGGAATTTTCCTTTCATCTATGCTCAAGAGCACTTAAATTACCTCTCTTCACCAAAATTCTAAAACTGACACCGGTTCTAAAATAAATTACTCGCTAGAAACTGCATGCTCTACTGGAAACATTGCGAGAGTACTTACCGGTTTTTGCACCACTGGCTGGGAAAAGGAATAACCATGTTGTCGTAGGTGTTCAAATTGCCCGGTTGTATACTCTTGTAAGTACTGAAATTACGTTTCTTCAACGCATAGTTATGAAATGCATTTCATTCTAAAATGAATTACTCGATTGGAATGGTATACTCCACTAGAAATATCGCATTTCCATTCATCAACCAAGCCAGAATGATGCCATATCTTTGCTAATTAAAAAAAATTGTAATTACCTTCAGCGTTTTTACTAGTTTATGAATAGACATGAATGTTTATTTGACTCCAGGAATGATCTCTTGATTCAGGAAGTTTTGCAGGTAAATTGATCTCTTGTGCGCCTAAGCGAGGTGATGTTCTGCACCTCATACAACAATCGCTCTAGCTCTACCTTTCGACTGCCGTCGCGACAAGCCTGTATCCTACGCTACTTACCTCCACCTTCCCACGCGTTTTTCTTTTTTTTTTCACACCGGGTGCCCCGTCGCATGAGATTATCATCATTGCAACCGCACAATTGGTAGGCTACTTCCTGTCCCACTCGCTGAGCCCTCCGAAACGAGATAACGACGGCGCTTACTATGCTGCCCATATACTCAGTAACTCGTACGAGAGAGAAAAAGAGAGATAGAAAAACATTTCATTTTTATGAGGTAAACAAAAGTACTCGAAATCAATGGGATGCTTCTTGACCATGTTAGGTGGACAAGAGTCCTTGACTCTTAACGACCTCCAAACATCTGTCATCAGTCGGCACTTACACAGCGGAGTCCGAGCTAGAGAACGTCGCCTAAGAGTCCAAACTAATGTTTAAGTGGAATTCTGCCCTCGGATTTTACCCGGGGAATCACTCAGTGTGGTATGATTTGCATTATTAACATAGTAATTTTGGAATTGAAAGGAAAAGCAGCCTCGATATATAGAAGTGATTATAGGGACTGGTGAAGGAGCCAAAGGTATAACCGGCGTTACCTGAGTCTTTCTAGAGGTAATTGCATTTTTGAAAGCTTAGTCCAAGTTCATTGAAACACACTGTATTTTGTCGTAATATAATAGGTGCCTGACTACATACTTCTACTGTTCAGAAGTGAAGCAATTGTTTTGTATTTTCATGTCGTTGATGAACTCATGCAGGATGTTTTACCTATGTTCTCCAGCGAAGAAGCCGGTAAAGCGCAAGTTACAAGAAGTTGCTGCCTCCCGCCCCTATAAGTTTTTTTTTCTGTTTAACCGTTACTCCTATATTGTTTTAATCTAAATGTTATCATTTTTCTGGCAGAATATTAGGGCGACACTTGGGGCAAGAAAGTGTTCTCTAGAGTTGAATGCTTGCTCTGCGCTGACTGGGCTGCTTTAGTGGCGTCTTACAAATTACAAAGTCCATCATCAAGCTCAATGTCACAGCGACAGAATAAGCACTACTCTGAGCAGAACAGATTCAAAACAGAAAATGTTTTTGAAGCAGGCGCCATACACATTAAAAAGGAGTAACCCGAAAGCAGAAGCTGCTGCTTCTCTTACCACGCTGCCTTGAGTGCTTCTTTTTCTTCGAAGACTTCTTGTCGTCTGCATGAGGACTTGGAGGGGCCGCGGGAGGCAAGGCGGGGTTCATGAAGACGTCGCGAACAGGCGTGGCAGCAAGCTTGGGCTTCTTCTTCTTCTGTTGAGACACCTCGAGCTCGGTTAGCACTGATGATGACTTCCGTGGTTGCGACAATGACGAAGACGAGACCCATCGCATGATATGCCGATGCCATGGTGTAAGAATAATCTCTCTGCCCCTCAATTCTTGACCGATCCCCCTGTTGGATGCCATCAATTAAGAAGACAACAACAAAAGTAAGGTTTACCAATCGCGCCGCTTGTACTGCGCTTCCAATGTTGCACGATAGGTCTCGCGATTCCACTTCTGCCGACAGATGGCGACGCAGAAAATCGGGCGCGTGTCGTCGTCATATGCTTGCAATGAGCGCTCCGATGAACTTAAGGGAGAGACAAAGAGAGAGAAACAGAAAGATTTATTGTTGGGAGTATCGGGAGTAGAGTTACTGGGTCTTAGAGGAAGAGCCAAGTGTGCCGTTATCTGGTGCTCGCGGCGAATTCTTCAACGCAGTTTACACCGCTGAATTGTATATAGGGGTTCGCGTTGCGCAGCACTTCCTTCCGGGATTCAACTGAGAGAGCGTCTATGAGAGCCTTGGGAGGCGGTTGTTCTGAGAAATCCTAAAGGATATGATTAAGGTCGGCTTTTTCTCCGCACCTAAGAAAAGCTTATACCATCGGGAAATATGTGTGCGTCACCGTAGGTTCGTAGTTTCCTCCTGACAATTTCTTGTCGTCTTGTTAGCGATTTGTGTGGTGCTGGGTATACTCTCCTAGAGAGTTTGAAGCGTAATGTAAGGCCGTTATATGTCATCAATCCTTCTATTTCGATTTCCTCTACATTAGGTCGGTGGCTCTGCCGACAAAACCTCGAGCGTGTAGATCAGCAGCCTCATTTCGCCGGGTCCCTGAATGGGCTGGTGTTCATAGGAGTTCTGTCTCTTTGTCTATTCTCACATGCGCAAGGATATTTCTGGCAGTAGTTGATAACCTGCCACGCGAGAAGTTACGTATCGCTGTTTTTGAATCGCTGAAAGTTATGTCCGCATCGGTTGCAGCGATGGCTAAAGCGGTTGCGGCTTCTTCTGGTTGGTCCGAGCAACGGGCTTTGACGGAAGCGACTGGTACGCATTTCGTGAGGTTGCTGGACTGTTTATTACATAGATGGCAAAGGCACCTTCCGCCGTATTGTAGACCGAGGCATCGGTGTACGCCACCCCAATTGTGATTGAGATATTTTCTGTTTAGGGCCCCAGCTTTCCTCATGCCTTCATGAAAGGATGGATGCATGTTTTTAGGCACAGGCTTGGTGATAATTTTGTCGAATCCCGTAACTCACAAGATGCGTAGGGTGATCAGTGAGAATGAGAAGCTGCAGCAGCTCTCCCTCCAGAATAACAATCTTCAGGCACAACGTGGCGGGACGAGCTAAGGAGAGTCCTATAATTTTAACACAGTGGAATAGTCGAGGCTTTAAATCAAAGACTAAGAGAGCGGACCTTAGGATGTACCTTTCCACGTACGAGCATACTCCGGCAGTGGTGGCCGTACAGGAGCCAGGCGGGAACGCGAGCCTCACAAACTACAAAACGTTCCAACTCGACCCCCTAACATGCATCTTCGTGCACAAAAATTTCACAGCAAATCTGATAGATCTGGAATTACAAGCCAGCTTTTCATACGTGATGGTGACTCTACTGCCCATAAAAAAGGATGATCCGCCGCTCCACATCCTGAATGTGTACTGCCCACCTAAAGCAAAAAATGTAACCTTCTCCACACTCCTGAGTACGGCTGTCAGGGAAGCGGGACGAGATCCGTTGCTAGTGTTAGGAGATTTCAATGCGCAGAGCCTCTCATGTGGCTACAACCGAGAGGACGTACGAGGACGGAAGCTAGCGGAGGCAGCGTCCACATTAGGCCTAACCCTACACACCGACCCGGCGTACCCCACGCGAATTGGGAACTCGGCACGGAGGGACACTTGTCCGGACTTAACTTTTTCAAAAAACGCTAGGCGAGTGGAGTAGACGAATACGGAGGAAACATTCGGTAGTGACCACTGTCTGATTAACATAACGATGCGCACTAAACCCCTTACCAGACCGACGGGGCAGACTAGGATGCCGGACTGGGCAAAGTTTAGAAAAGAATATAATGTTAGTTCTATCCAGGAGCAGGGATACCAAGCCTGGACCAAACAGCTGCTGACCAATCTCCGTTCGACGGAAACGCGGGTAAAGCTCTCTGAGGCGGTGACGGATGTGGACACCCACCTCCTCCACCTCTGGGAAGCCAGACGCAGCATGGTTAAAAGATTGCGCATACAGAAACATAACCGCAAGCTAAAAACCCGGATCGCGGCGATAACAAAAGAGGCGGCAGAATACGCGGCGCAACTCGCGGACGCTAACTGGGTAGAGAGGTGCAACGCGGCAGCTAGGCAGATATCTGGTAAAAACACATGGCGTCTCTTCCGAGCTCTCATAGATCCAAACCAGACGCGCACCGAGTCGCAGAAACACCTGCAGAGAGCAATACACGCGTTTCAAGGAAATACGGCCCAGTTAGCGCTGAAGCTCCGAGACCAGTACTTGAGCACGACCCAAGACCCAAGGGGAGAAGCTTACAGGTACAGTGGAGACGAAAATGTTGAGCTAGATGAACCTTTCAAACTATACGAGCTCAAGGCAGCCCTAGCGAGAATGAAACGCGGGACCGCGCCAGGAAGGGATGGGATCACGGTAAAACTCCTAGCAAACCTACCAGACCACGCGTACCAATCCCTGCTAGAACATTTCAATTCGATCTGGACGGGCGAAGTTCCTCTTCCCACCGAATGGAAGACGACACTCATAACTTTCATCCCAAAGGCAGGCAAAGCCATAGATACGGACAACCTCAGGCCCATTTCTCTCACGTCGTGCGTAGGCAAATTGATGGAAACAGTGGTCAGAGACAGACTTTCCGAGTATCTTGAAAATAAGCGAGTCTTCGCCGACTCGATGTATGGCTTCAGGCAAAATAAATCGGCTCAGGACGTCCTGCTACAGCTTAGCAAGAGAAATATTGAATCCAATAGAACATCCGAACGGGGATAAGGTAGTGCTGGCCCTAGATCTGAGGGGAGCCTTCGATAATGTGACGCTCGAGGCCATCCTGACACACCTTTCGGAGACGGGGTGTGGAAAGAACGCGTTCGAGTACATAAAACGCTTCCTCTCAGACAGACAGGCCTACGTGAGGATCCAGAATGCAGACCACGGTCCCTTTCTATTAGGCACGAGAGGTACACCACAGGGAGCGGTGCTATCCCCGCTTCTTTTCAACATGGCAATGAAAAATCTCCCGGTCCACCTGGAGAAAGTCTCGGGTGTGCAGTACGCGCTGTACGCGGATGACATCTCCATATGGGCCACGCAGGGCTCTCTCGGAGAAATGGAGGCCAGCTTGCAGGAGGCAGCCACCGCTGTAAATGAGTACGCGAAAAAATGCGGCCTTCAGTGCTCACCAAAAAAATCCGAATTCGTCCATATTCGTCCCTCCAAAAAATGCATAGAAAAGATAGAATTGCGACTTGGATCAGACCCAATACCAGAAAGAGAGAGGAAATTAGAGTACTGGGCCTTTTAATTCACCAGCGTAAGCTAGCGACGACCACGCTCGACAAGCTAAAAAAGGTGGGAGGCCAGGTGGGCCGAATGGTCCGCAGAGTCTCAAACAAAAAAGGGGGACTGAGAAGCAAAGATGCTATATGGCTGGCCAATGCCTTTGTAACAAGTAGAATCCTGTACTCGACCCCCTATCTCCACCTCGAGAAACACGACGAGAACATCCTCGAGGTGATCACGCGCAAAATAGCGAAGAAGGCCCTAGACCTCCCTATAACCACGTCGAACCTGAGACTCCAAGGTCTGGGTATGACGAACTAGTTCGAGGAGCTGAGAGAAGCCCACCTCACGAGTCAATACACGCGACTATCACAGACACCGTCGGGGCGTCGCCTATTAACCCGTCTACACATACACCACACGACTGTAACCGAGGAAAGAGTAAGGCTTCCCCAGGAGTGGCGATACGCCCTGAAAGTAAAACCACTCCCCACTAATATGTCCAAGGACGACCACGAGAATAGGCGCATGGCCAGGGCAGAGGCCATAGCTCATCACTACGAAGGGAAACCCGGAGTGTACTACGTGGACGCGTCCGGCCCGCACCAAGGCGGGTGGTACACGGCGGCAGTGATCCACGAGTCCAAAGCGGTAAACGGGCTCACATTTAACGCCCGAAGCGTAACACAGGCGGAGGAAGTCGCCATCGCGTTAGCAGCAACACATTCTGATTCCAAAACAATCATAACGGACTCGCAAGGGGCGTGTAGGAACTTTCAACAGGGCTGGGTCCCGTACCTCGCCTACCGGCTACTAAAAAACAGCTCGGACCTGACCTACCGACTACTGCAAAACAGCTCGTACGTGGAAAGTCCATCCCGCCGCTTCAGAGTCTGGGCTCCGGCCCATTCTGGGCTAGAAGGAGACGAGGCAGCAGATGCCGCCGCCCGCGCGCTTTCTAACCGGGCAACCTCGTCTCCTTCCTCCTCAGAAGAATTTACACCAGCCTACACTTTCAGAGAAATTACGCAGCTGTACCAAGACAGGCACAATATTTACCCCCACCCGTGTAAAGGGTTAACAAGAGCGGAGGAACGCGTGTTTCTTCGCCTCCTTACGAATACTATGATGAGCCCGGCGTCACTTAAATACTTTGACAGTGCCTTCTCCGGGGAGTGCCCACACTGCGGGGAAATGTCCTCGGACCTTTTCCACATGGTGTGGGCGTGCCCCTCCAACCCTGCCTTTGCACCTAACCAAAACACCACCTGGGAGGACTGGGAGGCGACCCTACTCGCCTGCTCCGACCTGAAAGCCCAAAAGGGCTTGGTCAAAAGAGCAATGGCGGCAGCGGAAGCCACTGGGGTCCCGTGCTAGGGACTCCACCTAGTGTTTGTGAGGGGAAGGGCACTAAGCCTGACCCCACAGCAACCTTCATGTAACTCCATATTTTATTAAACGTTTTCACTACCACCACCACCGCACTCCTCTTGGCAGTGGGCCTGGGTGGTTGGCTAGTGGTTTGGCATCGATTCCCATGTGGTTCAGAATTTGCCTGCCTGCTTTAGAGTTGGTTAATTTTTGTAGCTGTGCTGTCTTACGTGCCGGGATCAGCTCCTAGTCAGTGTTGTGTACACCATTTGCTTAAGAAATAACCATGTCGAATAAAAAAATGTGGAGGTGCTGGGCCTCGATCCCAGTACCTCTCGCATGCTAAGCGAGCGCTCTACCATCTGAGCTACACCCCTTTTTTTTTTCTTTATTTCCTGGCTTTGGTTCATACCATTTCACAAGAACACAACACGAATAACACAAAACAAAGTACATATTGGAAGGTCATCATCAGCCAATGTCAGGCTGGCTTCGTCTCAGTACATTGACGAAGGGGCACTAGAACAAGGCGTCTTATTATCCTGGAAGAGTAGCGCTAAGAATCTAAGCCAGACCCGAGAAAACCGGAACGAGAAATGGAATCGCATTTCACTCTCTTCCAGCTTTCAGTTGCTTCTCCTCCCTTAGGTCGTAAGCGTCTCGCAGGCAGAATCTTCTTCCTCATCAGTGTCACGTAGTCAGTATGCAGCCGATATTCATTAGTGGAAAAATCGTATTCATTAGTAGCAAAATCTTGTCACGGATGAAGGAAGCGATGAGAGTCAAGTTCCTGGGCTCTGTGACCTCGCAACTGTCGTGTACTTTCTCCAACGCCAGTACGCTGTGACCGTCTTAGCATCTGCCGTGTTTCGTCCCTCTTTTTTTAGTAGCTTTTCTCCTTGCCTACTCAACGTTTTCAAGTGGTTGCGAGGGGAAGCTCGTCCCGTCGATAGCTCAGTTGGTAGAGCGGTGGACTGTAGAGGCATTGTGAATACGGTCATCCATAGGTCGCTGGTTCGAATCCGGCTCGACGGAATTTTTTTATTGCATTTAGTTATTGCAGTATCACTCCCAAATATTGTACTCATTTAGGAGCAGACGCCGGAGCAGTAGAATACATTCACTCCTTAAAGTGCGCGCTCAGAAAGCATATACGCAATTCAAACTATATTCTCCTACGTCATGATAACGTAATCCACTTCCGGCGTATATTTGAAAAAAAATTGAAGAAATGTATAGTCAAAAAGCATTTTTCAAAAAGTATCTGAGCCCTTTTTCTCGCCTTAATATTTTATCAGTGTAGGGCGTTCTATGCAGCTATGCCTGTGAATGTCTAATCAAGATTTTTGCCTTGCTGATGACTTCGCCCTTTCCTGTCCTGACAAAAATAGTCTACTCGACGCTTTGCACTTAACTGACTGGTTTTGAGCGGTACCAGATGCGGCGGTTAATTTAGACAACTCCGGGGTATTTTGGCTGGATCAGTGTGGTAGGAGGCCGAGTATTTTGGGGGCATAAGCTGTGGTTGTGGTACTGTGCACTACCTAGGGGTTCCCCTGCATCAGGTTCGCAACAGCGGAGAATATTGGGATTCGGAACTCGCAGCTAGTAGGCGGCAAACTCCTATGCGAGGATGAAAAAGGAACTTTCGGTGTTTTCTAGCGCGGAAATTTGCAAAACATTCTTGTTTGCAAAGCTTGGCTACGTTTTGCAAATTTTACATTTTGCGAGAAAGAGGGTGCAGTCAATACACAGATTAATCATAAAATTCGTGCGGTGCTCTAAGTGGGGACCCATGCGCCATGGCAACCTGCTTTTTCCAATAGCGTTTGGAGAATTAGTTCTAGTGCACTTGTTCTTAGATAAGCTAGTTTCGCCTAATCCTTTTTCAAATTGGCAAACAATCTCTTTTTAGCACCAGTCCTTATTAGGCGTATCATTTCTCACTTGCCTTATCTATTCACTCGTAATTGACAGTTGCAAGGGGCCTCATCCCTTGGCGTGGCGGCGATCGAGCGAGCAGGAGAGCGGCAGTGCGGCGCATCCCACGAGTTCAGGGACCGGCTCCTCGGCATTTACGATCGCTGCCAGCGATAACAGCAAGAAGATGGTCCAGCCCTGTACGACACCCTGCGAGACGAGAGTTCTGCCCTTCCCATAGTCACTGACCTCTTGGTGTCATATGTTTTTCAGATAATCACGCGTGCATGCGGCGGGCAGATTACTTGACAGGCGCATGAAGAAACGCTATGGGGTTCCTTAAGCAGGTTGCCGACACCTTCAATTTCCTCTCTGCATGCTTTTCTTTAGATTACCTGTAGAGGCTATCTAGAAGGCATATACCCAGGGTTCTTACTGAGTCTTAGTTCCTCGTATCTTGGTATAATGGCAAACTTATCGAGACTAGAGATTTAAAACGTGTTAAGCGCATGTGCATTCAGCCTGCTGCAGAAATATTCTTTTTTTTTTTTTTTTTTTTTTTTACATTGCGCACTCAGCGCTGCCTCTTAAAGTATGGCTTCATGCAAGGAAGATGTTTGTTTCTGGGCACGTGAATTGCGGCCTGCGTAATACACCAGATACCACTGCCAACTGCTTTACTCAGTGCCGTGATGTGCTTTTCTGTGATGTATGGTAAAGACGCTAAAGAAGAACGATGAAATAACGCCTTATAGTATTCGCTTTTTGCCTATTCGGAAAAACTGTGATGGGCCTTATGATTTTCTTATTTTGATGGGTCTATTGATTACGTGAAAAATTTGACTGATGGATCACCAGGATCATGGAAGTCTTTGTTCTGACAGCAGCACGGTTCGATGCGAGGGTGTTGCTGCCTTGGAAGACACGCCTAGAACGCTACCGCTTCTCTTGTGTGCGCCTTCGAGAATTTTAATACACGCTATGATGGAGAATTATTGAAAACATTATAAGTAGAAATATATTAACGGGACTGCCCCTTCCTTTACAATAACCAATGGCCTCAAACTATGACGAAACAGAGGCCACGAGGACGGCTGTTGGTAATAATACGACACCCGTAGTACTATCCGTTCGTTTCACGAGCAGTCGAGGAGATGAATGCAGTTAACCATCGGGTACAAAAAGCAAAAAGGCACCGGCGAGATTCGAACTCACGATCTCCTGTTTACTAGACAGGCGCTTTAACCAACTAAGCCACGGCGCTTTTTTTTTTCCGCCGACGGGGAGCGCTAAGAATATTCTAAATTTTCGCGCACATTGCTAACACCTTCTCAGATAGCATTCCGTGACTCCTTATTATAAAAAGAAAAATACGCAGAATTATAAAGCTTTACCTCTTTCTAGTAACATAATTTGCAAGGTTACGGCATACACTGGAGATAACTCGAAAACGTTCACACTTGATTGAGGAACGACGAGTTTTCATGATCTGCTGGTACTGTTCTTTAATAAATCGTGCTGCCGGGTTATTTTGTTTTCAGTTCTCAAAAGGCAACTGCAAGGTAACGGCTTTCAAAGCAAGTGCGTGAAGTACACACAAGGGATGAGTAGCTCAATGTCCAATGTTCACCTAACCGTTTTCTAAGTTTTTCCTCACGTACCACTTCTGCACAATGCCTCTCCAATTCTAACGGCACCATTACCTTATCCAAAACCGATCCGCCGAGGGGCGTGACTACGCATGTGCTGCGTTATGTTGCCGCAATGTTTAACGACCTCTTAATCTATGTTGTCGAAATTGTTGTTGAGCGCTTCATCGCCCCGATCCTCAATGATAGTGCATCACTCCTGGACGTAACTCTCAATTCGTCTTGCGATGGTCTAATAACTCGTCTTGCGTTGTCAGTTGCAGCACCTACCGATGAGAGAATAAATGGTCATGAAACTGTGCTCGAACGATACTAAGAATTCTAGTGACGACCGGTTTCTACGGGCTTCTGTTTCTGCTGCCGTTTGACCTAGATATTTTCTTGCCGTTTCATGGCTTGATTCCGTTCCTCCTTAAAATTCTGCCCGGGGGTGTAGCTCAGATAGAGTGGAGGCCCATGAGCATGATTAAATCATGGCGCTCCAGAATGGCGGGCTATCACTGCGACAGGGATGCTCGACCCGCTAGAATATACTTTCGAGAAAGTGTGAATTGGTTTATTGCCATACAGAAAGTGGCTGCTGACCCTCCCGAATGGCTCTCAAGGGTAGAGCCTTTGCTGTCGTTGCGGGAGTTTTAATGTACTGAGACGAAGCCAGCCTGACATTGGCTGATGATGACCTTCCAATATGTACTTTGTTTTGTGTTATTCGTGTTGTGTTCTTGTGAAATGGTATGAACCAAAGCCAGGAAATAAAGAAAAAAAAGGGGGGTGTAGCTCAGATGGTAGAGCGCTCGCTTAGCATGCGAGAGGTACTGGGATCGACACCCAGCACCTCCACTGTACTCTTTTTTTGTTTACATTGAAGACCTAAAATATATGTGGTTCGGGTTATAGGGCTTAACGTCCCAAAGCGACTCAAACTATGAGGAGTGCCGTGTGGATGGCGTCAGAAATTTTGACCACCTGAAGATCTTAAACGTGCACCAACATCTAGTGCACCGCCGCCTTGCTTTACGACACCCCTAAAAGCGGCCTCGGCGGATTGGATTTGATCCCATGTACTTGGATTCACGTCGAGAGCCCAACCAACTGAGCCACACACCGGATATTAGGAATTAACTGTATACAAAGACGTTCCGCCTGCTTTTAAGGAATTCAACCGTCGTGTGTGTTGTTTTTCCCGATGGTGTATTATTATGCCTTGTCTATTCTGCCATCCCATGTAGAAACAGGCGCTCTGCATACGCCACTGAGTCATTAGTAGCAATAATCAATTCATTTGCGAGGTTATTCGAACATCAGCCGTACTGCACTGAGTGCATATTTCGGTTCACGTATAAGTTCATTGCACCTAAGCGCATCTTTTGATATTAAAGTGCTAATTCAAAACAGACTGTTACGCCCAGCATACTATCAGTGGCTCAACGATAACTACGTTAAATGGCAACTGTAGCGTACAATCCACCCTCTATAGTGCAATTACCATATGAAATTTAAAACAGTGTGGAAGCGAAATATGATACTTGATTTTACCATTTTTCCCCGCTGAAAAGTATCGCGCACGCTGTGTGTTATGTAACTCACTCGCAGTTATTGCGTCAACGACGTGTTTTTCAGTCCCTTAGTCCCTGAAGTAAATACAACTCTGTGTTTAAGCGCAACAAAACGTCCGGGTAATGAATGTCTTAAAGAAAAATAAACATACATAATTGCCGCCCAAACGCCATTCTGACATGGTTATATAAAATCAATGAATATGCGTTTGTGTTTCGATTAAAACGCAATTTAATAAAATTCGGCACCTCACCTGATCCCTTAGTGTTCGGTACAAAATACTCTATTAATTTTTAATTAAATCAATAAAACTAACTTGAACGTCGATGGGAGCAAATTCAGTGCTGCATTATTCATATACCTCTTAATACATTTTCATTAAATAGATCATACTATTCAAAATAAACTTGATGCAGTACAATGGCTGAAACATCTGCGAATGTAGTTTATCCTCTCCCTCTTTCTGACGCAGACCAGCCTAAATACCTGAATATTTCGATATGCCTTGCTGAGTTTGGGCGGCAGAATTATCTTATCTTAGGCCTCAAAGATGCGCAAAAGTTAAGATACACTTAATGATTACGCCGCGAACATATTCATCGGCTTCACGAATATTCTACAGTCGAATAATGCATACAAATTCATTTTGTAATTTTAAGCTCGCAACACACAATCATTTGGTAAAATACGACTGCTAGCGTTGGCTCAATTTTCCTTAATGCTTCTGGACATGCCTCATTTATCGTTGTGGAAGTAGTAGAGAAACTGCTTTTGCAAGTCAGCCATGTCATGCGTCCATTCTTTCTTGTCTGGTCCATCACACGCTAGTTATGGAAAATTATCGCCTGCTCACCCAACAGCTTTGTTTACTCGAACATCGATGTTGAGTGAATTCAGTGCTGAAATACAAACGCGACACAGAAAAATATCCCACCACCGAATGAACGCGTACCGTGAGGTAGTAAGAAGCGCTTAAACCTGACGTTTCAGGAGTTTTTACCACCCGACAAAGAGCCCTATTTTTGGCTGTAGCCTTGGTACCTCTCGGTCCGATTAGGTTGCCTCGTCCGAAGTTTTTTTTTGTTTGCCTTTACAACGGATATCTTTTTTTTTCTCACACCCACTGCGCACTGCATACACTGCATTGTCAGAAGCACCACTTGTACGAAAATATAGGACCGCAAAACAAAATATTTCGCTAAAAAAGCTGCTCTTATGAAACACAATTGGCTTCAGAAATACGTGGAGGTGCTGAGTAGTGACCCCAGTACCTCTCGCATGCTAAGCGAGAGCTCTACCAACTGAGCTACAGCCCTTTTTTTTTTCTCTATTGCCAAATCTATTATCAGATTTTGCACATAAAGAACATTACTCCACAAACACACAACATGGGTTAAAACCACGCGATTTGGGCTGCGTGATCCATTACAAATCAGTCATTTGCAGCAACACTTCCATTCTCGGAAGCTACTCAGGCACTTCGTCTTGTGTCTTGAAAAATTATATAACACTCACAACGGCTTCGCAAAAAATACTGCCGTATTTTCCTCACATCAACGTCTGAATGGCTGAAAGCCATTCTGGATTGCCAAATACTGGGCAGGCACAATAACATGATCATGTCCAGCGGTAGCCCATCGTCATATTCAATTGGTAAAAATTGAATTCCGAATGCATCCACGGGCAGGTCTCTTTGAATTGTTCGTTGTTGAATGGCCTAGAAAAAAGAAGGCTTCCCAACGAGAAACAAATATGACTGCATCAGGAAGAGCAAAAACTATTTTTCAAGCTCCATAGCAATACACTAGAAGTTGAAACTGGAAACTATCGAATACGTTTTCTTAAACTCAGTTTAAGAAAACGTATTCGATAGTTTCCAGTTTTCGGCATATGAAACCGTGATTTTCCCAAGGTACAAAATAAACCTCCATTTCTAAATAAGTTTCAACTTCTAGTGTATTGCTATGGAGCTTGGAAAATAAAGTTGTTGCTCCTCCTGGTGCAGTCATATTGGTTTCTCCTTTAAGGACTGACTTCTATGGATCTGCACAGTACAACGATCTGTACAATGCGATCGGGAGAAAGACATCGCACAAGTCCTTGTAAAGTTTCTTTTGCGTCAGAGCTGATAAATATTCAAACAAAAAACGGGCTTGGAATACACGACATGACATGTACACTTCTTTAAGGATTCCGAAAATCCTCCCTTGCATGCCCGCCAAACTTACAACAACATTTGGTAGCACTTTGTTCAATCTAACCTGACACACAGTTCGTAAGCATGGGTCCTTCGTATCTCGAAAGAACATAACACGGTTAACCACTTGGCGCAAATACTAATGCGCCAAATCAACTCCTCCAGAGCGGACGCGATGAAAGAAGCTGGTTCAGTGGGGGCGCTCCCAAGTACTTCCCCACACAAAAATGGCGAACACACGGTGGAATCTCTGCACATTCACACGAGAACAATGCAGTACTTGTGACACGTACTATATCTTGGCAACAAGAAATAAATTATAAATCGTAGCACGTGCAAACATAGACCAACCAAATCCTTTTAGTCTGTCGGCCTTCTCGCGTACTTCTAGAACCTGCTGGTTTCAATATGACTCACAGTCTAGGTAGTTTTCCAGTGGCACTCCTAAATACTTCACTGGGGTTGTTACCCAAGACATGTTCACGAAATTCGCAGGGATTGTGTGCCACTCTCCATGCCAGAAACCCAGACACTTATCCCAGTTCACAGCACTACCAATCACAGAACAAAAGTCCTTCACCAATTTGACAACACTGCGAATGCTTTCGTAGTAGAATACGGCAATGTCATCGGCATACGCGAGTATGCGGACCTCTGCTGCACGCAAACGAAAACCTCGGATACTGCTGCTCTCGATAATGCTCAGACAAAATGGTTCAATATACAAGCAGAAAAGCAATGGCGACAGGGGCAGCCTTTACGTACAGAGCGTCGCACTTGGATGCTCTCACCCACCCTCTTATTTACTATCACGCGCATCATACCCCCTTTGTACGCCATGGCGGCTCCCTTGCAAATAACTACGAAACAAATATTTATAGGAAAACTGGAAACTGTTGCGTCCGGACTGCGGTTTCAACGGGACATCTGGCCAAGTGCCTTTCCAAGAGGCCACAGTGAACGACTTCCTGTGCCACGCATTCTCTTCGGTCCTTGTTTCGACGTGTATCGGGAATTTATGACTGTCTGCGCCTTCTCCGCCAAAAAATAGAAACACACAGAGCAGTTGGCGCCGATCTTACAAGACCTGCGTTTACGCTGTGCTAACTGCTCTGTTTTCGTCACTTCGCGCCGCGGCCGAGACGCGACTCCGGGGCCATTTGCCGTGAAGCGGAACGCACGGAGCCGGCGGCGCAGCCCTTTCCAATGGTTTCGGATACCACCTCCGAGGAGCGGCCGCTTCCGCCGTGGTCATAAATTTTAACCCGCGCCAAGCTGCCCTTTGACCCTGGGCGTTCCTCTGGACTCTCTCCCACAGTTACGTCATGTGACGTGCGTGCCTAGGGACTCTGTCTGGGGACCTGGGGAACTTTTTCGCTAGATATACAGGGCTCAATCTTATGCGAGCTCTCTCTCACTGTGAACCTGGAACATGTAACCTCTTGTATAAAGTCTCTTCCTCTTCTCCTCTCAACTGAGCCTCTCGCTTCTTCGAGCATGGCACCAACACCGGAGCCGATGGCGTCGCTAACCAAGTCCAAACAAAACCTAATGAGAAGCTTTTGAAAGATGATAGTCTTGTGGAACAAGTAGTGTCAGCTTTAAACGAGATGCAAATTGCCAGTAATTAGTCTCAAGGAGAAAAGTGGGAAAGATTTAAACAGGAAACAAAGATGAATGTCATAGAACGATCGTGTGCTTTAAAACAGCAAGAAAATTTAAAAGAAAAGGTGCTTAGAAACGACCTCACGTTTCTACTGTCTCAAGAGTGCAAGCAGTCGGGCTCGTGCACGGAAGAAATCCGCGCCGTCGAGTAGAAATTGGAGGCAATAGATACGGAGAGATACCAAGGTGCGATGGTGAGGGCGAGGGCACAGTGCCTGTTAGCGGGCGAAATGCCCACAATGCTTAACCGCCCCTTAGTCTAGATGGTTTAAATTATTATTCAGCTCTTCATTATGCCGTTTCTGAACTATTGCGCATCACTCCTTGACTCTCTGCAGAACCATTCTCAAATACCGTATTTTTCATGACAATGCCTTGTCTTGCGGTGTCAGTAGCGGCACCTACCGATGAGAGAATAAATGGTTCTGGAACTATGCTGGAAGGATGCTCAGAATTCTAGTGACGACCGGTTTCTACAGGCTTCCCGCCATTTGACCTAGATATTTTTTCTTCCTGGTTCTCGGCCTAATCCCGTTGCCGCCTCCGCGTGTCTGGGGGTGTAGCTCAGATGGTAGAGCGCTCGCTTAGCATGCGAGAGGTACTGGGATCGATACCCAGCACCTCCACTGCTCTTTTTATTGATTACATTTATTAATTAAAAAATTAAGTGGTTCGGGTTATAGAGTTGAACGTCCCAAAGCAACTCAGACTATGAATGGGTGCCGTGTGCACGGCTTTAGAACTTTTGGCCACTTGAAGATCTTTAACGTCCCCCTTCATCGCAGACTGCACCGGCGCCTTGCTTTTCGCCCCCAATAAAAGTGGCCTCCGCGGATGGAATTCGATGCTATCTCCTTGGGTTCACGTCGAGCGCTCAACTGTGCCACTGCAGCGGGGACTAAGAATTAACTGTATACAACGACGTTCTACTTGCTTTAAAGGAACGAAACCGTCATGTGTGCTGTATTTTTCCAACGGTTTATTATTATGCTTGCCTATCCTGCCATCCCTTGCCGAGGCAGGCATTCTGCATACGCCGTGCAGTCCTTCTAAGCAAAAGAGTAAAACTGTGCAAAAGACGGGGCTGAAGGAACACATTGGCACAAACAAAGTGTGTGTGTTCCTACAGTCCCGTATTTCGCGCAGTTTCAGTGTGTCTCCTACTGGTGCTACGTCTTCTTTTCGCTGTTTTTTTTTCTTTTGAGTTTTACTTGTTTGCTTCAAATGCACAGCCTAGCTCATCAGAGCCTCTTCTCTCTTTGCAATAATCAATCCACTTGCAAGGTTCCTTGAACATACCAAGCTGTCGAGCGCTAAGTGCCTATTCCAGTGCGCGCATAAGCTCGTGGCACCTAAGCGCTTTTTTGATAGCAAAGAGTAAATTCGAAACGGGCGGTAATGCCATGTATGCTATCAGTGGCTCAACGAGTACTAAGTATAATGAACAGTAGCGGACAATTTTCCCTCTATAGAGCAATAACCACATGAGATTTAAGGTCCAAAGGAAGGGAAAAGCGAGATTTGATAATACCATTTGACACCGGGGAGAAGTATGGCACACACCGAGTGTTCTCTAACTCACTCTCAATTTTTAAGAACGCTATCAAGACCATTGTTGTTTAACTCTCAAGCCCATCTCTCATTTGATACCTCAAAGGCCCCATACCAGGGGCCTTAGAGGTATCAAATAAATAAATAAATAAATAAATTGTTGTTTCAACGACTTTTTTAGTCCCTTTATCACGAATGTAAATTCCGCAAAACTGTGTTTAAGTGCCACAAAAAATGCAGGCTAATAAATGTTTAAAAGCAAAATCACATACCTAATTGCCGCCCAAACGCCATTCTGTCATTCTTATATCAAATCGCTAAAAATGTCACTACGTGTCGATTAAAAGCTATTTATTAAAGTTTGGCGTCTCACCTGGTTAGTTAGGGTTCGGAAACAATTACGCTATTATTATTTTTAATAAAATTAGTTTCAAATTCGATGGGGGTAAATTCAATGTTTCAGTATCCATAGACCTCTTCATACATTTTTATTCCATCGATCATACTATAGGCAATAAACAATGGCTGAAACATCTGCTAATTTAGTTTGTTCTCTCCTTCTTTCCCATGCAATGTTTGCTTGCACATTGAGGACCAGCCTCAATATTTCGAGATGCTTTTTTTTAGTTCAGGCGGCACAATTATCTTATCCTAGGTCTTAAACGTGTGCGAACGGTACGATATAATTACTGCTAACGGAGCGAACAGATGTATTTATTTCCGGAGTAATCTCCTATTAATTGATACATGCAAATTCTTTTTGTAATTTTAGGCTCGCAACGCACGATTATTTGCGAAGATTTGTCTGCTAACGTTGGCTCAACTTCTCTCAATGTTACTGGACATGCATCCTTTATCAGTGTGAAACTAGGCAAACTGTTACGCGATAGTTATGGAAAACAGTCTTCTACTCATCCAACAACTTTGTTTTGTCAAACTGCGGTGTTGTGTGAATTCAGTGCCCAAATGCAAACACGGGACAAAAAGTTATGTCACAACCGAATGAAACCGTACTGCGAGGTAGTAAGAAACGCTGAATTACAGCCGTTCAAGGTCCCGTTATTTGAATGCGGTTAGTTGTACGAGTACTAAAAGGAAAAATGAAGTTCACTGTCGAGGTCACTCGCTTTCTCAAGAACGCGAACAAAAATTTCAAGGAGTAACAGCTTAAATAAATCTGCATTTACTTCAAAAGGACACAGAAATTCATTTCCTCACTAATATGAAAATAATTACTTTCTTGAGAGCGATAGGATTTTTCTCGGCTCATTGTCTTCAATGCTGGCTAGATTGAAACCCGCTTGGCATTTTCCGCATCTGGTGAACTCAGGCCCGAAAAGCAGGGCTTGAATGCTCGACGTGACATAGTGCTAAGTAGCCATGGTTAAGCAACGTTAAACTTCTTAGGCGATCATTACAAGGTGTTGAAGTCTTATATCACTGTGGACACTCAAATTCGTTTTTCAAGAAATTGTACGTCGGTATTGAACATAGTAAGCCGCCACGGCTCAGAAATAAAGTAATTGCTGCTATCGTTTCATGAAACCACGAAACGCGAAATAGCTTCTCAGCCAAAGTTAAAAATTGGAGGACGCACGCACCGATCGTAGTTCCTCTGGTTTCAAGTAAAGGTTATCGGTTCATTTCTTGTTTAGTGTTTTTGCGCTAAATGGACATTTCTCTATTTACCAATTGTGTGATGTCGAAAACATCCAGGCTCGCAAAGTAACAACCCCCAGGCGGCAAGCTCGTGTCTGTAACGGTGATCTGTTTCATATCACGGGACCACATGCCGTAGCCAAATATGCAAAAGCCATGATCCAGGGCAGCACTTCTGGGGTTTTAATAGAACGCACCAGCCAGGACCCTTGAATCTCGAGTCATACACGCTTCTTCGCGATGTATAAGTGTGGCGAAAACTTGAATAAGGAAAACGGAGCCATGTGTGCGGGCACAGTGGCTACGTGACACTGATCACAAACCAAGATTGTGAGGCTCCTACGATGAAAGGAGAGAGCGAGTGACAGAGCGGGTAGACAGAGCGGGAGTGAAGGGCGATTCCAGTTCTCGTTTGGATTCGGTAGGTGTGCCCTAGATTTTTTGCGCAATCCTCCCCTCATAATATGACCATTCTTTACGGCCCACTTCCGTTGGGGGTGTAGCTCAGATGGTAGAGCGCTCGCTTAGCATGCGAGAGGTACTGGGATCGATACCCAGCACCTCCATATTTTTATTGGGTGAAAATTATTTGTTAAGCAAATATTGTTTTGATGATGTATCCGTCTATATCAGTGAAAGAAAGTTTCTGCATTGATGTTTGTGGTGTTCGTTTCGGTGTACGTGAGAGGTTTGAAGGACAATAAGAATGGGACAGTCTACTCATGGTTAGAACAGTGAGATCCGTTCGAGGATGTGCTCTCATGTTCGAGATGGTGTACATTGGATGTCAGAGGAAACATAACTTACGTAATAGACATGTAAACATCGTGAATGAAAATATGGTCGGAGAGAGAGAATCCCATGTCACTGCCACAGAAGGACTTCCCTATGTCGGGGGGCGTAGGAACCGGTGAAAGTTTTATGGTATGGAGTCAGGATTGCAGTAAGAGGGCCGCTTATTGGCCGAAAAAAAAAGGGTTCGCTCTCATAAGAGGGGTTAAGAATCTTATTCATTCGCAAGCTTTTCCTAGCCTCGTCCAGATCAATAAAACATCAAAGCTAAGCGCAAAACCCCTTTCGTTTCGAGATATCCATACGGCCATCGTTTCAGCAGACGTCAGGCATTCCCCGCAATGCTACTTCCATGGCTTTTGGTGACTGTAGCATTTCTTAAGGTCAGGCATCCAAATGAATATACTGGTCGGATAAAATCTTCGTATAGTTTGAAGAAAAAAGAAAATCTTTTAAGAAATGCAAAAAGCAAGCATTTAAAATCAGTCTTTTAGCACTCTATAACAAATACTATAACATCCTAAACATGAATGATAATAGAGCCGAACGCTGAGCTAGTTGGCCACACATCTCTTGGAAGAAGGCAGCAGAGCAGGTAACAACACAAAGCGCTAAGAAGCACACACAAACACAAGGACAAAGCAGCGTTTTCCTTGTGTTTGTGTGTGTGCTTCTTAGTGCTTCTTATGCTTTGTGTTGTTACCTGCTCTGCTGCCTTCTTCCAAGAGATTCTAAGCATGCTCCTCGAAAAAGCTAAAAAAGTACTACGAAAGGGATCTAAATCACGCGGGAAATAACGCTTATAAAAATAGAAAATTATCAATGGCTTCCTTAACACCAACAGCTCAAAATCTATAATTTCTACAATATTTCACGCAAGAAAACATACAAGTATCACACAATACGGATCCTCCCTAGGGCCCGCATGAGCAAGTTGGGCTGGGCCAATCACAATACTACCCATGAAGGACCCCTTTAGAGACCAAGAGGGCAAGCCCCTGATTTTTGCATTTGGGCATCATATAGGCGTGCCAAGGGCTAACTGAACACATATTCCCACATTTGGCCCTCAAGGGTTCCTCTCTAGAAATTTTAGGGCTGATGAAGAGCAAATTTGTGCTTTATGTAGAAACACCTAGACTAACCTAAATGGGGCTGCCCACTTAAAAGCCGAATAGGTCCCGCATGGGCCATGGCGGGTCTAAAAATGGGCATGCCCGCACGTTGCCTAAGTGGGACCCTTGACATGTGCTCGAGAGAAGGTCAGGTGCACTGTGGGCCTCACGCAGAAAACTCCTGGGCTGCCGCAATTGGGCTGCCCACCTCGATACTTACCGCATGGGCTGCGGCAGTGCTCATACCCGCTTCTGCCTATATCGGTCTCTTGCGAGGCACTTTAGGGCAGGTGCGATGCAAATGTTTGCCTGAAGCAAATAGATGGGCTAGCCCAAATGGGGCTGTCCCCTCAAAAGCCGAATAGGTCCCGCATGGGTCGCGGCAGAGCTGAAAATCGGACATGCCCCCAAGCTGCCCACACGGGTCTTTTTGGGGGTACTTGCAGGCAAATGCAGCATGCAGTGAGGCTATAGATATTTGGCCCAAATGTCTATAGCCGCTCTTATCGCAGTCTTTAGGTTTTGCTATAGCCTGTGCTATTAAATTCTTTACCCTTTTGCATAGACTTCTGGTTCTATGTACGGCAGTCTATAATTATCTATGGTGACGTATAAGCTTTTATTGTCAGCTATAGAAAAACATTTTTATGGTTGGCTATATATAGATATTTGGCCCCAAAAGATACAGCAGTTCCTATGGTAGCCTTGAGGTGTTTCTATATTCTGTGCTATAGAAGTATCACCTTTTCTATACACTTATGGTTGCCTATGTACTGCAGTTTTTAGCATTTTCTTTGGTCACGTGTAAACTTTTATGGTCCCCTATAAAAAATCCATTACATGGACGGCTATACATATTTGACCGAACCTATGGACTTTGGTGTCCTAATGCACTGCAGTGTGACATTTGCTATAGTACGCTATAAAAAATTCGCGCGTGCACGCGTATGCGTGTGTGTCATCCTCTACCTATTCGGACGTTTATTTTGAATTCTATGTCTAAATAACTGAAAATTGGCCAATAGTCTCACACGACTAAAACCATCATGGGTCGGAGGTACTTACCGCATGTGGATTTTCACGCGGCGACAGTGCTCTCACCAGTTATACCAAGATTGGGACGCAATCCATTTGTAGTACAGCATTGCGGATGATGTCATACGGTTTCTCGTCACATACAGCACAAAACATTTATTCAAGACGCCAACTCGCGCGAGGAATTCGAACCTACGATATATGTACAGGGGTAGGCAAAAGTTCCCAGGCCACAGGCTCTACTTCTGGGCAGTATAGTCAGGCAACTTTAACAGCCCCAAAACTCAAAATACCTGTGGAGTGTAGAAGCATTATTGTAACCTCTTAAAATTCTGATAGATTTATTGGGATCTCACGTGCCAGAATATCCCGACCAGAACGAAAACCTGCGGCCTGGGAACTTCTGACTACCCCTGTACCTTCATAGAATGGTGGATGTCTACTGGTCTACAGCTTTAGTATATACAATATGCTATAACCAGCTAAAACTATTTATATGGCTTGCAGTACGTAGATTTAAAGGTATTTATATCTCTATAGGCGGCTAAAGATAGCTCTATGACTACAGATATGTAGCGCGTCAGTAACATACGTTATCTACAGGTAGCCGAACGTTTATTTATGGGTTTCAGTCTGTAGATTTAGAGGTGTGGCATGTCATCGTCGTCTTGGCGAAGATGACGAGAGCCTCAGCACGCCTGCCAAGCACGCGCTGTTAGTGCTACGTGTCAGCAGGATTGAATGCAGTTGGTTCGCTGTCCCGTTCCCGCCTGGCACATCGGGATCTGCCAAAATATATTTGTGCAGGACCCGCTGTGCCAGGCGGAAACGGGACAGAGTAGATTGACAGCGAACCGCCGGCGTTCAATCCTGGTGCCACGTATAGCGCTAACTACGCGTGCTTGGCAGGCGTGCTGAGGCTGCCGTCTGCTTCGCCGAGACGACGATGGCATGCCACAGAGGCATTCACGTCTCTATATATACCTACAGATAATTGTTTTACTACTACTCTATAGTTTCAGGAGGATACACTTTTCTATTAACAGCTAAAACAACTTATACAGCTTGTAGTCTGTAGCTTTACAGGGATTGACATTTAACAGGCAGCTAAATATAATTGTATGACTACTAGTCTATAGCTTCAAGAGCGTACACATTGTTATAGCCAGCTAAAGCAGCTTATTTGCTCACAATCTGTCGTTTAGGGGAATTCACATTTCTATACACAGCTAAAGGTAACTGCATGACTACTAGTCTGTAGCTTTAAGCGCGTACACGTTTTGTAGCCAGCTAAAGGATTACGTACGCTTGAGAAGCTATAGCCTACTTGCTATAGAATTTTTTATAGCTGCCTATAGATATACCTATGGTACTTTCTGGCTGGCTATAGGCTTGCATAGATAGACATAGCGAATCACAAATGTTTCTATTGAAGCCCATACACCATGATAGGTATGCAGTAAAGATCAGACGAGCCTAATTGGGGCTGCCCATGGAAGGCCGCAGTGGGCCCCAAATTGGCTGTAGGCGGGCTTAACACTCCGAAAATCTTCATCCTATCTTTAAGGGTGCCATTGTATATATGTAATTTATATTATACGCTCCTCTAATTGCCTCTTCAGGAGGTTTCACATAACTGTGCTAAGCATATTCAAGCCATTACTAAAGACTATCGTTTCTATTCTGACAGAAATGTTAATTATGCAGTATTTAGCAGTATATATGCAGCAGTAACTACTCCCCTTTACGAGTATGTAGTAAACTACCGCCGAATCTTTCCTGTGCGATTATTGTTTGACACACAGCATCAAAAGAAATTTTCAGATCAACATTTAGGAGCAATGTCGGCCAGCCCATATTGTTGTAGTATTGGGAATAAATTTATCTAATGTTGCTGAGTATAGGATGCAAGGTAAAAAAAACAGTGATCAATGTTTCACACTTGATGGTTGGCGTAAATTGGGCAGCCCTGAAAATGCCAGATTTAGCCCACGAGGCCAACACGTGGGCCTAGCCTATATTGGGCTGGCCTCTGTAAAGCCCGCGCCGGTAGTATTCGGTTATTGTGGGGGTTAATCGTCTAGAAAATTAAAACCTTTATCAATGGGGCGGTACCCATCTGTACAAGAGTACGGCCTATTAGTGATTTTGGTATGCTGCCCACATTTGCCACCTCGGTCGAATGCGGGCAGCCCTATTGGGCTGCCCACGCGGATACGAATCGGGAACGATTATGGCAAAATTTTACCGCCCACGCGGGGCCCCTCTGAGCCCGAGTTGTAAATACCGCATGGGGCCCGTACGAGCTGCTTGGGCCCAGCGCGGGCCTCCACATTATAGCTCACTTTGTCCTATTTAGGATACAATACACCTTGATAACATTTCTGACGCATTTATTGATTCATTTGATTTACCTTTGGGTAATACGACTATCACTACTAGCCAAACAATACAATGATGTTCCCACAGCGTTTTCCTTCTTCCATTGTCTCCTGATGAGACCTGCAAAGTAATAAGCGATCTAATAGATGCTAGTACGCAATCGTGCATTAAAGTTGATTGCCAAGCTTATTTGCGATGTATTCGCTCATATTGTTGAGCTGGTGTTCAAATCAGGCATTTTTCCTCCTGCGTTGAAGAAGGCCAAGCTTATTACGGTTTGAAAGAGGAGATAAACATAACATTTCTAATTACCGCTTCATTGCCATTCGGTCATTTTTCACCAAACTTAACGAAAAAGATAATTTTGTTAGACTAAAAAGCTATTTATCAAAATCTGACATTTTGTCTCTAAACCAGTTTGGGTTTAGATTGAGATTCTCAACTGAGTTAGCTGTGGTATCTCTCACTGATCAAATTAAATCACTCATTGATGCAGGGTGCCATATTCATATGACCTCTCCAAAGCATTTGATTCAGTCAATTACGCTATTTTATTCAACAAGCCTAATTTCATCGTAATATTTGTACCTGAACGTAAACTAATCCAAACTATTTATTCGATAGAAAACAAGCTGTAATACTATCAAAGGGATATTCACAATTCAAGACTACAAATATCGGAGTTTCGCAAGGTTCTCTCCTTAGCATTCTCTTCTTTATTATATAATAATGACCTTCCTACGTGCTTTAATAATTCCAACTGTTTCCTTTATGCAGACGATACTATCATCTTGGCCTCTAGTTCAGATATAAAAAAGTGAATGTAGATACAGAGAATGTATTGAACTGGGGTCGGAATAATTTGATCCCCATTAATGCTTCCAAATCCACTTTTACAGTTTTCAGCTCGACTCAAATTCATTTGCTGAACTCCGTCTGTTAGCGTTGCCTCAAATCCAATCTTTGATTTTGACCATTTATTCTTTCTTAATGTGGAACTTGATAAACGTCGTAAGTTTCGGATTTACATTACTTCCATTTCGCGCAAAATGACTTATGGACAGAGTTCTAATTAAAGTTCGCCTGTTTTTTAATATTCCCACACTCATTTCTCTTCATTACTCATTCATCCACATACACATACTGTATTACATCTCTTCTTGGGGAACACATACCCTTCACATCTATCTTCCCCTTCAAATTATCCAAAATCAATCTGTGCCCATTATTACTTTGTCACCGCGCTGAAAATGCCCTTCGTCTTTTCCTATCCAGAATATTCTTTCTGCGCTCAAATTACTCGTCTATAGTCTATGTGCTCTAATTTGTAAATCTGTTAACGAGTTACTTCCATTTTTTCTAATAACTGATGACCAAATACCACATCGTAGCGGATTTTGCAACAGCAATAATTTCTCACTGCCTAAGCCAAACACTAACTACGAAAAAGAAACAGCTCGAGTTTGCGGTACTACTCTTTGGAATTCGTTACCACTTATTGTTAAATATTCACTAAATATTCAATAAATATTTATGTCTCTAAATCCGCTCTTCGTCAGTTTTTATTATCTCCCTAAAAGCTTTTACAAGGTATACATTGTTACTGTGTTATTTTTTATTTTATTTTATTATTTGTTCTTGTGTTATTTGTGCGTGATTTGGTGTAGTATGGTTTTCATTTAAACAAAGATTATTGCAATAATATTTTGGTGTTTCTCCCTTCGCAACCCACTGATGGTAACTAGTGTGCAATTTTTGCAACTTCTCATTGCATATCTCTTTTCAATGGTCTTTACGGATGGTCCGGTCAAAACTCCTTGACTTTGGGACCTCGTTCAGTATTGTGTTTTGTAACATATTTCCAGCTACTAAAAACAAAAGTTCACCAGCAAGAAATCACGTCTATAGCATCGTTGTTTTTGCCTGCTGGGAAGGAAAGTGATGTGCTTTCAGTTCAGTTCAGTCGTTCAGTCGTGTCCGACTCTTCGTGACCCTATGGACCATGTCACGCCACGCTTTCCGGTCTCTATCTTCCTAACATCACATAACTTCATCTGCAGTGCCCCGAGGATGCCATCTAACCATCGCGTTCGCTGCCTACCCCTTCTCCGGCGACCCTCAACCTATCCCAACATCAAATCTTTCTCCAGCGACTCCTCTCGTCTCATCAGATGACCAAAGTAGCTGAGCTTTAACTTTAGAATTTGACCCTTCAATGAGCAGTCAGGGTTTATGGTCGCCAATATCGACTGATTTGATCTTCTGGCAGTCCAAGGAACTCTCAAGAGTCTTCGCCAGCACCACAATTCAAATGCGCCAATTCTTCGGCGGTCAGCCTTTTTCACAGTCCAATTCTCGCATCCATACATCACAACTGGAAAGACCATAGCACGCGTTATACCGATCTTAATTGGCAGACTAATGTCTCTGCTCTTTACTAAACGGTCAAGGCTAACTATTGCTCTCTTTCCCAGAAGCAGGCGTCTCCTAATTTCATGGCTGCATTCTCCTTCTGAGGTAATCTTGGAGCCCAAGAAGAGAAAATCTGTCACAGCTTCCACTTCTTGTCCATTGATGCTCCAGGACTTCATAGGGCAAGACGACATGATCTTTGTATTTTTAATGTTCAGTTTAAGCCCAAACTTCTCACTCTCTTTTTGTACGCGCATCAGAAGTCTCTTGAGTTCCACTTCACTTTCTGCCATTAAAGTGGTATCATCCGCATATCTAAAGTTGTTGATACGTTTTCCAGCATTCTTCACTCCAGCTGAAGACTCGTCCAGACCGGCCTTCCTCATGATGCACTCTGCATATAGGTTAAATAGGCAGGGAGACAATATGCAGCCTTGCCTCACTCCTTTCTCAATCGGAAACCAATCAGTAAGACCATGACCAGTTCTGACTGTGGCCTCTTGTCCTTCATACAGGTTCCTGAGGAGACAGATGAGGTGAATAGGAACTCCCATTGCTTGGAGAGCTTGCCACAATCTGCTGTGATCTACGCAGTCAAACGCTTTCGCATAATCAATAAAGCAGAAGTAGATGGGTTTCTGGAACTCTCTTGCTTTTTCGATGATCCAGCGAAGGTTGGCAATTTGGTCTCTAGTTCCTCTGTCCTTGCGAAACCCAGCTTGCACGTCCGGAAGCTCCCAATCCACATACTGCTGCAGCCTACCTTGGAGGATTTTCAACATCACCTTGCTAGCATGCGAAATAAGCGCGATCGTGCGGTAGTTGGAACAATCTTTGGCACTGCATTTCTTTGGAATGGGGATGTAAACTGACCTCCTCCAATCCTGTGGCCACTGCAGGGTTGTCCAAATCTTCTGACGTAATGTATGCAGAATGTTAACAGCGTCATGGTTGAGGTTTTGAAGCAACTCAGCTGGAATGCCATCAATTCCGCTAGCTTTGTTCTTAGCAAGGCTGGCTAAGGCCCATTCAATTTCACTCTTCAGGATGCCCGGCTCGAGATCAGTAATCACAACCGTCTTATGTTGGGTTTGCACATTGGGGTCCTTCTTGTACAGTTCTTCTGTGTATTCCTGCCACCTCTTCTTTATCTCTGAGACTTCAGTGAGGTCCTTGCCTCGTTTGTCCTTTATCACGCCCAGTTTAGCACAGAAGCTTCCTTTGATATATTTGCTTGTCTTATACAGAGCTCTTGTGTTCCTTAATTGGCTGTTGTCCTCAACTTCTTGGCACTGTATGTTCAGCAAGGCATTCTTATGTCTCCTTGCTATTTTCTGAAAATCTGCATTGAGAACCTTGTATCTTTCTCTTTCCCCGATAAATTTTGCCATCCTCCTTGCTTCAGCTATTTGCAAAGCCTCTTCAGATAACCAGTTTGCTTTCTTGCATTTCTTTTGCTTTGGAACTACCTTAGTGGCAACTTCTTGTATTATATCACGAACATCAGTCCACATCTCTTCGGGCTCTCTGTCTTCTAGATTTAATTCTTGAAATCGATTCCTTACTTCCACAGCATATTCTAATGGAATTTGATCCAGATCATACCTGAAAGGCCTTCTAGTTTTCTGCGTTTTCCTCAATCGAAGCTTAATTTTGGCAACAAGAAGCCGATGATCGGTGCCACAATCGGCCCCAGGTCTTGTTTTTGCTGCTTGTATAGCGCTTCTCCTTCTCTGCGGCAAATAATATAATCGATCTGATTCCTGTACAGACCGTCCGATGAAGTCCATGTATACAGGCGCCTCTTGTGCTGTTGAAAATGAGTATTCGCTATGGTCAGGTTGTTTTCTTGACAAAACTCTACTAGCCTCTGCCCAGCTTCATTT